>CM049810.1:5590277-5737273 GCA_027422405.1 Ptychobarbus kaznakovi
CATATTAAGTGTGACATGCAATTTTAAGAAAAAAGCCATAATTTATGAGGAAAAAAGCATTTTGTCTTAAATTCTAAGAATACATAATATAAATATATTGCATAGAGCTTAAGTTGTTTCCTCAGGTTGTCACCACCTGTTACCACTATATTTTTCATATTTTAATAATTAGGCCTAACTAAATAAATAAAAAACAGTCAAAATGACATAAACAGACTGAAAATCAAACTCTTAAATGACAAGGTGAAATATATATTTTCTTATGACTCTGTCTTAAGTTTTTTTATTTAGAAAACAACTGATAATTAAAAACTGGAAATGTGTATTTGTAGAAATGTGTGCATTAAATTGCTTTTAATGTCAAATTAAACTGTTAAACAGCATGATTACCTTTTTCTGAGGGCATTTTAAAATGTTTAAAACATGGCTGGAATATCAAAATGCAATGTATTCACAATTAAACACATGTTTGAAAGTCCAAAACAAAAAAAGTATTTTCAAACTAGAAACTTTTCTGGCTTGTTCGGAAACGTACGTGACGTCATCGGCTACAGCTCTGCACCTTTAAGAAACACTTCTATGTTCAGTGATTGGTTTTTAGTTGACTCACTGACCCTCGTGATTCTCCGCCCGCAGCGCCCGAGATGTCCCCGTGCGTGCGCTCGCGCGACTGCGAGGAGGGTCTGTGCTGCGCGCTCTACTTGACTGGGAGGAGATGTCAGCGCGTGCCCGCGGTGGGCGAGGTGTGCCTGCTGCGGGGACGCGCCAAATTCCGCAGAAGACTGGAGCGCTGCGACTGCGACAAGAACCTGCTCTGCCGCGCGCAGCCCCACAGCCCTCGCGGACAGGGCGTGTGTCACCCCGACCCGAGGAGCTGACCACAAACAGACACGGTCTGAGCGGAAAAACTAACGACAAGACACGCCATCATGGCGTATGGTTAAAGTATCTTTGAAGTAAGGATAACGAGGTTGTTCTAAATAAAGTTGGTTCTATGATTATTTAGCTTCTAAAGCGTGTAGAAATCTGATGACTGAGCATGGCTTTGATTTTCTGTTTATGCACTTAAAAGTTTGAGTTGAGCGCCCTCTGTCGGGTATTTAACGGATACGTTTGCTGAGCCTTGTCTTCCTTTAACTCCTGGAAGTCTGTCAGCACCGCACCAGTAACCAGATTTAAAAAGTAACGTAACGCATTACTTTCCATAAAAAGTAACGCAATATTGTAATGCATTACTTTTCCCAACACTGATTATAGTGTGGGCAGACCTCACTTCTTTAGTCTGGCTTTTATGCAGCATTGCATCTTCACACTGAATTTTGAGCTGGCGTACAGCAGCATTATCTCTGCTGTGTAAAGACATACTGTTGATGAACTGAATTAAACATAAAGGTAATGTATTATGTGCAGTGTTGTATGGCGTCTTTGAGCAGGATCAGTGAGTTCTTGTTAATGCACACATCTAAGCAATTGCTACTAGATTTTAATAAATGTATTTCAACAATGCAGTATTCTTTCTCATTGCTATCTGAACCACCAGAAAAAGTTAAAACATTTTAAAGGTTCCCAATTAAAGTTTAAGAGGACACCTAAATGGCATTTTACTTTAAAATGTACAATACCTGCACACATTTTATGTTTATCAGTACCCTTGTTTAGAGCTCGCGGGATTTAGTATTGAATAAAACTTGTCCAAATGTTTAAACATTACACTAATCTTAAATAATGCAATGCAATGCCAAACATGCATTTGCCTCGCAGGCCAAGCAGGTGTTATAGTGATTGTGTTACATGTTCAATGAGGTCACTGTAATTTGGCACCAAATGTTCACACAGCTAAGATTACACATTTGCCAGCTGTCATCTTGGCTGGTATCACAACCTGTAAAGATAGGATTAACATTACGCTGAATGACACTACATTTAATAGATCGAGTTATATCCTTAAAGTCACCATGTTTCTTATTTTTATGGAATATTACTGCGTTAATTTTGATTTGTCCATTTTCTTAATAAAACTTGCACCAGGGCAAGGGTGGCACGACAATCCAAAAACCAGAAATACACCACTCGCATTAAACGGCTGTCACTTGTAAATCACAAATGATCCAACATTCCGGTCAATCTCAAATGAATGAAACAAAGTTACACCCTACATCACTTTCCTGATAAAAACCCCAAAACCTTTCACTTAGATATCGGAGTAGAAAACGTACAGGCAAATTGTTGCATGTTCTTATTATAAAGCTTAAACAAATGGTCCCCCAAAAACAAATTGATCTCAAACTTTCCCATTCAATCATTTGTCCCATGGCTTTTTTTATAGATATATACACATACTATATTCCAACACTTATGAAGTTGCAATAGCCTCGATTTAACAGATTAAGTTCCATGGAGAGCAAGTCTGTGAACTCGAACTGTTCTGACTGGATTCACTGCCTAAAGCAGCAGTTCTTAATTCCAGTCCTCCACCCCCCCGCTCTGAATATTTTGCATGCCTCTTCTAGACTTGGAGAAACTTGTTCATGCCTTTATCACCAGCAGGGTGGATTATTGTAATGATCTCCTTCCAAAGAAGACCATTAAACAGCTGCAGCTCATCCAGAACGCTGCTGCCAGAATTCTGACTAGAACCAGAAAATCTGAGCTTATCACACCAGTCCTCAGGTCCTTACACTGCCTTCCAGTTACATTTAGGATTGATTTTAAAGTACTTTTACTCGTTTATAAATCACTCAATGGCCTAGGCCCTAAATACATTGCAGATATGCTCTCTGATGAATATAAACCTAACAGACCACTCAGATCATTAGGATCGAGTCAGTTAGAAATACCAAGGGTTCACACAAAACAAGGGGAGTCCGCTTTTAGCTATTTTGCCGCCCGCAGTTGGACTCAGCTTCCAGAAGAGATCAGATGTGCTAAAACATTAGCCACATTTAAATCCAGACTCAAAACTCATCTGTTTAGCTGTGCATTTGTTGAATGAGCGCTGTCCGAACTGATTGCACTGCGTATAATCACTTTCTATTCTTAACCGTTTTAAATTCTTAAATGTTCATTATATCATTTTGTTTTTATTGTTGTGATTATTTTTAATGATCATTTCACTTCCTTTTATGTAAAGCACTTTGAATTACCACGGTGTATGAAATGTGCTATATAAAGAAAATTGCTTTACCTTAGTCAACACCTGATTCAGATAACCAGCTCATGAGAAGAGAGCTACGTGCATGAACTGTGTTCCGATTGACATGCTCCCTACACAGTGTCCATAGCTCCCAACACCCCGAGCAGGGGAAATCCATTTAGGTTTACTTCACTTCAGAACATTTATTCACATATTTGCGCTACGCTGCTGCCTGCAGCATCTTCACACACACAGATGAAACTTACTAAAGTAGTGTGAAGTGACAAATGCATCTGTAAATAAATACAGTTTAAATTCATGTCTTGCACGCTTTAAATGACCTTTAAACGGAACATATACGCTCGCTTCGAACTGGAATCATGGTGGGCTATCCTGTGATGTCCACTTCGCAGGGCACTTGCACATGTATGTGAGAAACACACAAAATGTGCAGAGCGGGGGGGCGCAAGGACTGGAATTGAGAACCGCTGCCCTAGAGGATTAGTGAAGAAATTCAGACAGAGTTATAAACCGGATCAGCAAGTTCTCTGAAAAGAGCAAAATCAAAGAGCTCACTGAATGGGACTTACATTAACCTGAAGCAACATAAAACACAAAAATAAGTTATGTCATTGTTCCCCTTTATTTTCAGACTTTGATACACAAATGATAGGCCAACAGGACCTTATTTTCAAATGAAAAAAAACAGCAAAGGCAACTCGTCAGAGACAAAGATGGACGACTGAAGGATATAGGGAGGGGTTGTAGATCTTGGACAGGAATGTTGCCGTTAACGGCAGGATTTGTGAATGGGAGAACTGAGGGGTACTAGACTAAGGTCTGGGTGGAGGTTAGTGGTTGTTGTTTACAGTTGGCCAGAGTTAGCGACGACGATCTTGGCACTGGTCTTTCCACTGCTGGAACCGTAGCCCTCCACTTTCTTGATGACGTCCAAGCCCTCCACAATCTGTCCGAAGACAACGTGCTTACCGTCCAGCCTGGGGGAGAAAGTTCAAGTTTAGTTTATTTCTAGAGCACATTTAAAAACAACAGTAGTTGACCAAAGTGCTGTACATAAAGGGTCATAAAAAACAACAAGGTACTGTACGTTACTGATTAGAAAAACAAAACTGCAAAGACAAAAGAAAAAGCACAGCTCTCAAACTGAATTAAATGCAAATGAATAAAAATGTGTTTTAAGAAAGCAAGCGTGAAAAGAGGTCAGGAAGAGGCGCTCCACAGCATGGATCCAGAAGACATGCTCATTCACACCGCTTCTGCTCACCATGAAGTAAGGTCTGTGCAGATGAAGAACTGGGAACCGTTGGTGTTGGGGCCAGCGTTGGCCATGGACAGGCAGCCGGCGCCGGTGTGCTTCAGGGTGAAGTTCTCATCCTCAAACTTGTGGCCATAAATGGACTTTCCACCAGTTCCGTTGTGGTTCGTGAAGTCGCCCTCCCTGTATCCAAAGGTCTCGAGATTAGAAGCGAAGTGCAAAACTGATAGTGTAACCAAGATCTCAGAAGACTTCAGGACAAGGTTAGAAAGTAACTTGAACTCGCCAGCCAATCTGGCTATTAAAATTAAGTTACCAGCCATTCAGAAATTTCTACTAGCTTAAAAATAAAACCCTGAACTAAACCAGATTATCAAAAGTCACGGCTGTGATTTAAATATTAATTGTCATCCATTGAATGTGACAGCCAAACATTGTGAATACCGTGACATTAATAGAAGTTCAGAACAGTGAATCGAATCACTAATATAAAGGCAAAAGTGTCAAAGAGTTTAAACAGTTTGCATTAGTTAATTGAAAGAGAAAGGGTGATCTATACAAGCATACACTTGAAGATAAGGTACTGTGGGAAAAATTAAAGCACAATACACAATCCTCCAGCATAAGGTGAAGTCAGTACATGCAAATGTCTAACCAAAATCATCGTTAATGCAACTTAAAGGATAACTATGCGAGTGGCACAGCAGGATTTTGAACAGCTGCCAGAGTTGTAGTCATGGGCGTCGCTAGTGGGTGGGGGGGGGTGACAGAGTGCATAGGGCCCAGAGGTCTGCGATCTCCTACTGGCCACCGGGAACACCAGGACATCCCATTCAAATAGTGGGACGAACGCCAAAACGAAGGAGACCTCCCCAATACGTTTTTTAAATTACACAGCGAAAAGGCGAAGCAGTGCGACCCCATGGTGTTGGTTTATTATGTTACGGTACATATTGGGGAATGTCATGGGGCCGTTTGGGTTTGCAGGTCCCATGGTGAATAAAACTTTGCGACAATATTTTTTTTTAATTTAATTGAAAATCAAGGTAACCAAAATGGTTTGGTTAAATTGCATTTTGTGTTCAACAGAAGTCATTTGGAACGACATTGTGAGGCTTTTCTATGTGACAAAAATGCATTAAGTTTGTTGCATTTGTCGTGAATTCAGTACCACTGAACGTGATTTTGAGGAGGCCCCATAGCAAACTCAGTGCACAGGGCCCAGATTGGCACATGCACATAGCAAATGCTCGAAAAACTTCTTGTGTGACCCTCTTTATGCTTACTTGCATATGTCGGAGGCTTGTGATTGGAGGACATCATTTATCAAATCATAACACACCAAATTGGCTATTGAGTTGTGTTACCAGCCATGGTTGATTTCCACCTGGGTGGAAGTTTCACACCCTGCACCTGGGACTAAATCGTGCTTACCTGGCACATGAAGCCAGGGATGACACGATGGAAGGTGGATCCTTTATAGCCGAAGCCAGGCTGACCGGTGCACAACTGCCTGAAGTTCTCTGCAAGACAACAGACAAGTGATGAGCACTAAAAATCACACAAGGAGGAAGAGATTAACAATAAATATGTATAAATACCTGCAGTTCTGGGGACAACATCAGCTCTCAGCTGTTAAAAGAAACAGGGAAACGTCACATTAAAACGACCGCAGCTGCAATAAGTGTGTTCAAGTGCGTGATTCCGTCAAAGCAACTGGCTTTTTTGTTGAACTAAATACTAAGATTGAATCTCAAAGAAAAGGTTTTATTTTTTGGAGTATACCTTTGACTTCAAAATTTGGTATATAACGAATTTACGCATTACATATGGAATATTCTTCATCCACAACATGTAAATAGGCAATGAACACCCCCCCCCTCTCTTTTTACAATAGAAATAGGTCACTACCTGTATAGAGCAAAATAAACAAGAAATAAAGCTGAAAAAAACCCGAATCCTTATAAAACCTTAAATCGGTTATTTAAATAATGTGTACTTATGGATTTTCTTATTGCTTTGCCTATTTTATTGTTTAAAAACTTAAATTGTCTTTGTTTATTATTGTATTTATTTTTGATGTAATGTATTGCCCTTGTATGTTCGTTGTTCAAAAGACTGCAAAAAAAAAAGTTCGTGAGGGGACGAGTGCTTCGTCTTCATGTGACCGCACTGCAGCGGCCAGCTAAAACGCCGCAACCCCCCCCCCCCCCCACAAGATGAAGGTATGGTCGGTGCAAGCAGCACATCATTTACACTCAGTCCTCTCACTATATCTGGACAAACGCAGTGGTGCAGGAGAAATCCTGACCACGCGAATCTGACAGTTCCGAGCCTTCTGGATGGAACTAAAATGGCCGCAGAGAAATTATTCATTTTTCCTAGCGCTATGCGAAACACTGCGTTCCTTAAACACCCTACTCATTTAAAATGAACCTTAATACTCAAATTCAAATGTTAAAACCCGCCACCAGTAATGAGAAGACGCGTCTAGCGGCTCGTGTAATGAAGTCTCCGCAGGAAGCCCCCCCACACAGAACTTTCCAGAACATCTTTCCACTCAGGATGCGCTTCCCTTGGACGGGGAATTTGCGACCTTTAATAGCACATTAAAACACTGAAATGTTTGTGTAGCGATCGCTTGAGTCTCCGCGGAGCGTGAATCTGAAGTTTGGCCTGAGCAACATAAAGTCGCCTTCAGGAATCCGGGTTAAACAAAGGAGCAGCGGCCCCTGCCCATTCTTTGAATAGTTCTTCCAACCTCCAAGTCTTTGTTCGGATACTCTTCGTATGAGAAACAGATTCTGTCAATAGACTTCATTGGCAAGACTCGAAAATAAAATAAATAATAAAATAAAAACGCACAAGCGTGCTTTCGGTGAAGCACCACTTAACGCGGCCTAGCGCGACGCGAGCTGCTTATCACCGCTTCACCGCTTGAGCATCTTTTGCTGGCACTAAAATAACAATAACAGCAGTTTTATGCAAAAATACATCAATAAAGCGTCACAATGCAAATTAATAATAATAATAAATGGTCTTATTATCGATAGACTCTAGTTTTAAAACCGTAACCGTTACTGTCAGATTCCCAACGTCAATGTTGCTCACTTCACAATGCCGCAGAATCGCACACGGGCGTAACGTTAACTGTTAAATAGCAACGCAAGTTAATTGTATTTGGCCGGGAGCGGTCGGATAAACGCCCTACTTTGGTTTGACAGTTAATTGCACAACCAGGTTAAGCGTAACGGAATAACTGGATTGGTCTAACGTTAGCAGAAATAACGCTAAATAGGATGACGTTACTGAAGTTGTGCAGTACACACATAGCGTTACTAGTAGCCAAGCGTCTGCGGCACGACTGGCAGAAAAAAAGTCTGTATCTTATTACAATTACAGTCGTTAATGGCAATAAGAAAAAGGTGAAGTTATTAAAAAAATGCGTTAAAATTTTACCTCCATTATCACTCTTCCAAGTGGATTGCCGCTGGCGGTGATGTCGAAGAAAACTCTGGGTCTTGCCATGGCTTTAGTTTATTTTAGGTTTAGCTGATGTTGGGCCGAAGCGCGTGAACCGTGTGTCACTGGCTGCCTTGGAATAGAGAAAAGACTGGATAAAGGCCGCTAAACTATATAATTACCGGAGAGGGACGTCGGGAAGACGCATCTGTCCAATAAGAGCGTCTCGATGCTTTGAGTGACACAAAAGTGAACCAATGAAATAGCTGCATTTAGAACGTGGCAGCGACACGCGCTTTTAGGGAACACGGCGTGAATGTGGCTTGATCAGTGAGACTTTAAAAGGAATACCAAGGATATGTGGCCTGTAAGAGCAGCTCCTATTTGAGATTGAGTGTTGTTTTAACCGAGTATACGTTAGTAATTGATTTTAGTACTGAAAGGCAAAAAATATCTAATTTTATGCGTTATGCATTAATGGAAAAGGATATAGTGCAGAGCTCAGGGCCCTAACTGTCCCACACAATACTAAAAGGCTCCTCATACAAGATACTATAGTTCCCATTAAATATTCTGCTGTAATCATCACTAACTTGCTTGTTTTGCAGTATTTTTTTTCACTTGCATACATTTTTGTGATTGCAGAATTTAATAAAATATAACGTAAACAATTAAATGGTGCAACGCAATAAAGGTTAACATGTTGAATACACCTGTGCGTTTTAATCAAGTTAGATTATTTTAATATAACGATTTAAAATCACTTTGTAAAACGTAACTACTAGCACAGATTGTGTCCTCAAAAATCACATGCCATTTTGCATAATAACAGACAATGCAGTTTATTAAACCAATAAACGAATCGCTTCAAACATTTGAGAAGATAATGAGTTTATTGTATGAAGCTAAACAGTTACGAGGACAGAATCTTAATCCTCCAAAAACCAAAATAAATAAAATCATTTGCTCTCTTTGAAAAAGCCAAAAGGATGTCACCGGGTCTATTTAAAAGCACGAGCACAAACAGGTGTAATTCTGTCTTGCTGGCCATATTAAATGCTCCTGCTGCTGGGTTGGGCTGTATGGCACACGTCATGGCACATGGCAAAGGAGGATTTGAGTTCTGAAGGGGTTTTATCTGCACCAATGATTAGCCGAGTGTGCAGACTATACAATGATTTGGAACCAGAACAGAGGCACATACATGTAAAGGTGCCACAAAAATCCCCAGTCCTGCCAAAGCCATGCCTTTCTTCCTCTGAATACAAAGTCATTTTTACATAAATAAAATCATACAACTGCAACATCCACTTCAGAGAACCAACTGTTTTTTCTTCTTACCAGAAAACAGTGCAAAGGTACAGATAAAGTGTCATGTTTACCACTTACTTTACAATCCAGCCCACTATCCAGACGCTGCAAATGTATGTGCCATAATCTCCCTTATTCTGAACTTAGCCCACAATTATCAATAAAGAAAACACAAACATACAAATTAAAGCCAGATAGCCGGTGAAAATCGGGATACCAACAACCCTACTTTTGAAAGTTTGAGGAAAAATCTCTAAATAGTGAGTTAGGAGGCAACAGACGTGATTATTGTATCTGTAACGGGATTGGAGCTGTGCTTTGGTTGAAAATACATTAGGTCCATTCAAATCAACATTTGTGCTGTTATACTTAAGAAAGAGAATCTGAATTTCCTGCGGTTTATCATCATTGGAGTTGTTGAGCTGGGCAACAACGGTGACGAAGGCTTGAAATTAACAATATATATATATATATAAAAAAAAAAGTGAATTCATGCAGAAGAGAGTGATTCTATGACGGAGAGAGCGTTTTGCAAACCTGAACACATTGGATAAACTCTATCGCTATTCTTTATGGAATAAAACGGTTTGGCGTAGTGTATTTGGTTGCCAGGTGAATGGGGTGTTTGAGTTTTCATTTTCTTTGTGGACAGGTTTAGAAGTGGTCTTTGAAGGCGTCCAGGTTGAAGGCAGTGTCGAGGAAACGCTTCAGCTCCAGAAGATGGGCTTTCTTGTTTCCAGTGGCCGGGGCGGCGGCAGGTCCGCGGCCGGCATACCTGCACACAGAACGACAGCAGAGCTCATACACATTTATACCAATACATCTCCATGAGTTTCCCATGACTTTGAGACAATATTCATGACCTAAAGTTCCATTATTTTACAATAAGAATAAAAATCTGTTCAAATTATCAGAGCATATGTTAACTAAAATGAATGACTATTAATGCTATTGTTTGCTTTCTTGTTTTAGTAATAAGTACAAGCTGCATATCACATATCATCACATCACTGAATATTATTTAACTCAGTTAAAAGCAGGATCTGAATTTTGTTTTGGAAACTTCTCTTTCGCAACCGTTTACGTTCACTTAAGAAAAAACAGACAGTGCTTATGAAGGAAAATCACCAGGATGGCAATTTTAACGTCATTTTGTGTGTATTTTGCCGCTTAAACGGAACAAGCTGCACTTTAGAGTCTTGCATTTCAGCCCGAGCGGTCTTATTTACGGCTTCGGGACAATTTTCACGTCATAGTAGCTCAGACACGAGCCGGCATCGGGCTCGTTTTAGGCTTCTTCCTTATTTTATTTTAGATATGCATCAATTATGGTGATGAAAAGTATTTGCCGCGCTGCTGGGAACAACACGAGACCGTGCTACCCTGACTGTCAAGTAGGGCTGCAACAAACTATTATTTTGATAATTGATTAATCTAACGATTATTAGAACGATTAATCGACTAATCGTCGATTATTTCACTGATTAATCAGTAGACTTTGATTATTCAGCTTTTGCAATTAGTTAAAATACTAACTTATACATATTCTAATGTAAATAAAGGTCACTTCAGATTTAGAAAAGCATATTATGTAATCACAATTATTATACAATTAATTGGTAACACTTTACAATAAGGTTCATTAGTCAACATTAGTGATGAACAATCCTTCTACAGCTTTTATTCATCTTAGTTAATGTTAATTTCAGCATTTACTAATGCATTTAAAAAATCACAAGATGTGTTTTTTTAACATTGATAAATGCACTGTGAACAAACAATGAACAACTGCATTTTATTAACCAACATTAACAAAGATTAATACATACATGTAATAAATGCATTGTTCATTGATGTTAATTAATACATTAATGTTAACAAATGATACCTTATTGTAAACTGTTACCAATTCATTATACAAATAGATGTATTTGGACACAAAATGAGATGCCAGACAGAGACACTCTCATCATTTAATTATCTAGATGAAAAAGTAACTGAATGACATCATTCTTCCTAACATCTCCCTTTTTAAGTCATATTAGATAAGAAACAAAATAAAGGTAAGTGATAAGATGCTTTGGATAAACTATTTTATTCACAACATAATGTTTTAAAACACCTTAAAGGGTTATGAAAACCAAAACAGTCCTGAGCTAGATCAAGCTTTGATCTCTGTAAACCAAACTATCACTTTAATTCATTTACTTCCCCCCCACTAATACAAATATTGAATCACTAGCTAGCTCCACATTAGAGAGCTGCTTTATATTTATATTGCATAAAGTAGGCTACTATATAAATAAACATGATATGACCGGACTTTACTTGAGTAGGTTACTGAACCGCAGAGCTCATGCAAACATCCACATCGTTGTAATCAGATGCATTTTTAACTGCTGCTTTGAGTGCTTTCACACTGCTGTCAGTTTTTGTTGCGTTTATTTCGTTACTGAGAGGAAAGCGCGCAATATATATTAACATATTCATCCAATGTGTTAATGTGTCGTCAACTCTTGAATTGCATCCAGAAGAGCTGAACTACAGTCTTGCGCTACAGCGCCACACTGGTCAAACCGCAGTATTGCAGGCTCTTACATTAGGTTATATGAGATCAAACGACTACTCGACAACATAAATATTTGTCGACAATTTTTTTATTGTCGACGTTGTCGATAATGTTGACTAATCGTTGCAGCCCTACTGTCAAGAGCGGCTCGGACTGTGTTTAGTGTCCAGCAGCAGCAGTGAGAGCTGGAAGACTTCCACGTTAAAGCGCACGCAATAAAGCTTGCCGCGAAACCCCAGCAAGTAATTACCATGATGAATGTGTCGCTTGTGAATGTGTCAGTTTCGGTTCATTTTTGTGAAGCGCTTCTGCTCATGACCAAGACGGCAGAAAGCGCATCCGGTTAAAAAAAAAAATAACAATAATGTATGCCAATATTTTGAGTGCAAAAATAAAAGTAGACCCTTACCAGTCCTAATTGATGTATTACTCTGACCTTTATGAGCAAAAATTATGGTTGTTTCCACTGTTATAAGAAAAAAATGCAAGTGATTGCGCTGGCGACTGCAAGTACAGCAAAGCGCGCGTTAGCTTCCACTCTCCGCACAAAGATTGGATACGCGCCTAATAGCACACATTTATCTAGGTTAACCGTTTAAACTAATGTTGTGATATGCTTTTTTAAGTATTTTATATATAGATTTTAATTTTAGTCAAGTGGTGATGATTTGAGAAGGTTAAATTGATCAAGCATTGGCTCACGGTCTGCTACAGGCCGCTTGGTAAGTTAGGCTAATTTAAAAACAAAAACGTGAATTTAACAAACAAAAAAATGTTCCAAACATTTTTCTAAATTAACTTAAAGAAACGAAAATAGATAAAACAACTTTGTAATTAAAAACGAAACTGAACTATTGTATTGGGTACAAAAGCAGCTGTGTAATGGGGAAGAGAGAGAAAGAGAATAAAAGACAGTCGGATTCGGGCTGGTAATTCTGATAATCTGCGGATAAGGGCTGGACTAGGGCGTATGTTTGAGGCCCGTGCAGGGTTCTACTGAGCTTGTTTGGTACCAAACTCAATTTGGTACTTGCGCCCTTTGGACGTGACTGAGCACACAGGAAACCGCCTCTGGAGCGCACGAGTACCGAATGGCTTAAAAAGACATGCAAATAAATAATACATTTGTGTGACGATGCAACAATGACCCGATTAGGCAAGTGACAATTTGGTCAACTGTACTGAAACACGAGCGAAAGTCTAGTGCAGCAGCTCTTTAGTGCAGACGAGATGCGCTGATGTGAAGCCGTTTTAAGAGACAGTCAAAGAGAGAAGACACGGTACAGCCGAATATGTTTTCAAATGACTGATTTGATCTGATAGTCTGTGTGGATTATTTACTCATCAAACCTACATGCTATAGGCTATTGAATAAATGTGTGAATGTCCATCGTTTTAAAGTCGAAAGCTGCGGCAATGAGTAAAACTATGCGATAAAGCCTATGTGTAATCCCGCACTGAAATTCAGGACCTGATTAAACATAATTCTATTATACAGAGATTTGTGAAATAGATTTCCATGACTTTTTTCTAAAACTTTCTGGGTTTATTTATTTTTCCAAAACTTTTTCCAGGTCTGGAAATTGCCGTTTTAAAATTCCATGACTTTTCCAGGTTTCTCATGACCATACGGACCCTGGGACAGAGTGAGGACTGGGGAAAATACAGAGCACCTGGAGTGTCACAGCTCTAGGAGAAGATGAGGGCTTACCAGACAGGCTTGGCACGTTCGATGGTGGTGCGCATGCGGGGCTTGACGTAGTCGTAGTATCCCTGGTTCTTATGCTCTTCTTGACACCAGACCAGGTCAGCATTGGGATATTTCTCAGTCTCAGCCTTCACCAGGTCAAAGGGGAAAGGAGAGAGCTGGGGAGGAGCGAGAGGGAGAATCAGATCATCATACAAGCAAGCAAGCAAGCACTGCTGATGTTCTGCTGAAGACGCTGGTACCTGCTCAATGCGAGTGATGGCCACGGAGTCCTCCATGTTGCGTGTTTTGCGTTCACGCGTGAGCTCGTAATAGACTTTTCCTGTACAGAAGACGATGCGCTTGACCTCTGAGGGGTTTTGAGCTACCGGTCCATCATCTGGGATCACACGCTGGAAATGTGTGCCTGGAGAGATACACCCAGATAGTATTGTTTATTTGCATGTTTTTTTGCCGATAAGTCATATTCATTGGGTATGTTGAAATAGTTCTAAGTGGTATTTATTTGAGAAAATATAATTCCCAGTGCGCACAAACTCAGATATTTTAGTGTACAGTTGGTTACATTATTTACCTCCTTTTTATTTATCTGTTTTTAACTTATATATTAATAAGATATTCTAGTAGAATTACAAAATCAAAGTATAAATCAAATTGTACATGTAATTTTTTTAATTAGACTAATAATAATATATTTACATTTATTTATTTTGAAATTATTTACATTGAGTAAATATTATTTAAAACAAAATTGCATAAATGATGCACTGTTATTTACTATCATTAAATAGTATGAGATCATTTAAACCATCTTTCTGTTGGCCATTAGCACCCTGCTCTCTAAGATATCGTCATCAGGCATAAAAAATCTATAGTGGTCAACCACTACTAATAAGCTTCTCTTCAGATTTGCCGTTTTTATTTATTTATTTGAATTAACCCATCTATCAGATATCCCATTTAGCTCATACAATCCCACTTTCATCAGAGTTGATATCCAAAGCTCTTGCATTTCTTATTTCAACTTTGTTTCACATTCTCCGAAAGCCTGCAGCTTTAATACCCTCATGTAATGTTGACATGATGTTTGAAGTCTTTTTAAAGAGCCGTGCTGAATGACAGTGCTATCCCAGCAATATGGTGTTTTAAAGTGGTACAGTTGTTTAATTAATTCCCTTTAACAAACCGTTTCTGACCTGATTGCATCTGGTCAAAATTAGACTTGGCCTCCGGGTGACGCAGCAGAGATTTGGGGGTGAAGACAATAAGCTAAAAACAAGAATATGAATAAATTAACAAATTCAAATGGTTAATTTAAGCACCAATAATGCATTGGATGATTCAATGAACATCCAGATGCTCTCAGACAGCTGAACTCACAGGTTTCCTGAAGGGAAGAAGAATCTGCCTCCTTATTACATGGAAATAGCTGGCGGGATTTGAACAGTTTACGACAATCCAGTTGCAGTCATACAGCTGACGCACTGCAAAGTCATCAGTGATTTTCTGCAGCCAAAATAAGTTACATTGATATATTCAGACTATGAAATCTGTGTTTATATCAACACAGTATTAACATTTAGAGACGCCAGAAGACAGTCTTACTGGGTTAAAGTCAGGGTCATCATTACACATCTGCAGGAAGCGCTCTGGACGGGCAGAAGAGTGCTCGGGACCCTGTGAAGAAACAAAATAAAACCAAATGATCTAATTTACAGCCAGCTCACATAGATAAGTGTGGAGAGAGAAAAGTGGTATGAATTGTGGATCATAATAGCCTTACCATGCCCTCCATGCCATGTGGCAGCAGTAAGACAATGCCATTCTGGCGGACCCATTTAGCTTGGCCAGGGCAGATGAACTGGTCTATTATACACTGAGCCGTGTTATGGAAGTCTCCAAACTGGGCCTCCCACATAACCAGAGCATTGGGACTGGCCATAGCAAAGCCCAACTCAAAACCTGAAGAAAACCCCACAGAATGAAAGAAAACATGAGTTCCAGTGAGCATCCTCTACCTTTCAGAGATCATTTTAACATGTACTGTGAGCGTCTGAATACCTAGTACTCCGTACTCAGACAGAGAGCTGTTGCAGACGGTGTATGGGGCTTGGTCAGGGGATATGTGGTTCATGGGAATGCAGGTCCTCTTGTCTACGTTCTGATCGTGAAGAACATGGTGACGGTGACTGCAAATGGAACAAACAACAGGTCAGTGACCTCTTACACTGGGCTGAGATCCAAAATAATGCGAGTTTGAAATAGTGGCTCTAACAAAAATGAAACAAATGTTCAGACGTTACTACTAGGGATGGGTCACGATTTTCGAATAGTCGATTTATTCATAGAATATCGAATAGGTTGAATTATATTTTTCTAAATATTCTCCATGTTTTTGGTGCTGATGCAGTGGTGACGCGTAAGCGTTGTCAAAAACGCACCTAAAAGCTGTCAGACAACAGAAGAACACACTCTCTCACGCGAACGCTGTAGACTTGCAACTAAGATCGGTGTCAAATAAGAGTTCTGTGCGGACCACAAATATCCCGACTGGGTTAGAGGTGCGTTGAATCCGTACTGGGAAAGGCACGGAAAACAAATAATGCGTTCTACGGAGCCACTAAAGGGACATGTTTAGCCGCATGCTAGCGATATCCTTTTACATTACAGTAAATGCGGTTTAACTTACCAGCAACAGAGTAGGACGATGGTGAATGATTTGCAAATCCTGAGCACCACTGACAAACATCTAATCTTGTAAAATGTGTAGTAAGTACTGCCTCTAAATAGTATAAACATGTGATCGCTGATCTCCAAAGTGAAAGTAAAACGGTTGCGAGCGCACGCGCATTCAAAGGCGTTTTCAATGCCCCTCATATTAATAATAGCTCACTGAAGCCCGCAGTTAATATACAGTATAATTACCCAACGATATAATTGCGAGAGAAAGTATTGCAATATATTTTTTGAGCAGTTTAATACCTTATGAGCAGTTGATTTATGCTAATGGACTGCTATGTTAATAAGTGCTGTCATTCTGTTAAGTTTATTAATGTTTCAGCATGTTCAATCATTATATGGCTTGAGCTAAGATAGCCTCTCTTTAAATAAATAAAACAGTTTGTTATCATACAGATTAAAAGCGTGAATGGTCTCTCTCTCTCCGTGTTAATGGGCGTGTAACACTAGCATAATAACGTGACGTGCGTGCATGCATACGGGGAAGGGGTGCTATTTTCGAATAATCATCGAATAATTCCCAGCGATTTTCGAATATTCCTTTTGCTTGAAATGCCCATAACAACATGACGAAATGCTCATAACAACATGATGGTTATTTTACAAATGTTATTCAATGTTAAGGTTTATACCTGAAGGTTCCTCTTTCCACATCCTGGCCACTGAGACGCACATGGATGCCCTCCTTGAGCAGAGAGCCAAAGGCCATGTACTCTCCCAGAGCCCAGTCCACTGTCCTGTTCTTGATCATTTCACCACGGCCCTTCAGAACACGACTCAGACCTGTTTGTGAAGGGAAGACGAGTGTTATATTAACAGAATGCATGAATTGTGTGCATATTTATCTACATTGTTTAGGTTTAGTGCACCTCCATGAATTGTGAAGTCCTCCACGGGTACCGATGATGCCACTTGTCCGATGTGGGTCAGCTCCTCCTCTGACAGACCGGTGGACGGGCAGCTCATACTCTTGGGCTGACCATCCAGAGTGAAAAAATCTGCACACCAAACACATTGACTGTTGTAAGAACTAGAAACACATGAAGCAGCAGCAAAATGCTGTGCATTTTTTTAATTAGTCTTGATTTAGTAAGATATTTGACTTCGCAAGATTAAGTCTGGCACATATTGCAACTCATTCTGAACCACCCACTTCCAGATGGTCACCGGAAGATGCAACTGGAGCAAAATATTTAAAGACAGACATTATTTCAGAAAAGGTTTAGAGAGAGGCATTTTCCCAGTTTCCACCAAGTTAAATAAAAATAATAGTTCATAATAGTTAAATAAAATCACCCCTGTAAGTTCAAGGTCATGTCTCCATTTTGAGTGCAATGCCTACATCATACAATCCAATCAACAACAGATGAACAGAAGTATCTGTCCTACTTTTATTCTTTTTCAATAATCCATTTAATTTAGATGTACATCACAATATGGAAGAAAAAATCTGTTACTGTTACGAGGTAAGCAACGTCACACAATCAAGATGTTTTCCCAAATATAAACACGACTGCAATGTGACATTGATTTTATACAACAGTAGCTCAAAAAACTAAATGTAATATTAAGTGACTTAGATTTTAGAAACAATATTGAGTTATTGCTTAATTGTGCTGACTAAAATAGTTCTTAATCAAAGCCACATCAGAACTGCAGCGTGTCTCCGAGCAACACAGCAGTGTTTTGTTACCGAATTAATCCACGTTTTTGAATGAATCGAGTGAGTCAATGATTCAGTGGCCCATTCATAAAGACAGTGCCTGTTTCCCAATGTGCATACTATCCATCCTAAATACTATGTGATATTAGTCATTTTCAATATTATTTAGGGCAGATAGTATGCACAGCGGGACGCAGGGAGTGACTTGCCTGGTCTCTGAACGAATCAGCCATTTGAACGAATCAGTTGAATGAACGATTAAATGATTGACTCATTAAAACTGAAGATTGATTCATTTTTCGCCCCCTACTGGTGACTTGGTTTCACATTTAAAAGTATCATTGCATTTTTTCCAACATTTCTTATTTGTAAATAAAACTATATATATAAAAATACTATATACATAAAAATATATGCAAAACATTTACAACATGTTTTTACAACATGAATCTTATATTAATTATGCTTTTTCAATATTGCATTGTACTGTAAATGCATTTATCTAAGCTTCATTAAACAGTCTGTGTAAACACATCTAATGCTACTTCAGAGGCAGCTCCTGTGTTTCCTGCAGTGGAAAGATGGAGTTTGTTGATACTGATATCATTTGAATTAGGGATGTTCATTTAGAATTTTGACCGATTATTACAATCAGTTAAACGGTTTAAAAAGTCATTTATAATTTTTTTTTCACTGGGCCTAATTTCTCAAAATATTTTAAAAGGTTTGCTGCATGGTTAAAATACGCTACGCGTATAACAAAAAAAAACCTGAGTTTTTAGAGAAAAAAAAAGTTGCGTATGTCATTTTATTCAGAAATAGGGCTAATGCCGACCGCAAAATGTTTACAAACATTATAATAAACACTGTAAGCATAACTAGGCTATTTTAGTCCCCCTCACTCCACAACAAATCATTTCAATTAACAGTAGGCTATTTAGAAAAGAACAAGAATTAAAAATATAAGCTATAGCCTATAAACGACAAACCTAAACAAATTAAGGCTAAAAGGAAACTGAAACCAAAGTTGGGTCTCTCATTCGAAAAAATCTAATATTTCCAATATTCATGATGCATTTGAATTCCTTAATTAGTACTTCACTCTCAATATCCACGTAAAACAAATATTTTGCATAACATCATGATAACGCTTAACGGCAGATTTTACTACATATTTAAACTGAGCAGTGTGTTTTTTTCTATATGTTTGACTGACTGTATCTTATTATGATAATGAACAGGCTGCATTATCAAGATAGCAAAGCATAACTGTGTGCACATGTGTACATTCACAACACAAGCAAATCTTTGTGCTTTTGTAAAATAGGCCTAAAGAAAGATAGGATGGTGCTGTCTGCCGTTTCCTTTGTGCACTACTTGTTGCAGTTTTTTCTTCCGTTTTATTAATTGTGACCCTCTCAGTAAAAACCAGGCTAAAGTCTAAAAATCTAATTCTATTATAACGAGCATCAAAGTTTGATTTCAAGCATTAATTTCACTATGATTTCAATATTTTACATAGCCTTACTCTGTCAATATTAAAGATACCAAGAATATATTTTCACAGAATGTTCTTTACAATATGTAGGATGATTTTATGCAGAAAATGGTAAATCTAAAAAAAAAAGACTTTAGCTTGAGTAAATATACATTTTCTATAGCTTATTTATTCGTTTTATATATATAGCCTATATATTGTCCAGCTCGCAGAAGCACTGCAGGTGCGTATGTGATATGACCATGTGAACCCTCAAGTTCTGTTATTTGCTGCTTTTTGCGCACGTAAAATTAATCCCCACACATGTTATAGTGGCATATTTTTAATGGGTCACAGACCCTTATCCTTTCTAATTGAATTCAATTATAATTTAAAATAATCTTGTCGGTTAACGGTTAATAATCGGTTAACGCGCATCGACTGTTGGTTAGGAGAAAATAACCGAAATGCACATCCCTAATTTGAATGGTAACAACTCTCTACAGTCATTTCTGAATGAATTGATCAAATTTAAGAATTTGACATGAAAGATGACACACACTTAATAAGGTTAGCACAAAACTGCCCATTTGTAACAGTGGAAAACTACACCCGTTTTGTTATATACAGCAACTCATTTTCACTGAATTGTTATTTTTTCCTCTTTCACAGAGCAGACACAGATCACTTTATTTTGAGAGTTGTTTAATTGAGAGAACATCCTGCAACTTTGTGTAAATTGTAATGTTTAATAATGTTTTTTATTTTGAAAATAAAATCTTGAAAAAAGTATATTTTTATGAATAAGATCATTTATGAAATATTCAATGAAGAATCCTGTGGATGTACCCTCTGAGTCTGACAGTATTTCTTCAACAAATGTGGTCATAATTCAAGGATGTAATTCAATAATATCCATGTTCACACACACCTGGCCAGGGGGAGTCCAGCCAGTGCTTGATGTGGAGGATCTTCTCATCCTTTGAGCGAGCATGAGCTTCTTCACAGATTTTGTCATACTTAGAAATCTCCTCCTGTGGACAGAGTCAAGAAACAGATGAAAACCCTTCAGAAAGACTAGCTGAAGATACGAGGCAGCTGATTGGCTCTGGGCAGGACTGTCTGACCTCATACTCCTGTAGTGAGACGGCGCCTTCGGCAATGAGCTTCTCTGCATATTTCTGCAGAACGCCTTTCTGCTTCTTGATCTGTTTGTACATCAGTGGCTGGGTGAACATCGGCTCATCCATCTCGTTGTGGCCATTACGGCGGTAACAAACCTAAAGGAAAGATGCCTGACTGATGTCATGAACTACAACAATAAAGTGTTTATAAAAGACACAAAACACTATCACTCACCAGGTCCACCACCACATCTTTGTGGAAGGTGGCTCTCCACTCTGCGGCCACGTTGCACACGTACATTACAGCTTCAGGATCATCTGCGTTGACGTGAAATATGGGGGCATTGACCACACGGGCAACATCAGTAGGATATGGAGAAGAGCGTGCCATACGAGGATCTGTGGTGAAACCGATCTGAGAAAGAGATGCAAAGGGGTATTAAGAGGACTTCTGATTGGGTGCGTTAGCATGTATTGTTACACGTGGTTTAGTTTGTGCACGTGTACCTGGTTATTGACCACCACATGCACAGTGCCATGTGTGGTGTAGGAAGGCAGATCGCTCAGATGGAAGGTTTCATAGACGATGCCCTGACCTGCAAATGCAGCGTCACCATGAAGCAGAATGGACATCACCTGAAACAAAACACACACAAGAACATTTAAAAGCTGTTGGTTCCTCGAGGGGTATATCATTAAAAACAGGATGTGAATAGCAATTAAAATGACTGGTTTTAGTGTGTGTGTGGGGGGGGGGGATTTTATGGACTTGTTGATTAAATTTAGGCAGCTTCATAATGTATAGTATAAAAAGTTGCTAATCACAAAGTTACAAGTATGTTATTAGTATTATACATTTTAGTGAGTGTTAGAGGAAAAAGATTATTTGTAAAACTTATTTAGACAACCTGCTTCATTTACTTAACTGTAGAACACTATATGAATGAAACCCATTTCTATACAAGGACAAAAGTATTACTGCAACATTGTGAGGAAAATGATACCATTAAAATGTTTGGGGTTAGTGAGCCTTGTTTCTTAAAATCAATAGTTTTATTCAGCAGTGATGCATTAAATTGATCGAAAGTGACAGTAAAGACATTCATAAATAATGATACTAAAATTATTTTAAAATAAATTATGTTCTTTTGAACTTTATATTCACTAAAAAATTACAGAACAAATTATTATGGTTTCAACTAAAAAAAAATATTATGCAGCACAATTGATAATAACAATAAATCTGTCTTGAGCAGCAAATCAGCATATTAATGAATGGTTCCTGAAGGATCATGTGACACTGAAGCCTGGAGAAATTATACTGAAAATTTGTCATTAAAAATACATAAATAATATTTAAAAATATATTCAAATACAAAACATAATTTCAAATTGTAATAATATTTTACAATTTTACTGTTAAAATATTACAACCACTGTTACATGTTAGAATATTTACTGTATTCATGATCAATAAATCTTTAAAACCCCAAACCTTCGAATGGTAATGTGTATAATAAGGCCCTAGATTGATGCTCTTTATGTCTCACCCGATTGCCATCTGTGTCTCCGCAGTAGAACTGCTCTGCTTTAGTCTTGCCCTGCACCACCGGGTTCGCCGCTTCAAGATGGGAAGGGTTGGCCACCAATGACAAAGTAATATTCCTGTCAGTCACACGATTTATCCTCCTGTGGTACATGCCCAAGTGGTACTTGACATCTCCTGAACCCTGTAGAGGTATAGACATATTTCATCAATTGTAGTGGTTCTTATATTTGTTCTGATGATTAAGTTCACAAGGATCCAAAAAAGTGCACATAGACAAAACGTCACTGACCTCATCGGCAGCTTCAAGTTTAGAGTCAAACTGACAGAAGATTTGCTCCAGCTCCTTGCGGATCACATTGGCAAGCACGTTCAGACGCCCTCTACAGAGACAGACAGAAAGAGAGAGAGTTTGTCACTGATACCAAGAATCAGCGTAACAGTACATACGTCACTGTAATATCAGGTTTCAACATTTGAATCTCTTCTTCTACCTGTGAGACATTCCCATGATGACCGTGTCTACTCCCTTCTCGCTGGATTTATCAATAATGGTTTTGAGCGCAGGGATCAGACTCTCACAGCCCTCTAACCCAAAGCGCTTCTCAGATGACCATTTCCTCTGCAGGAACTCCTCAAACCTGCAGAAATCAGCACACATATATTACAGAGCTGCAGGAAAAAACGTAAAACCTGGGTTTTAAGAACAAACTATCCATTTAAACACATCCAGTGTTGGGAAATGCATTCCAACAGTCCCATCAAGTCAAATGTTCAGTGTGAAATAGACTTTAATTTGGACAAACAGCTGGTAATGTGCCGTTCAAACTGACTAAAACATTCAGAATTATGAAGAAAAGGTTTAATGCATGTATTCCTGTGTCCTGTGCATTTGGCCTTTGTGTTTGTGTGTGTGTGTGCGCGTACCTGGTGGAGCGGACCATGCGAGCCAGCAGTCTTCTCTTATCCTCCAGGCTGAACTGCATGACTCCAGGCCTCTCAAACTTCTGTCTGATCCACTGACACTGGTCCAGGTCATTGATGAACATGAACTCAACCCCTATATGCTGGCAATATGCCATCTGAGAAACACAACATTTCAGCAACCAAACTGAAAGAACATACTGCATGAAATAACAACAATTACACCCAAAACAGTACCCTACCATTTAACCAAAAGACTTTTGACATGCTTCAATTCTTTAAACTCTTCAGATAATAAAACAGTAATGTGAAACATGTTGTCAAAATTAGTGAACCATGTTCATAATTAATGTGAAGTTAAGATTGCTTTGTGTGGACTTGAATGAACTTGAGAATGGAAATTAACCTAAAAAAAGTTCAATGCACACACCCCTAGACTATTTTCACTATACACAATTTTCTCCACTAATTTATTATTGTGCCATATTCAATTTAGCTATTTAACAACACTTTCCCTAAAAACCCTTTCTTAACATTCAAATCAGTAATTTTCATAATATGCAGTATACTGTTGCTAAACTATAGGACATGTTTAAAAAAAAAAAGAGGAAGTATCTTTAATTGCTTTTTCCTCATTTAAAATCTTGAGGCCCTCCCAGTAGTTTGCTGGGGCCCCCTAGTGGACACCAGGCCCCTGGTTGAGAGCCGCTGCATTATGGTAGTCTTCTTGTGTGATAAAAACATTCACACAGACCTGAGGCTGAAATAATCCTTATGTCCTCACTCACCTCCAAGCGGCGGATGATCTCCCTGAGGGGCAGAGCGCTCTCATTGCCCCCGATAAAGGTGGTGGTGGGCAAGCGGAAGACTTTATCCAGATCAGACTCTTCCAGCCCATAGAAACCTGACAGCCAAACACACAACACATCCAACCCAACCCAGAGAAGAAGGGCAGGTGGAGAGGGAGGGGGACAGGGTCAACAGAAAATAGAAGAAACACAAAAGAAGGCCAGCATGGATGTGAGGGGATTGAGGAGTAATGAAAGTAACAAAGTGAAAAGACAATCCATAGAGGAAAGGGGGAGATAATTGATAAAACAGACAGGGAAGAGAGGGAAAAAAAAAAAAACATGTGTGAGTAAGTGGGCGATGAATGGAGTAAACGTGAGGATGCCATGCATAATCAGAAACATGGTGGACATAACAAAAACACCAGCAAATAGCATGATAAATGTTAAATAATGGTAACGGCAAAGCAGACAATATATAAAAAGAACATGAAGTGGTTAGTAAATGGATGGAAAAGGAGAAAGAATGAGAGAGAAAATGAAGACAAAAGAAAGGTGGTTTGAAAATGAATGAGAGTTTGGGTGTGCAGCATTTGGGGTTCAAAAAAAAAAAAGAAAAGACGGTGTTAATAATGCTAGTATAATTGTTGCATTAAATGCATCCTGAATTTAATAAGTCAACAAGCAGCTTTGGATTGTGAGCTGCAATGAAAGTATTGAACAGTGAAGAGCTCATTCAATTGTATAATGAGACCATTATATTTGTTTATTATAATTATTAATTCAGCAGCTCAAGTCAAAAACTGAAAGATGTACCTTTTCGTATACAGTTATACTGTATAGACTAAAGTACATACATTTTGACAAAATGCAGTTTTAATATAACTAGTATAAATAAACATCAACATCTGTATTAAGAATGTAATGAGTACGCCCAAGGGCTCTGTGATTTCAAAAATGTGGAAAATGCAAACAAAAATTGCAGAATCAAAATGCCACTGACAGTATATTGCTGATTCTCACTGAATTTGGCAAATACTAGTTCATATCGCTACATGATTAATTGTACAGACCTACTTTTGCTTGTCTGTACAATTAACCATGTAGCGATATGAACTAGTATCGAAGTTTCATGATTTCATGCTTTTTAATTAGTAAAATTTAATTTACAAAGTAATGTAATGATAATGTTAAAAACGTAACCAAAATGAATAAATAAATAAAAATACAATAAAAATGGGGTTAAAAAAGGAAACTGAAATTAGGAAAAAATGTAATGGATTTCATAGGGCCCCAATATCCTTATACAGAGATGATTTAAAAAAAATTGCTTACTAAATATTTAAGTATATTATATCATTTCAATAACAAATAAATACATTTCAATAAACCTGTAAAGATTGATCTCACATGTCCAAGTCACATTTCAAATAATATAAAAAAATGTAAATGAAAATCTTTAGTTTATTTTATTAAATGTGTCCATAAAGGATGCCATGTATTGACTGTATTGGGGCTGAAACATGAGCGGGGCATTTCTTTGTGAGATTCACCTTTGAATCGCACACATTCACTTCCAAAGCATTGAACACAAGGTTCAGACGGTTTCTTTATGATACACAGCAGCACTACTAATTCAATGTCCACAACATGCGGGTTAAAAGCCTGGCAGAAGTGTAGTCTTTGAGTATTAAAATATCTACAGTTTCTCTGAAATGCTTAGTATATTTGGGCAATGCGAGTTAATTTCATAAATGGATGAAAAATGAGTATTTACCGCTGTTCATTCAGTACCTTTAACAACATGCCATGCATGAGGTTGTACAGAGATACCGACAGGTCAGCACACACAGAAACGGACCTGTCGGTGTTTGTTTATCACTTTGGTTGCCCAGCAAGGAGTGCAAAAAGAGGCAGCCATGCACCTCAAGGCATATGAGCAGCTATGTTAAAGAGAGAGTAACCTATAGTAGATCAGAGTGTGTTAATGAGAGCGCTAATGAGCGAGCGAGCGAGAGAGAGAGAAGAGGCTAAGTACAGGGAGAGAGTATGAACTTGTTAATAGTGTGTATATGTCTGTGTGCACATGTTGGAATAAAGAAGTGGATATAGAGGGCGTGTGTGTGTGTGTGTGTGCGTGGTGTTTTGGGAATATTACAAAAGCATCCAAACTAAATACTGTACATAGACTTTATTAACCGCCACACAAAGCTTCCCTTCACCTCAACTGAAGCTAGAGGACAGCAAAGCAACCAAAATGCACTCTACATCAAAATAACCTCCCAAAAAAAGCCAGACCAGAGCAGAAGCATTCTTCACTACAAACACAATGTCCACATCTCATCACAATAATCTTTTTTTTTTATACGTGTACTTTCTTTGAACTGCATCTTTTATGACTATGATCTATTAAAGCTCATTAGGAATATTCTGGGTTGTTTTGAACTTAAAGGCTGGAGATTACTTGATTTATGCTTGTTTATGTTTATAACAATGAACAAAATTAAAAAAAAATTAAGTTGGGCACATGCTACAGGTGTGTGGAAGGGACACGTATCTGTAAAGCACTGTTTACATACTGTTGAGTTTGGCAAACAAATGACGGTAATGCATAACCAAATGTTCCTCCACCTAAAGAAGTATACACACGAGAACAAACAAACTGTCTAATATCTGCTTTCAAACCCTCAACCCATTTGTCTGGTAGGGTGGCATATTACCGTACTTTGTTATGCTATCTGTTTTACAAAGGGACGAGTTGATATTAATGTTTGTTGTGGTAGTGTATGATTTGGCATACACTTAAAAGTTGTCTGTGTAAAGTCTGTATAGTCCTGATAATGGAGTTCAGGACATTACAGAAGTATGACAGTATTCATGTAGACTCAGCCATTCACCATAACACCAGCATAACAAACACACAGACTCACGTCACAGCCAGGCAATGAAAATCAGGAACTCTCTGTCTTTGTCTATTTGAAATGCTGCTGCTAACACAATGCTATGCAAAACAGGCATTAAATATACATCACTCTTACTATTTGGTATTTGGACAGCAGTTTAGAGCATATTAATTACCCTTTTCCCAATTACAGGTTTGAGAGATTTCAGCAAAGTGAAATTCAGACTCTGTAAAGCAAGGTGAAAAGTACAGATGTACATTCACGTGTAATAGTGAAGTTCTCCTGAGCATTGCAATTGAATGACGTATATAGAACTTTAAACAGTCTTACAATGAAAATGGCTAGAACACAGAAAGTTGCATTATTTTATCATTACATTACAATGTGTTATCAATGCATATACTATTATCTAATAGCTAAACACTATTTAAAAAAACAAGAAGCAAAAAAGTGTGGCTCAAGCGTTTATCTATTGAAATTCTCAAAGTAATACAAAGTAGTAATTTTTTTCAGAGAGGATGTATTAAATTGATCAAAAGTGACAGTAAATACATAAATGTTAGAAATGATTTCCATTTCAAATAAATGCTGTTCTTCTTAACGTTCTATTCATCAAAAAAAAAAAATCCTGAAAAATGTATTGTGGTTCTAAGCAGCACATTTTCTGAATGATTTCTGGAGGATCATATGACACTAAAGACTGTTAGTAAACATTGTGATGTTTTTCTGTGGGCGGAGCTTAGCTGGAGGCAGAAAGAGTCCCCTGACCGCTTCACGAACGCTAGCTATGAAGTCTGTTAGCTTGTTTTTTTTAACAATAACTGGAGAAATTCCGATTTTACCTGCATACGTAAGGTCACTCACTGTCCGGGACCGCGACTGTTATTTGAAAATGTTAACTTTAACGGACGAAACCAGATTGGCCGAACCGCACACACTTTTACTCAAAGGATGGCCGATCTGACAGGATTCCCTCCGGTCGAGTGACTCATCTAACGTTTATAGTAAAGACAAACTCACCGTGTCTATTTAGTCATGAAGATGTATATATATTTCAATTTCAGCTATTTTTACAGCTACATTATTATTCCAGCCACAATTAATCACAACAATGTATATACAATTACAAATGATTAAGCATATAAATCGTCAGTTTGTTGTTTTACACACATGCACACAGACATTTCATACATGACATAGTGAGATACATAAAAAAATATTTAGACGCGCGCCCATAACAACAAAAGAAAATACTTTATTTAATCTTTTCTGATAAGTGTGCGCTGCAAACGCAAGCATTTTGACGATCATTTTTGTCCAGTCCGCTCGTTTTATCTCGTTTAACCACAGCTGTCGTCGCTGTTTTTGTCTGGCAGTGGCAGCAGATATGCAATAAAATGTCAAATTGGAGCCTCTACAACATCGATTCGGGCACCCAACATCACAACAAGATGATATTTTAAGCTCTTCGTGTAGACGAATCTGCGCTGGTTTGAATTGGCCGCCTCTAGTTTTCGCTTTGTTTTGCCTCCAGCTAGCGCTGTGACGTAATCGTGACGTCGGCCCTAAAAGGGTCTATAGATGCTGAAAATTCAGCTTTGCATCACAGGAGTAAATTACATTTTTAAATATAAAAGTTATTTTAAATTGTAACAATTCCACAATTTTTTTTATCAAATAAATGCAGAAGAAACATCTTTAAAATGTGAAACTTCTTGAAAAAACATTTAAATCTTACCAAACCTTTGAACACTAGTGCATTTCCTATAACATAATATTTGTAAACTTTCAAACTAAAATGCTTACTGTTTCGTTTATTTTTATTCCCAAATTTGAAGCATAGCATTTTTGAGATGTTAATGTAATTAACATAACTCATTTCATGTAGTGTTGTCCTTTACTCAAGTCACTTTGTATAAATGAATACATGCTAAAATATATAAATATCAGAGGGTCAATGTATGATTAATTACATTCACTTAATGCTGTTACTTTTAAGACAATAAGCTATATTGTATGCCAGAATTAGTCAGATAATTTTTTTTCTCCATACAAGAGAATCTAAATGTATTAAAACTGAATGCACAGCATACAATTCCATTTAAAATCATCTGTAAGTGGGAACGAGATTAAGAGTGAACTACCAAAATTAGTCACAATTGACTGCTTTTTTTAGGGCTGTCAACAGAATAAAAGCAAAGTTTTTACCATGACTGAAGATGTCTGAAATAGTAGTTTCAGTACAAAACAAAAAATGACAATATACAGAATATTTCTTGGTGTTTTGATATGTTTAACGCTAAAAGCAAACGCAATATACCATATAAACCTCTATTTACTGCTAAATGAAGACACGCATTGTGCTCAAAATAAATTTGTAAAGCTTATTAACCATAAAGTGTAGAATATTTTTAGTTTTAAAGAGTCTATATATTCTAGATTTTCTGACAGTTATTTTAATTAATATCCTTAAACATTAGTCACAGCTGCCATTCTTAGATCCAAAGAACATTTCTGTTTTCTTTTTTCTTCATTTTGAAATATATAATGAATAAAATTGAAGTGGCCACAAAGCTAACTAGCACTGCCAAAGTCAAAATACACACAAAAAAGCAGCAAAAACTACTTGTAGCTACTAAAAGATTGCTCTATAGCAAGAGGCATAGAACCGTTTTGACATTAAAGCCTACCTCCGATGGTTAGAGCACTTAGACGCGTCTTGACATGTGTAAGGTCTGGAGAGGCAGTAGCAGGGAAGAAAAATCCACTGAGAGTTAGTGATTCCAAAACCTCACATAGACAATCCCAATGAGAGAGACTAACAAACGTTAAACTAAAGCACAGCTGCACTAATATCTAAAGAGTCACTTACTGAGGTGAACCACACATCTTATTATGGATTCCAGACAAAACACAGCTTTCCTTTACTGAATCACACCAGGCATCAAACCAAGCAACTCCTTAATGCTGCAGCAACACAGTCAAGGCCCTTCGAGGCCCATGATAAATCACAGCCTTCATGACTGGAGAAGATAAAGCTGAAATCCCACACACCGCCAGGCAGAGCCAAGACTAGCTACGGACAGGATAAACGCTGTACTTAAAAAGAAAATGATTATTTACCATAAAGATCATAATGTAGCTTTCAATCCTCTCTCTGGCCTTTTTAAATTTTGGAGTCATTTATTTTTACAGTGTAGTTTGTGCAAATGGTGTCCTAAATGTGTATGAAGTAGATATAAAATTTGCTTCTCAAGAGCAAAGAAATACTGTTTAAAAAATATAAAATTTAATTTAATATTGAGAAAAACCCTTTAAAGTTGTCAAAATGAAGTTCTTAGCTATGCACATTACTAATCAAAAATTAAGTTTGGATATATTTATGGCAGGAAATGTACAAAATATATTTATGGAACATGATCTTTACTTTATAACCTAATGATTTTTGGCATAAAAGAAAAATGTATAATTTTGCCCATACAATGCATTGTTGGGTATTGCTACAAATATACCTGTGCTACTTATGACGGTTGTTTTTTAGGTCCAGGGTCACATATGTCAGAACATATTTTTGTATGTATGTTCCTCTATATACAGTGACAATGTACAGAGTGCAAATTATTTTATGAGCTATCCTCTTATATAAGTGCAGCAATAAATGCTCACCTACGCTCCTACCTACATCAGTATACACACAAAGGCACAGCTGAGTGAAACGAAATCATGAAATTAATACATGTTTTGAAAGCACTGGTTCAACACTTTAAAAAAGGATTCTTTTGAATTATTTTAATAATGCATTGTAGTTTATGTATGTGAGTAACTAGTTAAACAAATCACCAATAGGGAATTATCAGACCGAGGGACTTTTTTTGCATTCGCTTTGTGGCAAAATATGCAGAATAAAAACAATACAATTAATTAATATATTTACTACATTAACATACTAAGGCAGGAAATTATAGCCTGACGTGAATTATAACAAAAGATTTTATTTACGGTTTATAAAGTCTATTATATCTAAGATTGCGTGCAGTGGTATTCTGAAGTGCCCTCCTGTTTCCTTAATTCATTCTAGGGTTGGGCCGAGAGATGATGCCATCGTCCATCGCCGATGGCGGACAGACATCACGATGCAGGGCACTGAAACCGCTTTCGAATGCGTGCTCTTATTTTACTTTCCCTTTCGAGATTCACAATCACACGGACTCTATACTACGGAGCAGCAGTACCATACATTTTACAAGATTAGATGTTTGTCAGTGGTGCTCAGTATCGGCAAATAATTTCGCCATGGTCTTATCGGTCATCTCTCCTTACTCGGTGTATGTGGTAAGAACTTTCATGTACTGTAATGTAACAGGCTGCTAGCAAGCGGCTAACCATGTCCTTTTAGTGGCTCCGTAGAACGCGTTATTTGTTTTCTGTGCATTTCTGCATATGGATTCACGCTTCGGGCACACCCCTAACCCTGCCTCCCAATGTCATCGTCCATCACGATGTTTCACTGCAGACATCGTCCGATGCCAATTTGGTAGATATCGCCCAACCATAATTCATACTTCATTTCTATTTTATGGTAAAACAGTGTCCAGGTTAAATATAATCCAGATGTTGGTTACACAGGTGTTTATGCATTAGTCTCTGAAGGAAATAAAGGAGCTGAGAGGCATTAGGACATCAGGGTTAGTAAACTACTTCGCAGAGCTTAGCAGTGAGAGGAGAGATAAAGAAACACTTTCACCATTTTACATTTGATCAGTTTCAGGTATCAGGTTCATCTTAAGCCAAACAGCTTTAAAATCGTTACTACATATTAACATATCAGGGACATACATTTTCATTAAAATGTTATCTTACTAGGCAAATTAATTCAGTGTATTAACCCTTTCACTAAATGACTGCCAATAAGAGGATGTTGCTATGCAACAGAAATAAGTGATATGGCACACAGGTGTTTTAGCTGTTACTGCGTCACTGGTTTTAGCTTGACAAATACTTTCAATCAGATGCCAAGACCTCTTGTGCTTTAATAGATGCCATATTTAATATCATGGGTTTGTATAGAAGTACAGTCTGTTCCACATGTTTTCAGGTGCTAGGTGACATGTAAGATCCCAGGACCTCTGAATGCTCAACACCCAGGTCAGTGTTGTTATGGTCAACTAAAACTATTTACAAAATAATTTGTGGCAATTTAAATAGTCGAAATTAAAGCCACTGCATGTACTTATGTGTATTTTTGCGACTTCAGCATCGCCCATATCACTGCCGCAGTTGTACACATGCATTTGTTGCTGATGTCAAGTAATCCTCCTTTTTCACAGAATCTGAAACCAGCTCACCAAACTTACATACTCCTAGAACAGTTTAAAGGGGAGCGTGGGAAATAAATAGAATCCACTCACTTTATTAGATGTCAGCGTACCATGAGAATCATTTTAAAATTATATTTCAAGGTAAAAAAAATTAAAATAGTAAACTTGATTACAGTTGCTTAAATGACATAAATATTAGACGAAAAACGTAAAATTATGGGCTCGATTTACTAATAGCTTGCACCAGCGCAAACGGTCTTTTGGCGTTAAAAATAGTACTGTCAGGATTTACTCAAGACGCGCAGTGAAGAATAAGCGCTGAAAATGTGTGGACAGTTATTTTGGCACCTGACCTCACTGAATATGCAGTTGTAGGAGCTTCCCTTTCAGAAGCTAAATTTATGGGACATATTTTGTGCTTAATACGTTGATGTTACATTTTGTTTTTGACGAGTGTGACCGCTGCATTCTACCGAAGTGACACCTGCATATTTTCAGTACAAATTTTCAACCGCATTCTTAGCAAACCTACACTGACAGCTAGTTGTTTGTCAGGTCATATAATGTGAGATCTGATATTGACATCTTTGACAATGTCATTATGGTAACCTGAGAATACAGTTGTGACTTGTTTACTTTGTTTAAAGTGAGTGTTGAACTATTCACATTGGGCTGAATTTATTTAATATTAAATAAAAAAACTGAAAACGAATCAATATATTAATTGATTTAATTAGCTGCAGACTTTCAACGGATCATACTTTCATCCATCAGACTCAATTGCATTCCCCTCAAAGTAAATATGCTCTCTATAGTCATAAGTCATTAATTTGTACAGATGTTTGATGGAAAAGAATGGAAAACCCTTAATCAACAGTTTAACTACAATGCATGTGAATCAAGAGGTTTATAATTCAGATTACAGTCTGCCATCAGACCACTGATGGCTCCTATAAGAGTTTCTGCATCATCTAGCGCTGGTCCACGATGGATACAAGTACTAATGTAAAATGACATCGTGTCTGGAAACCAGCAACCATATCAAGCCTAACCTCTCCAGCAGAACAGTGTGCAGAAAATAGAAAGTTACTTGTGTGCTTGTAATAACAAGCTTAAAACATAAGCAAGCCAATCTCTACAAAGACTGGTCTAGCAAAGCACGTCTTTCCAGCCACCTCAAGCGTGATACTGTACAGGAAGGGGCGGAGCTGCTATCTTAAAGTGATGTATAGCCACCTTCTTTTGTAGAAGCCAAATACAGTGCTGCTGGCCTTCATCACAGCAAACCCAGAACCACAACAGTCAAGTCTAAATATAAAAGAAAAAGTCTAAAACTGCTTTCCAGAAAAGCTGACGAGTTTCTTCCATCATGAATTTAACACACAACCCATCATTCCGAACAACTTATGAAGTTCAATCACCAACTCTCATGGAAAGCAGTTTTGACAAAACATCCTAACCAAGATTTGGCACACATTCACAATTCCTCACCAAGTTTATCCGATGATGTAATAATGTCATTGGGAACGCACGAATCCAGATCAGCATCCATAATCCCAAGAGGGTCCAGCTGAGCCACATGGTGACCACGTATCTACAGGAGACAAGAGGTCCCCCCACAAACATGGGAGCCGAGCGCAAAACCACCCACAAGGAAAGGATATAGAAGGGGGGAGAAAGCGGGCACAGAAGAGGAAGTGCAGAACAGCAAGAGAACAAGAATGTTGAGATGAAGTGAGATTGAAGATGAAATGAAGTGCCGGGTGCAGAGGGGGTTGGGGTATAAGAGTTGAAAAACAGGTGAAAGAAGAAAATGAGAGAAAGAGGGACAGATAAAGGGAAGGGGAAAGCGACAATCACACAAAACAGGCTCATTAATGGTGATCTGTTGAGCTGTGGGGTACAGAAAACATTTCTCACCAACATGCTGGAACCCAGTAGCTACTGGGGACTCGTCAAAATTTACACAACTGATGCCAAGTGGGTCGAGGTTTGCATTGTGATGCCCCATTACCTGGAAACAAGGCAACAGCAGTCACAAGACATTAGGAGTTCACCAAGCAGATCCCATGACTGTGAATTGAGCCCAATCTTTCACAGGGTCACAAACGTGAGATGTGAAACGATACAACCAAAATGAGGTATTGCACAATTTGGCATTTTCAATCAAAAGGGACTATCTGCTAGAGGTCGAACAATATATCATTTTACCAATTAATTGGCACATTTATGGAACCATTTATTTGCTTTATGAAACCAGCTGTTATTGGGAGAATCAGCGGTGATGGTTGCTGAACCTGATCATTTGTTTTAGTGTTGCGGTTTATGCATGTTCCTATGTGGCCTGTGCCAGAGGATTATTATTAGCCACTGTGCAATAAATCAAAGTCAAGGATGGAAACTGTTCACCTGTCATCATAATTCAGCATTGTAAATAAAACATATGTTAGTTATGATTTGTGCAGATCCAGCAAGCTGCATTTTTACTTTGTAATTTCATATGACAATAAAATAAAATCTAAATTGTCTGTGTGATGAGGCTTATCTATTTTTTTTATTTGATTTATTTTTTAAAACACTGTCATTACTGTTAATTTCATAAAAGTTTAGCACAAATTTTTACTGAAAAGCTGAAAGTTTTAATTCATATTTCTTTATTATTAGAAACTATTGACTACATTAATCAATTTTCGGCTATATTTTTCACCTTAGTTATTGGCAAACCCCAATACTGGTCGACCTCTGCTTTCTGCTTAGTGAATGTTCTCCTGTAACCTCAAAAAGTATCAAAAGCATCTCTTTGACTTTTTGTACAAAATGAACATAGATCTCTTACCTTGTTAAAGGTTCACGCTGCAAACTCATTAAAGGCAGCACTGAGATATCAATTTTAAGCCAATATTTTTAAAGAAACAACTGGACAGGGTTTTTAAAATCTGTGTGTGTACCTGATAGGCCCTGATGAGTGACTGAACTGCCAGATGGTCTTCCACCAGTTTCTCCACATTCGGCTGTGCCCCCACCAGAGACTGGGCTTGAGCGAGCCCGGCCAGACTCACTCCCACTGGAGGAGGACTCTGGTAGGCTGAGCCTGGGGGGGCACCAGCATTAGCATTCCTGAAGAAAATGTCCCAAGACTGGAGAACAGAAAGAGCCCGGATTTAGTCTCTTTATGTAGACAACTAAGATGCAATCAATAGCTAAAAACACACTGAACTGGATATGACATTACTCAAATCATTTTGAACAATATCTAATAAAGCAGTCAAAAATACATGGTATGCAAGTTTGGACTGTTTCACAGTGACAAAAACAGAGTTTAGAAAAACTATAATAAAACTCTTGGTTGTTTTTTTTTACCAAATTAAACATCTGGGTTAAACATCATACATGAATGTTTTTGAACATGATCCAACTATAAAACATGTCTGATAATGCTTCAGAAGTGAATCATTAGTACTGCTGGCCATGGTAAGCAACACTAGTACCATTGCTAATATTTCTATTGCTCATACTATTCAATATCGCTCAAGGTCAGGGAGGAGGGATGAGTAACTCATCCAGCACTATGTGTGCTACAGACATACATGGATGTATCAGACTTTAAATCATGTGGCTTGCTAGGAAAACTAGAAGCAGCTGGATTAATACAATATTTCAAGGCCTTCTTTATTAAAATAACCCTCACAATTAGGGTAGAGACCATTAATTCTACTTTTTGTGTTTAAATGACTCACCAATGTGAAGTTGTATAAGATGTTCAGGGAGCTCATTCACATTCATATAAACACTTATCTTTTAAAAGCATGCGTTTACATTTATACAAAATATTGACAATGTAATATCAGCAATGCTGGTGTGGGAGCCTTTTGAAAGGTATATGAAATGGATGTCAGTGGCCTTATTAATACTTTTTAACATGAGTTAAATTTCACGTGACGGCACAAAGTTTGTCGTTGTTCTTTTGCACAGTGAACAATTGTATGAGACTCTGCATTGAGTTTGCAGTGACACAACTAACGACTCTGAACTGGGGGTTGTCATTGTGATTTGTCAAAAAACAGGTACTAAACAAACTCAAAGCCTGTCACAGGAAAAAATAACTGTTTGCAATTCAGCTCCAAAGTTATAAGACAAAAGCCCTATACAGGTATGGGTTTGGTGAATTAATTTATATGACCCCCTCCTAGTTCGTGATTATTAAATAAACCAGTTTGATTTCCATTTGTCAGGTATCACAGATCTAAACAATTCTACTTAAAGGGGCAATTCACAGCTGGCAAGGTGGGCTTTTAATAAAACTAGGCTGTCTATAGTAGTAGAGGTGAAAGGTTCATTAAAAAAGTTTCAACAAATTTGGGACTAGATAAAGTACAGGAAACATGTAGTCCTGCAGAGTTTAGCTCCAACCCTAAAAAAGCTCACCTGCCTGCAGCCTTCTAGTAATCCTGAAGATCTTGATTAGCTAGTTCAGTGTGTTTGTTTAGGGTTGAGCTAAACTCTGTAAGACAGTGACCCTCCATGAGTTTGCCCATTCCTGGGACTAGATCATTTAGTGAAAACTTTCTAAAATGGCTGTGGCGTTCCCTTTTGTCAAAAAGGTCGGGTAACTACAACACCCATAATGTAGGCTTTGTATTTACATTTATGCATTACTCGCTTATAAGGCAGTTTAAGGTTAACAACACTAAAACCGAATAATATAAGATTGGGTAACTCAGACAAAAAAAAACAATGTTGCAACTGGAATAAAAACTACAGCAAAAACAATCAAAACACAAAACCTTCAGAACCTGAGTGAATAGCTATGTTTCCTTCCAAAGATTCAAATTTAACTTGTGAGCAAAACTGGAATATCGCATAAAACACATGCGAATAAAGCACACGTTTCCATCCAAAGAGTCAAAGAGAACAAATCGTCACTTCCTGGTAAACTGTGGCACTAAATATCACTAAGAATATAGGAGAAGCCACTGAATATAATAGTTTTCATATATGATCTAAATTATTTGCGCCTCAGAGAGAGCAGACGTAACACAATAAATGCGGTCACTTCGTTTGGAGGTGGATGCCAGCTGTTTGGGAACACAGTCGTGTAAGACAATTATACAGAAATACTTTGATGACAGACTTTCCTCAGGCTTTTCAGAATAACCATAACTTATAGATGCTGTGAACGAGATCGGTCCGCTGTTAGTCAAGTTATCCCGTCTCAAAGTGCAAAGTCACATTACTTTTTTGATGCGCATGGAGGGATTTATTCTGTAAATGTGTTTCCATCGTAGTTTATGCGCAATTTTTCTTACCGGATAAAAAGTTTATCCTACTCAAATGTGCGCATACGTTTTTTTATGCACATTTTTTTTGAATTTATGCGCATCTTGCCGTTTTTTATGCAATATTCTAAAATGCACATAAAAATAGGTGGATGGAAACGCAGCTACTGTCTGATGTAGAAGGGGCAAAGAGACCTGGGCTGCGTTTCCCAAAAGCATTTTGCTTTTGCTTTTGAGAAATGGGCTGCGCTTACACTGCGAGTCTTAATGCACAGATCCGATCTTTTGACCATATCCGATGTTTTGGCCTGCCTGTTTGCATTCACTAAGACTCGACTGGTATCCAACATCTGTTTTTACATTAACTCACTCCCATTATGACTGTCAGTGATCACTTTACTATATACATGGAAGACCCTCAGGTTTTGCATGACTTTGCTATTAAAATTATTTATGCAATTCACGTGAAGTGGCCTTTTTTATTTGTCAGCATGGACAAGAGCTGCCATTGATGTTTTGCAGCACAAAATCTGACTGAAAGGATAAAGACCAGAAAATAACGGTAATTTTCATGTTATTTTATCTACAGCTTGTTAGATGTAGAATTATGTGTTGAAATAAAGTAGCGCCGTAAGATTATATTTATATGAATGAATTCCAATGAATCAATGAGAGCGAACGTGTGATCAAATAGCAACAGATAAGTTGTCACCACATCGCTGAGAAATATAATGAAGCTGTTGTGTTTATATAATACATGGAGCAAGGGGTGAAAATCAGCTCCTGAATGTTGCGCAATTCCTTAAGGCTGATTTATACTTCTGTGTCGGACATACGCCGTAGCCTCTAGGCTGTGCGTCGGTTTTCATTTATACTTCTGCATCGTTGTCCGCGTCGACGTGCCGCTAGTCTGCAGTGTCCATGGGCATGTGTTGCTGGTGTAACTTGCAGAATATAAATCAGCCTTTATGTATATGTATGTTCCCACCTCAATACATTTTGAGCGCATATAGAACACCTGCATTAAAACGTTATCTTTATTGTCAAACGTGTCGCCCTCGCATTGTGGTGGCTCCGAGTTCTGAGAGGAATCGGATGTGTGTGTTTAGACGTAGGTTGGATGTGTGTTTTGAATCACGTGTGCAACAAATTCTGATCCGTGTCAGATGTGAGTAAAATTGTGCCAGTGTAAACGCAGCCTTATATACATGGTTTTGCAGGTCTTGTAAAATGTAAATGTAAGGCTTTTTAAGACAAATAAACACAATTTAAAGAGTAAATTGAAGGGAACACAATACATCAATGTTCTCTAAATGTAAATGTCTAGGGAGCACACAATGACTTCATCGCATTATGATGTTCACATGTCAAGAGCAAAAGCTCTTCACTCGCGTATACATGCGATTTCCATTATTCTTATTAGGTTAAGAATTTTGGTTACTTTTTACTGCTATTATTAACATATCCCACTGCACAGCACAAAACTGGACTCAGAAAGAGTAGGTGTGTTCCTGGCCGCTGTTTTAATTTATTTTCGTCTAATGCAAAACACTTTTGTATGAGTGTATACCATGCTTTTTCGGCATGGCAATTTGTTTGTCTACATTGCCGTCGCGTTCTACTCGCCGTTTCTGGATGAGGGTAGCAGAGACTGGTGACAGCGAGTTGTGATTTCCCCAGAAATGCAATGCTTTCTTCCCCTCCCATCGTTTCAAATCTGTGTATTATTGCAGGTGCGTGTCACGTCATTCGTGTGGATCACGTGCACATGCGCACTTTGGCGAGAGCGGTAATACTGCGATTAAGGTGTTTACACGCCTGTATATTGATTAAAATAGGCATACTATGTTAATACAATTATGCTTGCTGCGATTATGAGCTTAATCGCATTATTTAGATCGAAGAACTATGTTTAGTCAAAATCTCATTATAATCGCATTAAGAGGGTGCAAGTAAATGCACTGATTGGTTTAGAACTAATTTTCCATTATTTTTAATTTCCATTATTTTTAATTACTTTTAGAAAACAAAAAGAGGTTTGGGTAGCTCTGACTACTCGAATATGGAAATAACTGTTATTCTACCTTCTGATCACACTACAAAAAGTGTTCCTCAGTGTCTAAAGTTTCTTAAATCATAATACATTAACCCGAGAAGCAAAATGACATAAGAATTTTTTGAAACTGAGAAAAATGATGAGTCAAAAACAAACAAATATCTGCCAATGTGTTCAGAAAAAAATATGTACTTCATTCAATAGGAAAACAAGTTTTCATTTCCCATTGACAGATATTTGTTCTCGTTTCAAAAAACTAATTTAATTTCATTCAATTTCTCAGAAAACAAGACTTCATATCCTCAAGTAAATGTATCTTGATTTAAGGTTGTTTAGATATTTGTACTGGAAAACAAAAAATACTCAAGTAGATATTAATTTTTAGCAATGTATGCAACATTTAATGGCATAACGTTATGAGTTTAAGACTTTAACCTTGTTAAGGCCTTAAATTAAGACTTCTAATCTAAGAGATATTCTATACTGGACTATTCTAAAATAATGTGACGTAATGCAATCTTGTAACACAATAACAAAAATAAAACTGAATCCACGAATATGCAATTGCCTGAAGGACAGAGGAAATATCCATACACAGAACATTGAGCAAAATATTAACCCAAGATACCCTGGACCTTGTACTCAGATTTGACCTGTGAATGTGGTTATAATAACCGAGGGTTATTACATTAAACCTCATTAGAAGAACAGTGGGTGAAAACAACTGAACACTCATAAAGACGTCGTGTGTCACAGTGTCCTGGAACCGGCACGCTCTCATGACTGCTCTAAAAATACTACAGGGATCCCAGTAATGTAACCTTACACATACAAGTTGCAATCCAGCATCTGCAGACAGACGGAAACTCAGTGTATACATGCATTGGAATAGTTTTTGGCATTGTTATGACGAAATGCCCAAAACTTTTACTTAGGGACTGGGTTAAAGATATATAAATGTAAACTGGGAACAGTCAGGAGAACATGACCACTGAAAGAGAGGTCTCTTCATTCCTTCTTCCCATAATCCACCTGCATGTCCTCTGCCTCTTACCTTGTGCACACTCTTGGGATTCTCCAACCATGCATAGTACATCTCCTCGACATAGTTCGAGCTCGTCCCGTTCAGAAACGGCTCTGCGGCCACTGGTGCCGTGTAGCACCTGAATGGCTGAAACGTCCTAGGGGTGGCCACTGGCCTCTGCTGTGATACATTTTTAGCAGTCTGTGAGGCCGTGATCGGCCGGAGCCGTGCCGCACAAGTCCTTAAGCGGTGCATCGCAGTCTTTTGAACGAGCGCCACCCACACTCACAAGTTCCTGGATGTCCCCAGTGCCGCAACAAAAAAAGAGAAGTGTGACGTCGTCCTTCTTTAGCTCAAACGGAAAAGGCGTTTCAACTTCCTGGACAAGAATGAATAGCTCCAGAAGCCCTTGACCTTTGAATCCTATCTGTGGTTTGTACTCTGAAAAAAGGAAAGGAATACACAAGTCAGGATGGAATAGGAATAGACAAGTCGGATGAGCATTAAATGCATTATGAGTTAATTCCCTGGCTATCACATGGAGGTTTTAATGAGATTTTTAGTGCAAAAGAAACACAAACAGCTATAATCAGGTACAACAGTAACTGAAATCATCATGAAAGATCTTCATACAGCTCAGAACGTAATCTCATTTCAAAGCTGTTTATGCAGTGTTGTGCTTTACGTGGCACAATGGCTGCTTCCAGAGAACAGACAAAGGTCAAAGAGCTAGTCAAGTTCCAGATAAAGACCATGAGGTCCAAAGGATTCATATTTTTAAGAAACAGAACCAAATGTCTTGTAAACTGTAAAAAGCTTGGTGTTGTTTTGAATATACAAAGTGACTGTGGAATGAAAATGTGTTAGAACGGTTTTGGGTGGAGTCACACAGAAATTATTAATATAGACAGTGTTTGTCAAATGATGAAAGAAACTATAAGCGAACTTTGAATACATTTTTCACCCAATTGATATGAGCCGCTTTGCCAATAAACAAGAGCATAAGTCGGATAACAGTGACATAACGAGGTTACGATGACTTCTGATTCTTGTACTTTTGGCACCAGTCGATCAGCATTACATCTCAACTAATGCACAAAAAGAAATAAGGATCAAAGATGAGTTTATTATAAGCACCCAAAAACATACTACAAGTACATGCTATTAAAAGTTAGTTAAAAACATCCTTTATTAATTGATATGTAATTTATAACAATGCACAACATGTCACAAGAAGTGTAGAAAACGTGTGATCAATATTACATGACATATAACTGCATGTTTCACTATATACCCCTGACTTATTGTATCTCTTAATGAATATTTCTGGCATCATTAAATTAATATTTTAACACAAAATGTCGTATGCAACTTTGTGATGAGTTGTTACTCGCGTTTTAGCAAAGCATCGGCTTTTCTTCATTCCTAAGGAATAAATCACACCCACGGCAATAATCTGAGCTATGCTGCATTTCATAAAAATGAATGACAGTTAGCGGTGTCCTTTTCCGCTAAAATGAAACTAGTATGACCATGTGGTTGAAATAAACATGGACCCCTTCTCTTCCTTCCACACGCCTATGTTTTTTTGACCTTGTGTCCACGTTCCACTCCCCTTGATGAGTCACTGAACACCGCCCGCCCACTGCACGGATTCAGCGCGCTCATTGGCTGGAGATTCCTAACCCCGCCCACCGGATATGCCTAGTGGACGGCTAATAGAGTCACGGAATGTCAATCATTATGTCCTTTCAATAAACATGGGTCTTATGGAAATATTAGCACCCTATGCTAACCGTCAAATACTGGAATCCAGTCATGCAACTTTGAACTTTTATTACTACACTTATTTTTTGGGACTGTTATACATATCGGTTTAATGAATAAAGACACACTAACGTACCTAACGTTACGTGTTTCTGTTGTGAACCGCAATACCTCGAGCTAGCAACAATAATGAGCTAATTTAATGTCGGTTCAGGCACGTAGTTTTGTAACTGGATAGTTTAGTATCCTTTAGCCAACGGACTGATACATAAATACCTAGCTATGTCATCAAATATCAGGTAACTTTGTGTCACAACGAACAAGAACAAGCTGCCATGCTAATCTGAAGAAGTGAAGAGAGAAACGCGCCTCCTCGCTGGGTATTGTACTGACGTTGTAATCAAGCATCCATTTAACGACGGATGTGATTGTGTACACATACAACAAGAAAAAAAAACACTTACTTGTTCGAGCAGCCGTTGTGAAGTGGTCGTGTACCGGAGTTGGTAGCGGCTCCGCTCAGCCCTGCGCTGCTCGACTAGAGAACACTAGAACTGTTCCGTCACGAAGAACGTCAGCCGCTTCAGACGTCACTTCGAGATTTCGCGCGGCATTTTCAGTGAAGTTCAGTTCGAGCTCGTTCCCGCGAATCGGTTCTTTTGAGCCGTTCTTTACAAAGAACCAGTTAAATCGATTCAGCGGTTCCTTTACAACATAAATTACGCAATCACGTGACATCCGGCAATTTAATAATACTAAAATCTTGTGAAAACTACATTTTTATGCATTCAGATGTTAATTTTTGTCATCTTTTCTAAAATCTTTTTACAAATTATTTAATTGTTTCTAATTTATCTGTTCATATAAACGTATTTGTATTAAGTCTACCAGAATTGGGTTCTAAATTTGCAGTTGCATTTTGTTTTATACTACTGTTCCCAGAAGAAAATTCAACAAACAGTTGTTAACAAAAAAGCAAAAAAACAAAGAATAGTAAAATCTTTTTAAATAAATCTTTGACTATTATAGTAGGCCTAATGCTGTTTTCAGGCGCTTCTGTAAAGTTCCTTCGTACGAAGCGATGTGTGTCAGGTGATTTTATAGCTCACTGGTGTTTTCATAAACCAGCAAAATGAGCAGTGTTAACTAAAACTTTAACTATTCAAATTAGTTCTTTTTTTAAATAGCACGGAAATAACAAAATCTAAATATTAGATTAAAAACTTGCCAGAAGCGTTGCCTTGAAGGACTAAAATTACTAATACAAAAACTAACAAAAAAAAAACAATGTATGGGACTCCCAGGACTTCACAAAAAGTCTAAAACAAACTTGAAATGAAAACTGAAAGCTAACATATTAATACATGCTATAATACTATATAAATAATAAACCAACACTGAAAATGAAAAGTATTTTCTCACAAACCTTTTCCAACTAAATGGTACCATCAGCATTTACAACAAAATATTTATGATAATGTATTTTCTATGAAAAATTACTCGATACATTTTCAGTTAACATGGCTGAGTTCTTCATGACACTGATTCATGGAAAAGACCAGGCTCAAACAATATTTGTGTATGAATTATATAGCGCTAGTCTCAAGAGCAAATAATTTGCTTAGTACATAAGTTCGTGCTTATTTCTATAGTTATGTATGATAGGAGTACTGCAGTATCAGTCCAGCAGACCATCTTATTTTCAATGCAGAGCAAATTATATTTAAAATACACTTTACAGCATAATTAAAAACATACCAGTGTTTTTTTATTTTCATATGCAAAAACTGAAATCATCATCAGCATCACACTGAAGGTAGCTGAAAATAAACCCACCCTGAACAAGTCCATCCTTGATCCATAAAACATCAGAAATCCAGAGTCCACAACTGCTACCAGCTGCTGGACCGGTCATTACACACAAACGTAGTGCTGGGGGGGGGGGGGGGGGGGTCTATCATTCATTCACTCATACACAATAACATAATACACAAATGTAAAATAACACTCGTTGTTATCAGACATGTATTGTATGGCACTTGGCTGATTTTGCTATGATGGAAATGTCTGAGAGTGAGGATACGGTCCAATGTGCTCTACAACAGACACTTTACAGCGGTTTGTTTGAGGGTGCATGACTTTATACACGTGGTATTAAGAGGTCTGTGAAACATGCAGACAAAATGGTTTCTTTGTTCTTATTTAACAGTTTCAGCAAGGAAGAGACTTCGTGTTTACGGCATAGTATGTGATATCATGCATAAAGTCATGTAGCCCTTGAAAACAATAGGAGAAAAGCTTCTATGTCTTCATTGTTATTGTCTGCAGTTTAAAAAAACAACAACAACATGTTAACACCACAATAAAACCATTAGTCAAACATAAAGCGTCACAAATCAGTCATTTTCAAAAACAAGTTCTCATGTTTACCTGATTTTTACCTCGGTGGGGACAGAATTTCACTCGGCAAATAAAGTAAAAAATTGATTTTCTATAAAAGTTGTGTATTAATAAAAGTGTGTAAATGAAACTATGTATATCACTGTTGGCTAACAACAATTTCAAATGATAAAAACAAAGTCATGTACTTGCACTGCTGTTTTAAAAAACCTAAATTATGAATATAATGCGCCACAGTGCAAAAGAGAGCGATTTGCAGTAACCACAGGCCATTTAGATATTACTAATGACTATGGATGCCCCATAAAGTAAATTATCGCATTTGTCTTTTATTTATTATAACACAATTTGTGTGTGTGTGTGTGTGTGTGTGTGTGTGTGTGTGGGGGGGGGGGGTTGGGGTTGAATATGGTGTTCAGAATATATTTTGCACCAAAAGTGAATCAAAGGGGGAAACAAATGAATATATTAAAGCCAGCCTATGATCAAAGTGTCTCTGTACATTTCTATAAACAGTGGATATTACTGAAGTGCAATCAGTCGCAGTGGTCCTATATAGCACATAAGAATCGTAACACAATTAAGGAGATCGGTGTGTTGCCATAGACATCTTTTTTGTCGGGTGACAGGTGGGAGGTGTTTAATTGGCTAAAGCGTTTTCTCGCTCCCATCATGCACTCTGCGATGTATTGCGAGTGGAGGTTTCTTTCGCAACAGTGACCGTGTCTCGATTTGATTAACAGTTGAGGGCTGTTTGCAGATGGAGGGGGAGAATAAGTGGGGGAGAGGGTGCGACCAGCTGATTCCTCCTCGACTCCTCCCACTGCACATTTCACACTTGACCCGTCCATCCCAGACAGAAATACAACGGTGTTGTGTTATACTGGTGGTGCAGGCGCTGGTCTTTGAGGCATAAGATGTTGGGTTGGAGCAGGTGGTCTGTGGAGGGTGGACAGAGTACAGGACTCGAGTCAGAAAAGGGATTTATTTCAAAATGTTGCTGCCCGTGTAGAATATTACATAGCAGCAACTTATGATACTGCTTTAAAAGACACCCGTCTATGTTTATAAGTGTGGGGTCACTAAGATACTTACATTTCTCCAAGGCTGCATTTATTTGATAAAAAATACAGTAAAACCAGAACTATTTTGAAATATTATTACAATTTAAAATAAGTTTTCTTTTTGAATATAGTTTACATTTTAATATTTTTTTTCTGTGATGCAAAGCTGAATTCTTAGCATCATTACTTAATGCTTAATGTTTTTTGGAAATTGTGATGCATTTTCAGGATTCTTTCATAATTAGAAAAGTTTTCTTTTTTTAATAGAATCATGTGTAACACGTGTTAATGTATTTACGGTCACTTTTAAACAATTTAATATGTGTCCTTGGTGAATACAAATTTGAATAAAAAACACAAAAACAAAGGACTGACCCCAAGCGTTTGAACCGTTTTGAATATTATTACCGTGCAAACGGAGGTGGTGGCGGTCTGGTGGAGTAAGATGGCACAGAGGCGGATTTATTAGTCTGAACCACCTGAGAAGAGACACAAACTTGTGTTACTGCTGAAGAAACAGATGGATGACAGGTAACTTAAGAATAAATGAGCTAATCTTAATAAGATAACAATTAATTAACATCAGTCAGAGTTAAAGGGACAGTTTACCCATAAATGAACATTCTGTCTTCATTTACTCACCCTCAAGTTGATGGTACCCATTGACTTCCATAGTATGAAAGAAAAATTGTATTAAAGTCAATGGGAACCATCAACCGTTTCATTACAAACATTCTTCAAAATATCTTTGTGTTCGACAGAACAAAGAAACTCATACAGGTTTGGAATGACTTGAGGGTGTGTAAAACATGACAACATTTTCAACCCTTTAAGTTTAGTGACATAACTAAACATCTAAAACCATATGAAACTAAGCTTAAAGTACTCGCTTATGCACTATTAGCCATTGTCCATAAATAACACTCAAATAAACTAATGTTGCGCTCGCCTGGCCATTCAAACTATTCAGTACAGCACATGCTTATGCATATTAAATAACAGGGTAGTTGCACGCTGATGGATCATAACCATGTAATGAATATCTATGTTAGACAATGTCAGGTCCTCCTTGAAACAAAAAGCTCTGAAAGAAAATGAAAAGCTCAAAGTGGCATGATACCAATGAAGAGCTGACATGAGAATTAATCTTGTTAGAAAGTATACATCAAGACATGGTTAGTAAATCAGAGATATAATAGCAATTATTATTATTAATTTAATTCACTTATTTAAATAATAGTTCAATATTAAAAATATAATTATTAATGTGCAAGATGGTTGTTAATTTGACAGTAGTATAGGGCTTTTGTCCTTCTTACAAAAGACAAATATAGGGAGAGAAAGGTTAGGAACAATGCAGTGAAGCGGAGACTGTATAAGCAACAGCAGCAGAGATGCCCCACAGCACAAATACAATAAAACCCTCTTAAATAGTATGCAGTTATTTACCTCCGCTGGTGGCAATAACTGAGCCTGGTGCTTTATCATAGAAGAGAAAAAGAGAGGAGCCTGGTCATTATCTATATATCAGCAGCAGACGAGACATTCTGCTATTGTCTAGAACTGCAACATTTCATGACTTCAGCTGAATGTGAAGGACACATCATTTCTCAGAATTTCCCATTAATTGTTCTTTCCAAATATTTATCAATGTGGAAATGTATTGTTTAACAAGGAATGTTTCAAATTTGTTGCACTAATGAACTGATTTACTAGCTGGATATGTTTGCGCTGCAGTGTCATTCCTCAGGCGTTCAGTGGGACAGCCGTACAGTTGTGTTATGCGCAGGCACATATTCTGAATATCTCAAAACTGAAGGAGAAGTACTAGGTTAGTTACACTAGCTATGTTAGCACTACATTGAGTGAGTTAAAGGTTGGCAGTGTGGTAGTCAGTGAAGAGTCCTGCAGAGGTCACTCACCCCGTCCTTCACTATGCTGCTGGGGTTTCCCCGCTGGGACACAGTAGTCTGCGGTCTGCTGTCAGCTCTGAGGAACAACCAAAGACCGCTGATCAGCATTAACACTAGGTTATACTGAACACAATACATTTGAACAATAACAACAAAAACTGAATATACAACATAATTCTGATGCAAATTATAGGACTTGTTGGTGGAGATGTAATTCTGTAATTCTGATTCTAAGAGTGGAATTCACATTTTTGTCAGCCAAACTCCTGACCGAAAATACTGGATTAAAAAACTTCTAGCGATTTTAAAATTTTTGAAATGAATTTTAATATCATAACTCCTTTTTAATAATATAAACTCATTTGACCTAATATAATTAAAGGGGTCAATCACTGCTGAAAAATACAATAATAATATAAGTTTAATCAAACTTTAATTAAAGTTCTTGGTCTATGCAGTAGACATTTTTTGCTGCTACACAACTAGAGAAAAACTGACTGTGATGGAAAAACCTAGGAAAGCTACAGCACCCATAAAGCCCTGGGCTCATCAATCATTCTATACATGAGCAGGATACACAAATGCTAGAAATTACGACCTGTAGTTTTCACAAAAGCCCTGGAGTTATATATAATGGTCACATGATGTGAAAATAAACAAACTAAATTATTGTTTGCGTTTATTTTTGGGTTTTAATTATTTTAAATTTAAATTTTAGCCTTTTCAATTGATTTAACCAATTAATTAAACTCAATGCTTTTCAATAAATTATTATTTAGCTATAAACTTTGTTCTAAGGTTTAGACCATGTGTTACCATTCCATAAATGCTCAGAAATTCAAAAATAACCATATACTGTGTGTGTGTGTGTATGTGTGTGTATATATATATATATATATATATATATTTTCTTTTTTTTTATTAAAATTTTATGAACACTTACTTTTTGGCTACATTATCAGCTTATGGTTTTGCATCAATTTCAATAATTCAACTCATTAACTGTTGTAGATATCATTAAATATAATTTATTAAACATACTGGGTTTGTTGATCATTACAGTGTTAAGTGACTCGGTCTACTCACTCGTAGCCCTGAGAGCGTTTCTTTCTGAAGAAGCGTTGCTTCAGCTCATTCCTCTTGAAAAACACAAACAAACCCAACGCCAAGAGAGGAAGAATCAGGAAAAAGAACACAAGCAGACCATCCCTTGTGGAAGTATCTTTATCTGAGTGAAATTCAGAGAGAGTGGAAGATTTTAATTTAACACAGCAGATTTGGGCGATTCCACTTGAGGCAATCACATTCACAGGTGACACATATTAAAAGCACTGATAATCCTATGTGGAGCTCTAGCTGTGCAGTTGTTGAAGCAGTCTTACCGTTCCAGGTGGGGCCGCTGTCGACGCTTCCTCCATAACCAGAGGCCTGGCAGAACGGAGGAGCCCAGCCGTATTCACAGTGGCAGTTTTTATTGCTGTTACACAACTGAAGCACAAATACACAACCTCAGCAAACAGTTTATCAAGCTGAATAAACTGAGTTTAGGATTTGAAAATAGGTGAATGTAAAATGATGTGTATGTAAAAGGGTGGTATGGGTTTGTGGGTAGTGAATGCATATGTACCCCATGGCCGTGGCATTTCTTTTCAACATCACAGTCATAATTCAGCACGTCTGAACTTTTGCACTCAAAATTCTGACAAATCTGCAATACATATACATATAAGCAGTAAGTTAATACACAAAGTCAAAAACTGAAAAACTGTTCATAGATGAAATTGTGAAATCTTGAAAAAGAAAATGACTGGATTTATATTTATATATATATATATAATTTATATGTTTTAACTATGTTGTGTCCTGGAATAAAGATCTGATCTGCCCTCAATGAATCTTTCACTTTGTTCTAAGGTTCAGACTATGCATTACAGTTCCATAACAAATCATCAGAAATTCAAAAAGATGCATATAGCCCTATAAAGCCAAACAAAATTAAATTACATAATTAAGAAAAATATTTAATGTAATTTAGCAATTTAATTTAATTTATTAATTTTACAGCAGCTTTGCGGCTGCATTATCACCTTAGGGTATTCATTTCGATAATTCAGCATCATCTTATCTTTAGTGTAGATATTCTAGAGACACAATACAAAGTTTAAAAGCTATTATATTATATCCTAGAGGAAAGAAAAGCTCCTCTAACCTCTATCCTTATACAAAATATTTGCTCATATGTGAAAGAGGCTAAACACTTCAGTAAACTTGTTTTGCCAATCTGCGCACATCATTTAAGAAGAAACATTGTATGTTTAATAAGTTGGTCAATGTTACTTTTCTCCATCACCTTATTTTCTCCACACTTGGTGCCCTCATTGACCATGCCGGGATCAGGCACGTCAGAGCCCAGGAGGAAGTCCACACCCCAGCAGGTAGTGTCAGCGATGGGGGTCTGGATGATTGACGGCTTGATGCCAAATATGACTGAGGACTGAACGTTCTCGCACTGCAGCTTCCCGCACATGGCGTTCCTGAGGGAATGAGAGTGTGTGAGTTCTTATGGGGGTTGGGCAAAACTTGAATTGTAATTGAACTGGAATGCAGTGTATCTTGCTGTGCTGTACCTGCTCTCACACTTCTTGAATCCGTTGGAATGGTAGCCACAGTTTCCAAAGCGATCGCCTTTAGAGTTGACATCCTTAAAACACAGCTCAGGAGCAGCTTTAGCCTCTACACAGACACACACAGTAAGAAATGTACAGAATATCAATTAACTTCTTTTTCTCTTTTATTTATAATTAAGGAAAAAAAAAAAAAAAATTTTTAATTCAGGTTAAAAGGTTCATATGATGCTTTTTTAAAAGATCATTATTTTGTGTATTTGGTTTAACAGAATATGTTGACATGCTTTAATGTAAAAAAAAAAAACATTATTTTTCAAATACTGTACATTATTGTAGGTCCTCTATGCCCCGCCTCTCAAACGCTTAATTTTCTACAAAGCCCCTCCTTCTGACAAGCACAGTCTGCTCTGATTGGCCAACTGGCACAGTGCATTGTGATTGGCCGAACACCACAAGCCGTGTCGGAAATGTAAAGCCCCTTTCCATAATCGCAAGCTTCAGCTTTCAAAATTAAAATAAAGACAGTTAATAATGTCCTTAGTTTTACCATCAGTTCAAGCCCGAGAGGGGAACCGAGTCGCGTGACTGACACAGTGATGAAGCTCTTATGTGTTTGCAAACAAGCCGCGATTAAGACTATTTCTGACGGGCTGTACACTCCGCTGCGACGTGACCCTGTCTCTCTCTTAGGGCTGTCGCGGTTACGGAATTTCCCTTGCGGAAATTTTGAGTGGCTCAAAAGCGCGGTATGCGGTATATATCATATCTGTGTGTGTTACAATGCAAGGAATTTAGAAACCGAAACTAAATCGCGTTGAAATAGGAAGTGAAGTAAACAGAAAAGAATGTCAAAATAACGGTCCACATAACAGAACATAAACCTGACAATACAATCGTTAGGCTATTGTTATATAACAGTTAGTGCTGATCCTCGAATCTGACTGGACAAGAGAGTTTTTCTGTTGATATTTCACCTGCGTGTACTAGACGGGCTGTCAGTCAGTGCAGTTTCATTGTTTCGCCACAAGGTGGCGGTAAGAGACGGTCTTTGAATGAGTCTTTTACCGATCATTTAACTTCACGTTCAAAAGCGCTGATTCATTCAAAGAGAGATGTAATGAAACACGCAGTTGAAATCATTTTTACTTTGAGCACCATTTTTAAAGACTCAGATGACCAGCAATGCGTCGGTGCTAAGACAGAGATTTCGCTTTCCTTGGACATGACAACATGTTTTCACAAATAAACATGACTCGGCATGAAGGACAGATGCAGGTAATCGCACGCGCTCAGTCGATCTCGTTCGCTGTCTGTTTAGGCTTGTCAAGTGCAAATCTACTGAGCCTCTGTATCAGCATGGTACACATTATGTATGTTATCATTACTAACTTATTTAATATTCAGTACACATGCATAGTGTAAAACGAGAAGAGCATAAGCTTACGAAAAAAGAAAACACGTAAATATCGCGTTTACTGCGGTTGTTGCATTCCTCTGCGGTTATGCTCGTCAATAGCATGGTATTGCGATATTGCGGTTATTGCGACAGCCCTACTCTCTCTCTCACACACATACAAGCCGCAATTAAGATAGCTGACTCTACTGTGTCTCTCTCTCTCACACACACAGCACACACACACACACACAACGCGCAAAACTCTGCATTTGAACAGTCAATAGCAAATAATTAAACTAATAATAAAACATACAGTCGCTGATTCAGAAGCGCCAGATTGTCATGACAAAGTCAGAATTCTTTTCTCCTAGGTTCACGAAACTGTCGTCCATAAAACGCGTTGCACAAATTCGAACATCTGGGTTGAGCTGTTCTGTTGCAAGTAATCTTTATGATTCCTAAATGCATCTACTGTCGGAAGGCCAAATAAAGTGCTTTTGCCTAAAAAAACGCTTCTCCCTGACATGGCTGCTTCAACACTGTGGTTACTGAAACCACGCCTTCTTTCTTTGCGTGAACATTTGGGCAGCATTACGCAAATATTTCCATATCGTGACGTAGAGATGTGGGGGCGTGTTTAAATGAGCCGTTTTATGGGGGCGTGGCAGAGTCTTAACTTTGATAAAGAATATCTCTTTGGTTTTGAGACTTTAGTCTTTGCAACTTCAGGGATCTTATCTTTGCACAATCAGCTTGTAACACTCCAAAGAGAAAGCAAACTTGAAATCCCATCAAATGACCCCTATAAAATAAATGAAAATGAGAAATGTTTTGTTGTCAACTAGAATTTATTTCAAACATTTGGGATCAGAAATGTGTTGTTTTTTAAAGAAATTAATACTTTTATTCAGCAAGGATGCATTAGATTGATCGAAAGTTACAGTAAAGATATTGATAATGTTACAGAATATTTTCAATGATCTTTTGAACTTTCTATTAAAGAGTCTTGAATTTTTTTTCTAAAGGATCATGTTACACTGAAGACGAGTAATTATGCTGAAAATTCAGCTTTGCTTCACAATAATAAATTACATTTTAAAATATTTTTAAATAGAAAACCGTTTGATTTACATTGTAATGCTATTTCACAACATTACTGGTTTTACTGTATTGTATTTTTTACTGTATCAAATAAATGCAGCCTTGGTGAGGATAAGAGACTTCTTTAAAAAAAGACATTACTGACTCCAAACTTTTGAACAGTAGTGTCTGTGCTGCTGGCAGAGCTGCAGGTCAGGTAGACTATCAACAGAGGGCACTACGGAGTCTTTTGCAATACACTCAACATAATACTGCTAGTTGTTAGATTTAATCTCCATTTGTTCTCATATATGCACTTAAAATGGCCCAGATTATTTAAGATTATCTAACAGGACATGTGACAGTCATTTTCTAACACTTCTAAATAACACTGGTGTTAATGATGTGATTATATGGTATGGATGACACCTATATTATTTAGAAGTGTTAGAATATGTACATGCTAAATGACTTTTATATGTCCTGTTAGATATTCTTAAATAATTTCACCATTAAATACTATACTAATACTAATAATTAAAAGTTTAGACCACATATTTGTGGTTGTACCACTTTGTCTAACTTTTTAGTGCCTTTTTATGTTCCTTATTCATTTAAAATATTGGATAAACAATATTCTTATTTCTTTATCACCCACACTGTATACTCACTTATGCCGAATATGGCCTGACACTGAGTGTCGTAGTGCTGGCACTGGCCATTGTAACAGTAAGCCTGGCCTTGTTTGCAGGGATGGCCATTCTGTTTGAAGACGTCGTTCCGACAGAGGGCAGATGAACCGTTACAGTACTCCGGCAAATCGCATTCATCCGTGTTGCTTCTGCACACTGTACCACCAGGCAAAAACTGACAGATGGAGAGAGAAAAACAGTACATCAAAATTTTGCATGCATTTAATCAGAACACATGAGCAAAAAGTATGCATGTATATATTAGCTCTGTCCTTGTGAGCTGGTTGATGAGATGACAATTTTATGCATAGAATAAATATATGACCTAACTAGCCAAATTTGGTCTAAAACTTACTGTGTAAAGGACAAATAAATGAAAATAAATGAAGGAAATATTTAAATGTTTCAATTAGCGAAAGTTATTTTTAATAGTTTTAGTTCATAATAACAACACTGCATTAGGAGAAAACTACATTGTTAGAAAATATGTAATTACCCTGCAGTTCTTGCAGCAGACCCCATACGCACACTGAGCACCCGACCTCAGCTTACACGTCTTCGGCTCACAGCACGGATCCTTCTCGCACTCCTGAAAAATTCACATACACAACCTTCAGACACTCTCTTTAGTGTTCATTAAGGCTATAACAAACTTTATTATATAGTGCTATATATTAGCACTATTGTTTATCATAACTCCTACTATCACAGGCTCAATTTGGTTACTAAATCAGCCAACAAATACTACAATTTTCAATAACGTGAAATCAGGACCAGTTCTCTTCATCCAATAACTTAACAAATCACAAAACTGATCTGGAATCAGTCGACTTACTTCCTCTGACCCACAGTCACACTCTTCGCCCAGATCCACCAGCTTGTTCCCGCAGAAGGGGGCGCTGTACGCCTCATCCGGCCGCGGTGTGTTCAGCAGACAGCGGCCACCTGAGTTCAAGATCATCTTCTCAAAGTCATCAGCACTACAGCTGCTGAAGTTACGAGAACCACTGAGAGAAAAAGAGAGAGCATTAAAGGACAAAGAAACGGATCATGGAATCATTTTATAAAGGAGTCATCAGATGCAAAATTCACTTTTACATGTTGTTTGAACTGAAATGTGTCTTGTCAGTGTGTGTACACAACTACCCTATAATGATAAAAATTCAACAATGTATTTATTTTTAATCACTATGAATCATTACCCCTTTCTCAAATCAAGCCGTTCACAGATTCTTGGGTGTTCACCCAGGGCGCGCCCACGATTGTTGATTGACACTGGCGTTTTATCACAGAACTGCCCTGATTGAGCTGATAACCATTGAGCAGATGTAGACAAGAATGTCTCGTTTGAAGTGTTCATGATTGAAGTGTTCCGTTGTTGGATGTTATAATGAACACAGCAGTCGTCATTTACACCCGACATCTGAGCCGCTGAAGACGCAGTGGATTACTTTTGTTTTTGAAGGGAATGTGCCCCCCCGATCTACCTAAATGCGTTTATGCTCGCGCAAATCATTCGTGATCCAGCTTCACCTACAGAAGAAGTGTATAAGTATTTTTTTATGAATCCTTGCGAATCGCCTTTCTTAAAAATGTACTAGCTAGGCAACAAATGCAGCAGGGTTGCCAGGTTTTCACAGAAAAACCCACCAAATTGCTACTCAAAACTAGCCCAAAACTAGTCCAATGGCTTTTTAAGGTAGGTGAAATACACCTTTTTGTTTGCATGGTTCCCCTGGTAAAAGTCAAATTTCAGGGGCTAAATATCATGTTATTGGGGTTACTTTAACCCACGAACATAAAAAACATCTTGCGGCAACAGTGTTAAAGTATCCCAATTCTGCGGGAAAACCGTGGACTTGGCAACACTGGAATGCAGCTAAAGTTGACAGTCTAGAACAGGGGTGGTAAACTCCGGTCCTGGAGTGCTGCAGCCCTGCAGAGTTTTGCTCTTCAACCCTAATCAAACACACCAGAACAAGGTCTGAAGGGTTACTAGAAAGCTACAGGCAGGTGAGTTTTAATTAGGGTTGGAGCTGAACTCTGCAGGGATGCGGCTCTCCAGGACCAGAGTTTACCACCCCTGGTCTAGAATACTGCTCGTCACCCCACAGAAGAGAAGGGCGGGGTGAGCAGAGCTCATTAGCGTTTAAAGGGACATGTACTGACACGGGTTGATGGGATCAGAGCTGTTTTTGACTAGGTAAAAAGGGTGCTGATTTACACTACCATTGAGACATTTTAACCAATCTTATGTTATAGACTTTTCATTAAGACCCTAAAGAATCATGTCAACTTGTGAAAAATGGGCACCCGATGACCCCTTTAAAAATATTACAGCTTATTGAAATTTGTAACACAAAAACACTCACGTTGCCCCTGAGTTCATAATGCAGTGCGTGACACCGCATTTACAGTTTCGGCCATCATCATGGTTCATCCCAAGATTGTGACCGAGCTCATGAGCCACGATTGAGGCGAATGACATCACGTTATTATTGGTGAACTGAGAGGAAAACGCACACATATACACAAAGACACAACCGGCATTTAGATACTGACTAACAGTGTGTACGAGTATCTGTAGTATATGAGGAGTGGATCAGAGGCATTATACCGAATTAATTCCAGCACCATGACTTCTGGAACAAACCGTGCCAACAAAAGCCATGCCGGCTGTTCCACCAAATCCTTTATTTCTGTGAAGAGAGAGCGAGAGAGAGAATCAGACAGCAATTTCTACAGCACAGCATTATAACTGCACAGCATTGTTCATAGAACAATAAATATGACCAGTTTAAGGTAGACACAAGTGAAAACAAGATTTCACTTGATATTTTAAAGACAAACAATGCAAGGACTTTCTCCTTTTGGCACAGATAATTTATGCACAAATCATTTAATTCATGTTCTTAAGAGAGTTACTAGTGCAAAAACTTTATCTGGAGGTTTATCGAATCGCTTGGAGTGGCAGTGTTTCCAGCTATGAGCAAGTCCTGAAAACAATGTGCATACTACAGAAATTTGAAAAAGTAATGTCAGACCCCTGTTAAATATTATTTACTCCTCTCTCTCCCTAGAATACTTTCCTAAAATGTTCAAGCTATCAAGCAATTGTTAAACCCCTTTTAGAAAGATAAATTTGGGCTCATATGAAATGAATAATTAAAGATCTGAGCTTTTTATTCTATGTCAAAGATACTAGAAAAATTGTAATCTACCAAACCATGCTGCTGAGAAATGAATTCATAAGTTCATGAATACTGGTGTTGTATTTAAACACAAAAGGTATACTGTATGTGCAGTTAAAATCCTTCAACTCAGAATGTTACCATTTTATGTAAATGAACAAACATCTGATCTTGTAATAGTAAGTTATGGCGTGCACCAAGGCTCTGTATTAAGTAATTTTCCCAGTACTCTCTCTAAATCAGGGATATTTAAATCTGGCTCGAGAGATCCACTTTCCTGCAGAGTTTAGCTCTAACCCTAATCAAACACACCTGAGCATGCTAATCTCAGTGTCTTCAGGATCATTAGAAAGTCACAGGTAGGTGAGTTTGATCAGGGTTGGAGCTAAACTCTACAGGAAAGTGGATCTCGCGAGCCAGACTTGAGGATCACTGCTCTAAATGCTCCCTTTGGTGATATTTTTTACAAATGAATGTTTTATAATATAAATGTTCTCCTGACACACGTAAAAGCACTTCCATTAACTGACAATGGTCATAACAGAGAAAGCTCATACATGATGAGCTGTGCGCTGTCATGGCGACGACGGAGAACCAGCTCTTTCTCTCTCCATTGAGTAAAGCGGCCCAGCACCTCTCCAGCACTGCCATCAGTATTGATGAAGTTCTGCGCAGACCAGATCTCCAGCCCCACCAACACAATACGGATATTCAGAGCAATGTACATCTAAGAGAAAGCAGGACAAAGAGATAACGATGGGAAATCACTAGGCCTCTTAATAATCACCATAATTACAGTAATATAATTTAAATATGCAGGAAAACTTACACTGTCAACATAGTTAGCGATCTGAACCACCTCCTCACGTACTGCTGTTTGATTATTTTTTTTGTAGTTAAACTGTAAAAAGCAGAAAATAGGAAAAACTAGGATGGGTTTCAGAAATTGGACAATTCTCACATTGGTGCTTAAATTACCCAGTCAGAGGCAGTCGCACATTTTCATCCCACACATCTCCAAATGTTCAAAAAATCTCTTCACACTTCCACTCGCACTAACAGTTCAAGAGCTACTACTGATTGACATTTCCCTGAGTGCAAGATAACCATCAGACAATGGGAAAATGGTGAAAGATGCTGCAAGATTTGCATAACTTACTCTCTCCTTATCCACCACCATTAGCAGTTCCACATAGTGTGTCTGGTGCAGCACTGCTCTCTTTTTCTGTTTGGACAGACAGACATTTGTTTTATTTTCAGCTGTGTTTGCCAACACAAACATTGCTACAATAATGATTTGACAAATTGAAAATATTAGAATTAAGTCTAACATTAAAAAACTCTGATAATAGCCTAATGAAGGCACATAAATACCGACTTAAAATGGCTTAAAACTTGGCAAAGCATCAAATTGCGAAAATATAAGGCAGCCATGTTTTCACTTACACTTAAAGGCAAATTTATACTTTGTGAGAAAAACTAAGCATAATAGTATAAGGACAACACAACGGCAAAATGTAATAAGTGTGTACGTGCCTTTAAAATAAGTGCAATAATTGAATTTCATATCACTGTATAACAAAACGTATTATTAATATTGCCTAAAATATTCTTACTGTTAAAGCACATTGATTTTAAAACAATTCATATTATAATATTCAGAAATACTTTAAGAAAACCTAGTCATCTGAGTGTAGAACCTTTAAAAACACTTGAAACTGAACATATACCATCATGCACAAACACACCACTGCAACATACTCCCATGCACACATACATTCTCTTTTCCAGCAATCACAGTTAATTAGCTGTGTTCTAAAGCTTGTGTAATTGCCCATGTCATTATTTGGTATTTGGAGTGACTCACCCTGATTAGATGGCTGCCAGATTGACCAAATGTGATGTTATGGACATGGCTGTCTGTAGGTTGCCTTGGTGAAGCTTCATCGTTATTGTTATGAAAGTGAGGCGTTCCACAGCTGAGAGCTTCTGTCTTGACGTCCTCCAAACGATACACCAAGTGCTCATCACTGGAGGAACCTTCCAATGGTTCAATACCGAAACTGGTGCCCTCCGTGTGGATAACACCCCTAAGGTACATGCACATCATACACTTACATATTAATATATAACAGACTTGGATAAGCAAAGCTTTGGCAACTTACTACAAACTTTAAGAGCCAATTTTATAATGATTTATTTTCCACGAACCATAAAGATTTTATTAGGTTCCAAAACTTTTATGGGGTTAAAAATAACTTAAAATACCCTTATGTTTTTATGTTTTCCGGGACTGTGGGATCCTTTTTTTTTACTCTTTAAAGTTGCGATGAAATCAAAGCAGCAATAGATATTTTCTTCTGTATTGTGATATATATTAAGGTTAAGGTATGCCATTTTCATTAAACATTACAAAAATAAAAAATATTTAATTAAAACATATGCATGGCTGAATGTTTCATAATAAGACCTACAGCATGCTTTTTGAAAATCGGGTGAATTTTCATTTCATGCCAAACTGAAAGAAGAAAATTGCATTTGACTTCATATAACATTACTCCCAACCAAAACGGTTACGCGAATGACTCCTTTTATCGATGGGGATTGGACTGGATTGTAAAAAAAAATATTATTATGCGATTCATATTTTTCACTGCCTGTGTGGCCTTAGGGCAGGGAAAATATTTATATTATGATGAAAGCTAAAGGCTTACGACAATAAGTGTGTCTGCAGCTGTAAAGGTTTTACAGTCTGCTTCTAATGTAACATTTCAGTCCTCGATCCATTTAAAGCTTCTGTGATCTCACCTTAACCCAGAGCACAGGCTGAGTGCTGCAGAAGAGCCCTCCACATCCTCAATGTAACCACTGTAATGACAATGACCCTGAGAGAGAGAAAGAGACTTGAAAAAAAGCCACAGTAAATTCCATCAAGACAAAAGAAGTCATTTCAAAGCCTTGACTAACAGCCATCAACATTCTCGTCATTAAAATCTGAAAGATGTTGGCTTATCAGGGACCAGACCCGATTTAGGCCCTGTCCCAAATGGCACACTTCATGTGCACTTTCGGTCTTGAGGACTTACAATGGACGCTGCATGCCCGTGTCCGTTAAATCCACGAGACTGTAGGGTGTCCCATTCGTCATTTTAGCGTTCAGAAGGGTGCTCATGAGTCGCGAGTGCCCCCTTTGCGGCCTATGTGCCCTTGATGCGCACTTCTGCTGAGCCTGCAAGCCTGCGAGCTACGCAGCAGACTTCTACCCGGCAGGCAAAGCGGCATTACGTCAGGAAAGTGCAGACTCTGAGGAAGACCGTGAGGGTTTAGGGTGCCATTTGGGACAGGGCCTTAGATGCTCTGTCAGCTTTACTTTAGAGCAGTGGTTCTCAAACAGGGGTTCAGGGCCCACAAGGAACATTAGATTAATTTAAAATAAGACATAATATGCATTGAAAATAAAACTACCTAATTCTAAAATATTTTATCAGGCAGAAATGTAGGTAAAACTATTTTCGAAAAACTTATCCTTAATCCTTAACCATTAAATCACTAACAACTGGAAAAGTATTTGGATTTTGTAGAGGACAATGAGGGGCCTTAGAGTCAAAAAGGCTGAGAACCACTGCTGTGGTGCATATGTGAAAGAGAAACATTCACTGTCCCAATCAGATTATGATCTGCATGCAAGCATGTGAACTGTACGTAAGATATTGTCCTGTGTCCCGAGGGGCTCTGTTAATACAGTGTCTGATTTACAGGGATTCCAAGGGCCTTTACATGCTCAAATTGAGTCTATTTTTGCATTTCACAGCCACTTTGTCATCAGTAATTATCATTTTCTGAAAGTTAAATCAAATCAAATCACTTTGTCACATCATCACAGCACATGTGCCTTGGTGAGTGAAATTCTTGAGAGCGTGCTCCAGACAGTGCAGAAACAATTTACATATAGACAATACATACTTACAGACTTATACAGAAGACAATGTGCAGAATACACATACATATACTCAGTACACACAGTGTACTATTAAGACATGCTTACAGTTATCAATACACGTTATACACATTCTACATTTTGTACACATATATACACACAATAATATGCGAAGGTGCAGCAGATTTTACATAGGCCGGATACGTAATGTCATGGATGTGCATTGCATGGTATCCAGTGGTAGCAGATAGATTGTTGTGTTTGTGCAGTGTGTGCATGTAGTCCAGTTGAACTGTGTTAAAGTGCAGTGCATGGCATATCGTAAAGTGGGAGTGTGCTGTAGGGTGTATTCGTTTTTACTGTTCATTAGCCTGATAGCCTGAGGGAAAAAGCTATAACACACATTAGCATGCATATATATGTATAACAATGTGTGACGGTTGTGGCCACACACACTCAGCAGACCAGATGAATCAGTTTGTGTCATCAGACATTGAACTGCTCTAATGAATCACTATTTCAGAAAAACAAAAGCAGAAAGGCTTGATGAAACCATCTGCTGACAAAAACGTAATTTGTCACAGTTCACCGGAGCAGTTTAACCTCTGGATAAACCCTTATAAGACAAACTAGTAATATCTAGTAATACAGCACATACGGAGTCAGGATTAGTGATATGAACAAACTCCTAATCCTAAGTATTACTGTACGTCCACATGAAACTCATTCGTCATTTTTTGTACTAAACTCATGAATGATACCTCAAACCATGAGCAGCACACCAGTGTGGTTTTTGCTACAAAAAACTACAACTATCAGAATGTAGTTTTGGTAATGATAATGCTTAACATTCTGGAGTTACATAGTATCTGTTTCTGTAGTCATGAAATGTAAGTGGGATGACATGTCAATGGCTTTCATTCAGTGGGAGTGTGGATATTAATATTTACATCATTAAGACCCATTGCTTTGTTTCCCAGCCTAATGCCATGAGAGTGATTTGAGTTCAACAGCAGAGGCGTCTGTACTCTTGTGTGTTGATTTGAGAAAAAACATCTAGTCCACCTTATATAGATGTTTACTATGATACTTTTGCTAATACTCAGGAACATCTAATTTGATCTAGGATGGAGGCTTTTAAGCAGCATGTTTTATTGACTTATGGTGTGTGTCTGATGTAATGGGAATCAGAAAACACATCCTGTAGAAATCCCCCCGGACAGAGGTCAGCTGACCCGCTGATTCCCAGCCACTGCTTTCTTCTCTACAACTCTCTAGATCTCCTCATGAAAAAGAGGGTCACTGCTGACCCGCTGATTAACCCAGTACCACTTTGTAATAATGCTTTAATGTTTCTAAGTCTCTACAACTCTCTAGATGCTCATTAATGTGGTGACAAACTCATTACTTTAGTGTGTTATTTTATATTAAAGTTAATATATTTTAAAAAGTACTAAATTGCAGCTTCATTAAAAATTTAAATACATGACAAGTTTCAATAGAAATGGCATTGAAGTATATTTTAGTTTATTATAAATATTTGTCGGTTCAGCTGTACACTTTAACCATATTTCAAAGACCAATATAATTATTTATGAAATTACATAAGATGTTGGGTTAAAAATCACTCTAAAGTCCAGATGCATTTATTATAAATTTGAACAATAATACATCTTCATTTAATTGCAATTAAATGTCATTACATTACATTTAGTTAAATATATTCTAAGCAGTAAAGTATATAATTTTAAAGCTTATTAGTTCCATAATACATACTCTTTTTAAAAGTATGCTGAAGAGATTTCTTTATCACAAGGGTCTATCACAAGCAACACAATTCTTTAAAATAACCTTACAAATTCACTCTCACGCTTTCCTCATAAACCGAATGTTGGCAGTGGGTCTCTCCAGGCTATTGCACAAACATGTCTAGCTGTTAGAATAGAAAACCGATGAAATTGACCACTGCACTTGAATTAGATGCTTACAATTAAATGCAATTTTAAGATATAAAAGAAATCACAAACACATTTAAACCTTCCTGCTTTATTTAAAGTGATGCGTTTTAATTTTTTCAGTGATTAAAATCCTTTTGCTTTGTTTAATATGCAGAGACATCTATAAATAAATAATGATATGGTTCATTTCTCAGAAATGTTTAAACACCGGGTCTCTGTGGTGTAATCATACCACTGACCCATTTTTGTGCATTTCAGTTTGGTGGCGTAGGAATTACACACTTCACTTAAAGCACTTTTTTATATTGACCAAAAAAGAGAAGGCATAAACTATTTTGTTTGATGCTGACTTCCACATGGGCAGGAAAGCTGTGAAGTGCATGACGAGGCAATAATTAATCACTGTGCAGCTGTTTCCTGTTCTGTAACAAAGAACCGAGTCATCAGACTTTCACATCACTACAGACTCAGATAAGCATTTCACCACACCCAAAAAGATTTACACAAATCCCAAGTGGACAAAATAAGATTTCTTCCTCATAAATATCAGTTTTATATGGGATTGAATTACAAATGGTCATGTTCATTGACAAAATACAAATATAACTGAAACACAACTGGGAAGACAAAGAAAGAAACGAAGTCTGACTAAATGTAGACGTTCCCTAAACCGTGATTAAAACACTTGCAAATATTAACTGCATTGATATCCACAGACAAGTAGCTGTGCTTCCATCCAAAGCTGCCAATTTAAAATTGGAATATCACATAAAACATTTGCGAATAAGCACTATTTCCATCAAACGAGTCAAAGAGAACAAAATTGTCACTTCCTGAAAAACTGGCACTAAATATCACAAAAAAAGTAGGAAAAGCCACTAAATATTATATTTTTCATATCTAATAAATTCCTTGCACCTCAGAGCAAGCAGGCGGAACAGTGAATGCTGTTGTCGCTTTTGGAGGAGGATGCTGCTGCTCGGGAACGCAGTCGTGTAAGACAATTATACAGAAATACTTTGACGACAGACTTCACTCGTGCATTTAACATTTTAGATGCTGCACAACGAGATCGGTCCATTGGTTATGCCGTCCCAGAGCTCAAAGTCACATGACTTTATTTAATGCGCATGAAGGAATTTATTCGGCAAATGTGTTTCCATCTACCATTACTCCCATTAACCCTTTTTCGTCATAAACCACTCAAGCAGGCGTAAAAAAAAGTTTTTACGAATTAAGTTTTTTTCCCCCAAAAATGTAAATGTTTCATCACTCGTTTCTGATACAGTACTTCAAAATGTGTATAAAAACAGGGTGATGGAAACATAGCTAGTGATTTGTACTGAATACAATAACGATGGATTTTTTTTTTTTATTGGTAAATTTCACTATTATGCTTCCAAATTAAAAGCAATATTGAGTATTCAAAAGAGATGCCATTTTGACAAACAATTATTATTTGCATGACCAGGAACTGTTCTTGTTTTGATAAACCGGTTATATAAGGAACAGCATTATTCAATGAGGGCTATCAACAGAATTAAATGAATCAGAATGAATCAGCAGACAACTGCATTTACATGTGGGAGAGAATCCACAAAATGATTGAGTCATCTCTCTGCATATTAAACTGAGATAGTTGAAAGTATTTTAACATAAAAAATTTGAAGCATGCCTATAATGATTTAAATAAATGAGAAATAACACACCAAGTCATAAAACACTATTTGGCTTTTTGTTCTGTTTAAATGTGCTGTCTTTGTGCATGAGTGTGTGTGTACTAGTGTTTTGTCCCTTACACAGAGAGGGTACAATAGCTGAAAAATAAAGCGGAGCTATTTTTAGACCAGTGCGATGACAATAATTTGCTGAACAATTTCCCATCATGCTTATGGCAACGACACAGCCCAGCATGTTCTCCCTGATAAAACCTACCCTGACACCAGAAAACACCCTTTTTACTATTGTGCACACTACATCAGTTTACAAAAGAAAATGAACTATCGCTTGCACTGACAATCTATTTATACAAGATCCTAGAATATTCAGTTTAAATTATGCCCTGATCCAAGACAATTTAATCGAAAACAATATGCTAATTTATTGAGGATTTTATTTGTAATAGAGGTCTCAAAGCAGTAACAGAAACTCATAACTGATACAAATACACAAACACTTTCAATCTGATATTTACAAGATAGATACATTTGACATGAAAAAAAAAAAGTAATTCACAGTGGCTCTAAACAATATTTGACCAGTTAAGCAACAGTTTGCAACTTGCATTTTCCCTATATATTTTTTTCTCAATATATTCATTAATCTAATATATTATATTTTTGTGATGCCCAAATTCAATTGAAGCATTTATAATGATTAATTTTAGTGTTTAGAGTTAGTTTTTTTTTTTAATTGGCCATTCATTGGTTATCTGCCACAATTAGAAAATAGTCATTAGTTTATTTTAGAATTAAAAAATTAAGTCCATCTCTTTTCTCAACTTTCGATCAAAGAAACTCATAGAAAGAAATACTGTACATTTTACATCATAAAACAATAGATTTACAGTTGACAATGACAAAAAGTGTTTTGACACCTTATGGTTATGAAACACTAGTGGCTCGTGTTCATAACTAATGTGATAAACTAGCCTATACTTCATAATGTAATAAACTGTACTTGAGCTGACGTCATGCATCCACTACAAATGACCAAAGAAAATTTAGATTGACTTTTGAGAAAATTCCTACATCTTTTACTTTTCAGATGTCACTTGGTTTATAATCCTGATATCTATTGTGATGATATGCAGATATTTTGTATATGTTGTATTAAAGTAAATTTACTTTTAGGGGGCCACTGTACAGTATATGACGTGTTTCTGTGTGTGTGTTAAATACCCTGTGCAAAAAATCAAGTCTAGTGAGAGTGGTACCACAACTTCCAAAAGTTGTTGTGCTTCTAAGGACAATATAAAGCAGAACAGACTGGGGGATGGGCCGCTGCCATCCGACAAACTCTTACTCAATCCATATAGTAGGTGAACTGAGAGAACGAGGCAGTGCAATGAAAGGAAACATGAGAAATCTCAAAGGCATGTAGCAAACAGCGACTGACTTCATTCAGGTCAGGGCCGATGACTCAAATTACTCAGCAGACATTCATCTCTATATGTCAAGAACTTCACTGGGAACGTACTTCTAACTATCCTTTCACTGTTTCCATACACTTCTTTCTATGTTCTTTTTCTATGAAGTTTTGTGCCTCTACCACTTCTTATATACTCATGTAAAATTGGATTCCAGTTAGTGTGAGTAATGCAGTTCTTCCCAGAACTGCTCCACTGTTCTTGGCATCAGACGCTGTGTGAGCGTTGGTTGGGGCCCTGAGGAAATCGCACCAACAATTACAACAGCAGACAACACCACATGATGATACACGGCAGCTGTTCTCACTTCACCTGTGCCGTTCTGTGCATAGAAACACAGCTAACAAGATGGAAATAATGTAAAGCATGCAAGCCAAAAGCAGTGGTGTTTTAGTTTTTGTGGTATGAAAGCAGACTGTTTAAAATGTAAAAAAATAAGTGGTTTGTGTTTTCTCGGTCTAAACGACAGTATTTGTGTGCCTGCAGTCACACCCTGTGTGTCTGAGCTCTGCATTAAGCTGAATATAAATAAACCAATCCTCAAGCTCTCAGAACAGGCTGAAGGTGATGCTGGAAAATTGCAAAAGCATCTGACAGAGATCTGACACATCTGACAGACAGGAGACATGGCTTGTTAAAGATTAGAAAAGATGTGCTAAAACTGCCTGATTTACACACTTTCCCTTGTTTTATAGAAACCAGGTGCTGGTGTGACTTTTCTGTCAACTGGGCAAAAACATTCATTCAGCTTTTATAAGTGTTTGTTTACTTACCTTCATGTTTGTTTTCTCGGTGACCAGCGAGCCATCTTTGGCATAAGAGTACACCGTGAAATCCTCTGGAAGAAGCAATCTGAGTGGAAAAAACACAACCATGTAAGGATTCATTGTTGCAGGTATTTAACCCTTTAACTGTCACCCTCATTTCTGAACATAGACCTGCACTATCCAAACTTAAATTGTTATAATTCATAAACGAATACATTTTGTAATGATTTTGAAGTACAATTTCCATCGCAATGCAAGGTCCCATTTTAAAATGGTTTTCACGAGATCAATTTAACGAAATAATCGTATTATAGAATTGCAAGGATTGAATCACATTAAATTGTTTATAAGTGATAGCAAAGACATTTACAATGTTACAAAGTTTTCTATTCAAAAATCCTGAAAAATGATCATGGTTTCCACAAAGATATTAAGCAGTAAAACTGTTTTCAACAATGCTAATAATCAGAAATCAGCATATTAGAATGATCTCATGTGACACTGAAGACTGGAGTAATGATGCTGAAAATTCTGCTTTAAATTACAGGAATAAGTTACATTTTTAAATATCTCAAACTGTAATAATTTCACAAGTATTACGTTTTTCCTTTTTTTTAAATACTGTATTGATAAAATAAATGCAGTCTGTAGAGACTCGTACAGACCTCAAACTTAAATATATTGTATATAAGAGATTCCTGATGCTTTATAATGTCTATCATATCAGACAAATATTTAGTAGGTTCATGTAAAACACCATGTGTCAGGAAAACCGTACAGCTAAAAAAAAAAAAAATCAGCTTCGAGCATGAGCGAATGTGGAAAACTTCCCCAAAGAGAGCACCAGCACCATGACCCTGTGACCTTTAGTCACAAGCAGCAGCAGGAAAGAGAGCTGAGAGGAAGTGCTGAGTGAAGTAGTGTGTGTAGCTCTGAGATCGGTTCCAAGCACTTTATTTTCTTCAGTAAATTCTGGACCTTTGATTTATTTTTTTGGCTTCTGTATAACATCTGTGATAGCTAAAATGCAAGAGAGGTGTCACCACCAACAATGACATTAATTTAATGATCGTTAAAGATCAATGACACCAACGTGATTCTATTCCTAAATTAAAATGATTTGTCTGTTTCATTCCTCAACCTTTGAGGTGTGCGATCACAATGTTGTGATCACTTGGTTCATCTGTGCAGCAAACGATCACATCAGTCAGTGTGATATAAACATTTAAACCTGCATTCACGCTGCTGCTGACATAAAGAGAGCTGTCATGTATATGAATGAAACAGCTTCACAGTCTTTTCAACCACACAGTATCATTATTTCTGTGTTACAAACATTCAAATCACAGAAGCACTGTTATAAACGTTTATAGTTCAGATATAAACTCTGATATGTACGGTAGAGATTAAAATAGAGTATCCAGTAATGAAACAAGTACATCTTGAGTGAGTAATTCGTAAATTACATGTGATTTTGTTTAGTTGTCTAATATTTTTTTCTTCAGAATCATGAGAGAACCACAACAGCCATTGAGAAAATTCAGTTTTTATGTATCCTGTTGATTTTTGTTCATGATATTCAGCTCCAATACATGGTTTGCTAAAAAGAGACAGGATAAATGTTTGATATCATTATTTAATCACATTGGAAAAGAATCGAAATCGATCAAATTCAAACGATACCCAACTCAGGTGCATTGATTGCAATGGCAGAGCGATGCGGTTTTGCATAATTCCTTCAGTGAATCGTGTACTAAAACAATGCAGACGGCGTATGCAAATAAACTATGCTCAATCAGTGAACGCAATTTATTCTGCATTCCCCTCAGAAAGACAAATGAGAGCAGAGGAGAGCGGATAGAAGGGAAAGGAAAGTAAAGAAGAGATCTGACCACCCCACATCCAGTCTGTCTGTGACTCGTGCACGTGTTTCTGAGCCAGCAGCTCTTGTGGGTTTGGTTACTATGTGTGTGTGTGTGTTGGAGTATCACTGTGGCTAGCGGCCCATTGAACATGCACACTCTCTCTCGCTCTCTCTCGTAATCTCTCCCTCTGTGTATATGGAGTTATAAATCGAGGGCAGGGTAGGTGGGGTGTTGTTTTTGCTGTAAGGCAGATGTGGGGAATTGCAGAGTCGTCCTGCAGCCACATAGACAGAAAAGAGCAATGGAGAAACTATTACTTATGATTACATAAGTAATCATACATAAATAAATCATACACAATTTAAATTTATGTGCTAGTTTCTTACAAATAAAAAAGAGAGCAAATTGCGGTGTAATTCTGAAATTCTCTCAATTATTCAGTGATATGTTTGTTTTATTTAAATACTAGTAGTATTTATTAATGCTTTGACTTGGCATTCATTTTAGTTTTGATAAATTTGTTATGTGCTCTTGTCATTTAGTTTTAGTTCTTTTTTCTATTTCTATTAAATTTATTTTAACTTTTTTTCAGTGCCGTTTTGTAAGTTTTTCATCTCATTTATGGCTCTATAAATTAACGAAAACTATTTTTTTTAAGTATGTCTTAATTAACAATAACAACACTGCAAATTTTATGGCAAAGTCAACATGAAATCAAAAATAAATGTACCTGATCTTACTATGCTTCTCAATTTTTCAACGTTTATTAAAAAAAAAAAAGACTGTCTTTTTAAAGACTGTAGTGCCGACTTTGGCCACTGGGGCACAGTTTTTTTTCGCTTTTGATCAAAAGTAATTGAAAATACATTGTAAATGGTCACATTTCAGAAATTAAATGTGTTGCAAATACAGTTTAATTTTGTCTTTACATTTTGTTTATCTGGCTTTTTTTCCTTCAGAAATTATGATTTCAAGTTCCTCTTTTCTGCTTCCTCATCTTTACCTATACTGACAGGGAAGATGCAATACGTACATCACAAATGTCAGGGGTTAAGGTTTAAAGATTGTTCTAAGATTATTTAAGATCTTGCACGATCTGAAGAGGCCACACACTGTGTAAAACCCGTAATATCTGGTGATGAGCTGACCTTTATTTCACATCTCCTCTGCAACAGATGGTGAGCATAGCTGGAAATCGTCAACTTTTCTGAAATAATTAACACACCTGCCACAACACATTTAGCACTGACCGTCAAACTCAATGTGCTTTGTGGCCATACACTGTGTGTTATTTATATCCTACATCAAAATGTGAAGCAATTCATCTTTGTTAATGATGCAAAAAAAAATTTTTATTCTACTCCGAAGGCACATTTTCAAAACATTTCCCAGCTCCAGCCCTTCAAAAAAATCAACTAACTGTCGAGCTGAAGGAAAAAATATGTTTTTGCTGCTTGAGTATCTATATATTAGAATGATGAGCACAGAATGTTCTGGATATGCGTTAGGGGAGTATTGGCTGGTTTTCTCTGGCATTTATCTCAGTGCATGAGACACATTATGTGAGCTAACATTCGAACACAGGAGAAGTGAAACATCCACCCCTCAGCTTTGTTCAGCTGCATGACACATCTGATATCATCAAGGGACTTTATCAGTTTGGACAATGAGGAAGTGGTCATTCAACAAGGTCCGGCTACATGTCGCAATATTTCAAAATAAAGAGCAGACATTTTTTGCATTCTGAGAGCTTTTGCAGGTTTTGTGTAAGGAATACTGTGCAATACAACACTTAACAAACACAAAGTCTAAAACCTTTAGTGTCTTTTACGAAAGGATGACACAAGGGAAATTAAGCTTCATTAATGCTAAGCATTAACTTGAATGAGGCTCAAATGCTGAAAGGTGAAAAGGCAAACGTTATCAAAACACTGACGGAGGTGCCAGAACTGCAGCTGATAGAACTTTATGTATTAAGCTGTAGTTCACAATACTGTTTGACGATTTATGCGCGCACTGCGGGTGTTTCTCAGAGAAAGCGCACCAAAAGCGAATGAAACATTTGACCAGCAAGGAGATGCATTTTAAATGAGAGTCCACGAGACCACGATCAAAAATCAGTCATATCTATAGCACACTACCTCCAAAAGAATGAAATTTTAATCGTCCAGGTATAGTCATATTAGAATGGATTATGTTAGAAACATTTCACCCTGTTACAGCCACTTTTAAGCTGGTTAAACACCGTTTCACACTTTGGTTATGAACAGAAATAGAGCAATAATCGGTTATTCACCAACATTGACAGTTCACAGGTACAGTTCCATATGTGCACTGTCTGCCATGTGAAATATTATTGCAATTTCAAAATAAATGTTGTTTTCTTTGTGAATATATTTTAAAATGTAACTCATTCCAGTGATGTAAAGCTGAATTTTCAGCATAATTTCTCCAGTCTTCAGTGTCACATGATCCTTCAGAAATCATTCTAATATGCTGATTTGTTGCTCAAGAAACATTTCTTATTATTATCAATGTTGAAAACAAGTTATTTTCCTAGTATAATATTCTTTCAGGATTATTTGTTAAATAGAAAGCTCAAAAGCACAGCATTTATTTGAAATGTACTTGCTGTCACTTCAATTAGCAATTTAATGCATCCTTGTTAAATAAAAGTATTAATTTCTTTCAAAGTCAAGTCCATGCTTAGTCAAGTTCAAAGTTGTATACTCATTTTATTTTACATACATAAGTGAGAACTATGTAGCATTTTAAGCTTAATAGTGGCAAACAAAAGTAAGGAATGTATATAAAATTACATTTCAGATATGAAAAAAAACTAAAATCTTGCATAAATACAATTAATAATAACACAAAACTTGTTTATATTGTTGTAATCTAATGATTTATTTATTATTGTGACAAGCTGAAAAAACATCAATAAAGAATCAGTTCAGCATAAGGCTTACTGGACAAAACAATGATCCAGTTTCTGTCATGAAAATAAATTCTGCTGATGTACATCTAATTATCAAGCCATGCTTCATAGAGCCACGATTCCTGCTAAATGCACTGTGAATTACAAACCAAGTGTGAAAAACTGAACTTAGGCTTATGTTACCCAGAGTTTCCCAACCCTGCTTCTGGAGGCACACCAACAAGTACAACTTTCAAACTCTATTTGATGAAACACACCAGGCCGCTAGCAGAGACTCCAAGAGCTCGAGTGGATGAGTCAGATAAAGGACACATCCACAATCTGTAGTGTTGGTGTGCATCCAGGATCACTGATGCGTTAGCTCAATGTAGAACTTTGGCTTCATCATTTCTATTGTGAAAAGCACAATTCTGGCCATGAGATTAAACTTTGTAAACACAGTCTGCATTTGTTCTCGGTTTACCCCGTCTGTTTTTGGCCAAGTGTATGAATTGACTTTAGGGGAGAAAGTGAGAGAAGCAGAAGGAAAATACTCACTCATTTCTCTCCAAGATGACGACATGTTCTTTTCCTTGAGCTTGGATTATGTATGACACCTTAAAAAAAACAAAAAATGAGAAACCGTCAAATCACTACTCTTTTACAGGTTAAGAAAACAAGCAGCACAAAGAGGATATAAAAAGGAATCAAAAATTTTTTTTTTATGAACAAATCTAATAAGTGAAGGGCATTTTTGTAAGCATACTGACCTAATTCACTAATAAAACATAACACATTCAGCCATGCTTCCCTTGCTACAGTATGTGGTCTCTTTCCCATCAAAGCTGAATCATTTCAGACTTAGTACGTTTGTGATGAAACCAAACAAATAGGTAACTTCTTTCATTTAGTCTGTATTTCTGAGAAAGCACTGCAGCAATAAACCCCTAAATTCTATATAAAAATACACATGTGGGAAATTAATCCGGTATGAGAGAGATGGCAACAAACATGCTGGACTGAACTAGGACTTCACTGCCTTTTACAGCACAGTTAGGAAAACATTTCTTCAAATGCAGTAACATTTGAATAATGTTAGCGCAATCCCAAATTTTTGAAATGAAAAGTTCCATATAAACAGTAAACCCACACATAAGATCATTACTGATCTGAATGTGACTTACTAGCTTAAAAACAAAAAGCTAGTGATTTGAAGGATAGTTTGGTAAAGAATTAAAATGATGATTAATAAGTATTTGGGGACTGAAGTGAGAGCCTCAAGAGTCTTTTAATGTTATTTAATGATTTTTGTTCTAAAAATACCTGGCAAGATTTTTTTGCCTATGAAATATGGACTCAGATAAGCTTGGCGCTTTTCCACTGCATGGTACGGCACGTTATGTTTCAATACGGCTCGCTTTTGGGGGGTTTTCCACTGAGTACAGTACCTGGTACTTTTTTTAGTATCACTGATTGGCCGGAGAAAATCGTCACTGCCTGCGTCATTGAACTTGCGCACGACACGAGCAAGCGCAACCTCCCGCTCCTCCCTCTCTTGAAACCAACACGGAAGTGATTAAAACGGCAATTCATCAATTGGCCGCAAGAGACTGGCTCTAAAAGAGAGTCAGTCCTATAGACGCGCCATGTTAAAATACCCAACTTTACAGCTGAAAAAAATATGTTTACAGCCTGGTACAAAAAGTGGTTTTGGTCTATATAGCTAATTTTGCCCTTCATGACAAATGTGAGGGGGTGAATTTTTTTTTATAACTCATTCGTTTAAATTATATTAAGCCTTAAAGTTCTGCATAATTAAGGGAGCGACAGGTGGGCTCTGCTCCAGAGTGTGAAACTCGCTAGTGTGTGAAACTTCGAAAACTGGCGTACTGACGGGTAATAATAGATTATGACGGAATTTTTACGACCCTGTCTGTCAAAATGACGGAAAATGTTCAAATCTAACGCAACCTCTGGCGGTAACTGATGTTATACGGTGTTCTGCCTTGGTTTCTTCTGGGCTTTTCTCAATGACACTTAAAATTATCAATAACACATTTTCGACCAAAAATGAAGTTGTGTCACTATAGATGGGCGTGGTTTCAGCTCAGCTTCACCCACATCCTGCCTTTTTGCCCATTTTCCATTATACGGGAGTGACGCTCTGACAAAGTGGCGGCAGTCGGCTCCACCCACATTAGGCTTAAAAATTGCTCTTCAGAAACCTACGAGTGACGTCACGTACATTGTCAATTTTTTTTGTCTATGGGCACGAGACACAACAGAACCTCTAGAATTAAATCAGCACAGCCAGCGAAGGATCGAACGCAACTGTTTTGAATGCGCAAACCTTTCTTTTAACAACCAAAAAATGGCTGTTTCGTTGTCTTTTGAGGAAGTACAGACGTTCCTCTAGTTGATAGCCGAGGAGCGGATCCAGCGAGAACGTGATAGAGCAACGCGGAATTAAAAAGTAGTCTTAATAAACTTTAATGACATATAAATAATCCCGCCCACTCTAAAGCGGTACTAAACTGCAGTGGAAACGCAAGCCGTTCTGAACTGTGCCGAGCCGTACCACGCAGTGGAAAAGCGCCATTAGTTAAGTTGATTTAATTTAAAAAATTCAATATAATGAGAAAAGTCATGTAAAATCATACATGTAACAAAAAACAATTTAGTAATACAGAAAACAATGTAATTTTTATGGTTTAGTGCATTTAATTTGGGTTAAAATAATTTCAGGGAAAACAGTAAGATTGATTGCTTTCAGGAAGTGGTGGCTATAGTGTGTGGGTGTGACACACCAACATGTTATCTGACATTTACTGCAGCGTTCTGACAAACAACTCTTTCTCTTGCTCTTTGCCTCTCCTTAAACCCTTAAAGATTATGGAACGAGATAGTGTGAGAAAGGATTCTCCTTAAGGCTGATTTATACTTCTGCGTCAGACCTACGCCGTAGCCTCTACTCTCGCCGTAGGCTGTGCGTCAGTTTTCATTTATACTTCTGCGTCTTCATCCACATCGGCGTGCGGTACACATGCGGACCGCTAGTCTGCAGTGTCTACGGGCATGTTGCTGGTTTAACCCGCAGTACCACGGCCAAAGCCGAAGAAGCGGCTCGTCTGAGAAGTCGTGACGGCGGCAATTAAATATCAAATAATAATTTAAAATTACAAAAAGGAGATAACAACGGAACAAGAGAAGATGTCAACATTGTTTGTCGCGGACAACTACTAATGTATAATGCTATGTAGTAAGTTATAATAAATGATAAGACACTTGTTCTTTGCTTTGTTTTAAATAAGGTGTAACATTAAACTATATTACAGTGCTCATAAACGCACACAAAACTCAAGTACATACAGAGGGAGGGGTTCTAGCAGACCAATCACAGCGCTTGCGGTCCGCATAGAATTGACGCGCTGTTAGATTTTTGGAGAGGTGCACGTCAGGTACGGCGTAGGTTCGACGCAGAAGTATAAATTGGACTTTACTCTTTTGAAATACAAGATTTACAAGAGTCACTTTATGGAAAAACTAAAACCACCACAGAAACATTCACAGGCAGCATTGTTAATGTCAACTAAACCTAAAATCAAAACCATAGTTGTTGAGGTGAATTAAAGCTAAAATAAAATACTTAAAAAAAAACTTTCATTAAATTAACAAATGCCTTGCCATCTAACCGAAACAAAACAATCTGAAGTACTAAAATTACTAATACTGAAATAAATAGAAATAAAAGCTAAACATAAATATAAACAAATAAACAAGTACACAACTAAAACAAGTAAACAACTAAAAATGGCAATAGCAAAATTGCTAAAAAAGTAAAAAAAAAAAAAAATCTAATTCAAAATACTAATACACCAAAGTTAAAAGCTTTATGGATTGAATACAAACTTACATTTGTCTGTTTGCATTAACCTTATGGCTTCAAAAAATGGCCATCGTATGGCTTCAAAAAAACTACTTGTTTGTGCCTTTCTTTCAATCCTTTTTGGTTCATTCTGGAAAACTGGTTGGACAATCTGCCGAAGATGCCCTTTTGTGTTTTACAGAATAATAATAAAAAAGAAAACAATGACTTACATAACTTAATAATAATAACTTAACATAAGGGGAATTCAAGATAAAGTAACAAAAGGGTAGCAAATGGCCTTTTTAAATATTCTGTTACAAACAAATGTCTTTCATGAAAAATATCATCAAATGAATAATGTTGATAAAAAAATTAATCAATGAAAATTCTGTGTGAATGTTGCTTCTTTATAAATGGAGTTAAGGGTTTCAAGGCTATGCCAGCAAAAATGGCTTTTCTCAAACACACTGTCATCTATCAAACTCTGAGCAGCCCACTGTTTCTCAATGACACAGAGGTGAGAGGAGCGTTGTGTGTTTGTTTGTGCCATGCGTCTCTCAGCGAGGTCCTGGCAGAAGCAGACTTTTAATAACTACGCCCACGCTGCTGGGCATGTGTGCCGGCCAGATGGTTCCTGTGGCATTATCTTTGAAACACCGCTGGTGTAAATATGAGCAGATACAGAATCACTGTCACAATAGGTCATGGAGAGAATTAACTAAAGATCCCATCCACAGAGCTAATGGCAAGTGAGTGGGAGCTCATTAATGAATGAATGATGCATTTATGTAGCGCTTTTATAGTGTATGGAGCTCAAAGAATGAAGAGATGAACATGCTAAAGAGGTCCCATCCACAGATTACCTAACAAGCTAATAAAGTTCTTTATTTGCAAGCACAATTCTGAGGTGAAAAAGTGTTGGGCTTAAAGCTCTGAGATGAGATAAACTGAAAAAATGAAGAATGAATGAGGGTGCAAATGAACATTATGTAGCTTATGGCTGCAGTCACATGCCCCTATAGTGTATTGCTGTAGTCACCCAAAGACCCTCTACACGCTCAATCTGCCAGCAATCATGCTTCTCAAACTTCTTTGGGGATTTTTTTTAGGGAGGGTCAATTCTCGCCTCAACCACCACCAGTGTGCAGCATCCACTTGGACGGCTGCCACAGGACAACGGCGCCAGTGCGCTCACCACACACCAGCTACAGGTGGAGAGAAGAGAGAGTCATAGAGCCAATCAAGTGGATGGGGATAATTAGGAAGCCATGATTGACAAGGGCCAGTGGTGGGAATTTGGCCAGGACACCGGGGATACACCCCTACTCTTTACGAGAAGTGTCATGGGATTTTTAATGACCACAGAGAGTCAGGACCTCGGTTTAACGTCTCATCCGAAAGACGGTGCTTTTTGACAGTATAGTTTTGAACACCATTCTCTTTAGTCATCTTTTCCCCGTCACTACACAAGAAAAAATATAATTTGGGGTTTAAAATTAAAGATTTTCTTTTAAATAATAAGAAAAATGTAATAAAAAAATAATCTTCACCATATTCCTATATATGTTTTCAAGAAGAGTGAATGTAAAAAAAAAGAGATTATTAATAACCTTTTAAAATTATTAATAATAATTTCATTATTAATAAGAATTAATAAAACAATTAATATAATGAATATAATATAATAGTTTTGGTGAGTCAACCCACAAGAAATTGTATATATTGAACTGACCTCGTCATAAAATGATCTGATATTTTAAGAGACTTATTGATCTTGGCATCTTGATCTTTTTTGTCAGTTTGGTCGTACCACATGACATTGATTTGAAAGACTCAAGTTTTTAAATATTTACTTCATGGTTTTTCTCTAAAAATAGTAATACAAGATTATGCTAAAGATAAAAGAGTTATTTCCAAGAATTTCATCCTTCTTATAAGGATTTTTTTTTAATTGCGACATCAGGACAGTTGTACCACTTTGACATTCTTGGCTTTATGCAGCCAAAAAAATCAATAAATAAATAAATATATTTTTTTCAGAGATCATAAACATGTCGATTATGGAAGATGAGCATTGAAGAATCTTATGTGGGAATTGATTTTTTTATCTATTTTCCAATGATTTGATAGACCTAAACAAAATGAAAGTCATATCAGTGAGCCCATAATCAAATACTTTCTCTACTTTTAAAAACCCAAACTTCTGCTCAGAAAGTAGGGGTGTCAAAATTAATCGTTTCTACGGTGCATCGTGATGCAGACGAGGACGATTCGGTATCGGTTCAGTAATAGACCATAACCGAATATAATGTACTGAAGCTTTTCTGACGTCATTTGTCGCATACATGCTTTGTCGCGGGAGCATACAATGGCGGAGGGAGGCGAGACGCGAGTGCACGTATATTTAAAAATGCCCCAACTACTTCAAAAGCCGACATCTGACTTTTATGAACAACTGATGGTAATCACGACCTGGAGAAGACATGCTGATGTGTAAATCAGCGGTTCTCAATTCCAGTCCTCGCGCCCCCCGCTCTGCACATTACTTATGTTCTTATGTTATGTTATCGCTTCATATGTTTGTTCTATTCGAACGTAAGTGCCCTGCGAAGTGGACATCACAGGATATTCCGCCATGATTCCAGTTCGAAGCAAACATATTCCATTCAAAGTGCATATAAGTGTGCGAGACGTGAATTAAAATAGTATATATCAGAGGTATATGATGTCACACTCATCTGTGCTTGAAGACGTTGCGCAGCGCAAACCATGAATGAAATGTTCCTAAGTGAAGTAAACTACAACGGATTTCCCTGCTCAGGGAGAAGGGAGCAATGGACACTGTGTAGGGAGCATGTCAATCGGAACACAGTTCATGCACGGAGCGCACTTCTAACGAGCTGATTATCTGAATCAGGTGTGTTAACAAAGAGAGACATGCAAATGCGTGCGCGAGGACTGGAATTGAGAACCGCTGGTGTAAATCATGTCACGCACAAATAAAATATGCAGGGGGTAATACAACTAACTTGAGAAACCACATCAGCCGTTTTCACTCTGTGCCTGTTAACCCTGTCAGTGCCAAGTATTTACTTTTGTGTATTTGTTCTAAATGCTCCTGTGCCCAGACTTAGTTTTGTTTGATACATTTAAGAAGCGTGTTTTCTTTGAGCAGGTCAAATTAAAGGTTCAGTTTCCATATCTGACTGCTTGTATTTATTGACAAAATTGTATGAATGTGAAGTAAAATTTAAAATTGAGGATGCAGTGCATCGTCAATTCACCGTGATATCGAATTGAACCGAATCGATGACATGATAATCGTAATCGAACCGTAAGATCAGTGTAGGTTCACATGCCTATCAGAAAGGTCTAGTTACTCGATTTAACTTGTTTTTACTTTAACGTAATTGATTTTCCAAATGCTGAACGGTGTGATTAAAAACCAAATGTGTGTGTGAGAGGGAGTTTGTTTACCTTATCTGCACTGTCCTGGTTTCTCCTCTGTCTGCTGATGCGTCTCGGGACCGTCACCTCATATGAGGAGAGCTGAGACGTCTGCTGGCTTACTGAGCCTATGAACAGAGACAGTCCCATCACAACACTGTCTACAATACACACACAATGAATTATACAAGCTATGCAGGAAAACAGTGAGACTTCAATATCTTGCACTGGATCTACAGGCAATGTCATTCATTTCTCCATCTATTTCCCCTCTATTATTCCTCCCACTGCAACAAAACATGTTTATAAATCCCTGCTATTGTGATCATCACGGGTAATTAGATTGAGTGCAATTGACTGGTTGGCAATCAAGTGCCAAGTGTTTCCTGGAGGTGGAAATAGTGCTGTGCAGCCTGTGCTGGGATGGGTAACCTGACATGGAGAGAGAGCAAGACCTCAGGAAGGAGAGGCATCCCACCCGCTCCTGAGTCATCACACAACAAGTTAGTTGAATGAGACTTCCTGTGCTGTTTTCCCGAAAAGAATGAAGGGCAGACAAGACGGAACAATTCATAATGCTAACTTGCTTGATCTCTTTACTGAACATCCCACACAAAATTCTCATTTTCATCTCGATGTCCTTCAAACATTCACATCATTCTCAGCTCAAAACACACCCTCAGTCTCTCTGCATGTGTGCTATTTCTATACCTTAAATGCTAAAATAAGTGTATGCAAGTAAGCAGTCTTTTAGGAGACATTTTTAACTCGACTTACAGTATAGTTATTACGCAGGGCTTAATGTAGCCAGTGTTGACAGAACCGTCACATGCTCCATCAGACCAGTGCTGCGCTGTCACCACATCTTCATTTATCATATATGTGTGCCATGGAAACTTACAAAATAATGTGCTGCAATTGTGAGAATATTATATTTTTATTTGTCATGAATTTACATTATTATAGGTGTATAATTGCCAGTTATTAGCTACAGCAGATTAACTTTGCACATAAACATACACACATTTAAATAAACTAAAAAAAGTATAAATTAACTGGTTTTATTTGAGTCTAAAATATAATTTAACATCACTGAATCAACCTAAATATATTACTATACACTAAACAAATATTTTATGGGTTAAATCAGGTAGAAATAGCTCTTTGTGGTAACAATTGCAGGCTACGATTCTTTTAATCTTTTTAATGACTATAGACAATTTTTAACGTGTTGCTATGAATAATCATTTTAATATTTGAAGAAAGAAATACATAAACATCTTGGATGACATGGGGGTGAGTAAATTATCAGGAAATTTTAATTTGAAAGTGAACTAATCCTTTAACCTACATGCATGTAAATAATTAGAACTGCATCGCATATAATTATTTAATTATAGCATTTGTGAATTCACAATTATGATTTTAAATGGGTTTAATATATCATGCAGCCTTGGAAAATAGTCAAATAATTGTTTTATGGATTCTCGTCCATGAAATGCACCACTTCCGGTATTTTGCCGGTTAGTCAATCGACGAATCGCGACAGCCCTAGAGAACTTTATAGAATATAAAAACTAAAGTACATCCTGTCCTTGCCCGTTTTTCAGCGAGCTGCTGAAAGCGCTCACGGTCTCTCTCTCTCTCTCTCGCTATAGCGCGTAACTTAAAGTTCACTGGCATCCTTTTGTGCAGATACAAATTGTAATGTTATGTTTGTTATGTACCCAAGTTATCTGATTAATATCATAGGAAATGTCATAGAAAAGTCAGCTTCACCTCAGGCAGCTATTCGTTTTTAGATGCTTCTTTTTAATAACATTGCTGCATCATACTCATAATCTAACATCTAATCATGTGTTGAATTTTTAATAGACATGTTTTCATGTCATTTGTATTTTTAACATTCATGCTCATAACAGTCTTCAGATATTGTCATTATCTCCATTACAGTCATTGCCCCCCCGCCCCCCTATGGTCTATCTGGCAAGCCATTTGACATTTGAAACTGAATGGCGCTGATTTTTATGTTACTAGTGTAACATTTTTAATCACAAATAATCCAACAGTAACTTTGAATAACAGTGCTAACACTGCATTAACTCTTGCCAATTGTGCCTTTAACTATTCATTACACACCAGTAATTAGTTGTTAATAACTACCCCAATAGTTAGTGGTATTTATTCCAGTTTTACCAGTATCTGAGATTAGGGCTGTCAAATTGGCTGAAAAACTACATTCAAATTTTTTACTAAAATATTATCAAAATTCGAATTATATTCTAATTTAAAAGGCATAAATTCAGTTAGAAAAAAAAAGCTTTTGGCTTCTCTCCTGAGGCCACAAAAGAATAGAGCAAAATATTACCAAATGCACGTTTCTTCAAAGTAGGGCTGGGTAATATGAACAAAAATTAATATCTCTGTATTTTTGGCCTGATTTGCGGTATACGGTAACATATCTCGGTATTTTGTATTTGGATTAAACAAATAAATAAAGTGAATTTAACCATGTAGGCATATATAATGTGCAAAAGGGGTTAACATCACATTACATTCTAACATTGTAATCTAAAAACAAAAATAATGCTTTTAAAGCAAAGTTACATTTACTAAACTAAAAAAAGAAAAAAAGCACAGACTAGGCTAATTGAGTAAAAAGGCTATTTTGATTACCCCATTACAGTCACTTTACAGTAAGTGCTTCATATAAATAAACGCTTGTAGGTTTAAAATGGCCAACTACAAACATTTCAGCAAAATGTATATTTTAGTCAGAGTTATTGCGCTCCTATTTCATTGCGCTCTGTCTGTTGTGCGCGTATGCGTGCGGCGGCGCGCGTTCAGAACCAAGTCTGTGAAGTTTAGCGGAGAATCGCAAAGCAGAAGCTTGTGCACTTCTGACAGCAAAATGGAAATATTTCCATGGCTTTCTAATATTTACAGATGGAGAATATACCTGTGAAATGCAAGTTATGCATTTAGGAAAAAGAGCACACAGATCAATACAGCATGTCTCTGTCAGCGGCACACGCAGCCTTTCTGTCAGAGCAGCTTTAAACTCAAAGATGTATCATTGCTGATACACGTAATTTATTTACATTTAATCATATGATCGCAAGGTTCATGTTTACACTGTTAATATGCACGTTCACTAGCAAGCTCATTTCTTAATCTAGAAATTACATGTTTTTTTTAAAGTTGAACTTACATGAATTTGACATGACTTTGGGCTCTCTTGTGTGAGACGCGAGTGCAACGATGATAGATGTCCCTCTAGAAAATGCAATAAATATGCGTTCTGTGTGAACGGCTTGGTTTCAGTTTTGAGGTAAACATCTTCTCCACATTGATGCTCTCTTTTTCCGCAATATTTTGAATGTGCAGCACCGCATCGAGTGGGTTCAACTGGACTGGCTAAAATAAAAAAAGCATTAAAATGCAACGACACCTTGTCATCGCATTTTGTGTGCCAAGCTGCCTGATGGACACCTAAAATTTGAATGCAGCGTTTAGCATTCAACTGTGGATTTTTATTTTAAATTCGACGAATATTCGAAATTCGAAAAAGAATTTGACAGCCCTATCTGAGATACTATGAGAACATCAAAGTAATTAGTAAGAGATGACCGTCACAAGTTTCAATGGTTTCTAGGGATGGGACGATACACCTACCCCCCGATTCGATACGATCACAATACTTGGGTGCTGATACGATATGTATTGCGATTTTTTTAATAATTCCGATTGTACAAGTATTGCGATTCGATATTGCTATGTATTGCGATTTTTGTTTTTAACTCTAGGCCATGAGAAAAAGTTGAATGATACACTTAATATTAGGCATGGGCCGGTATGAGATTCTCACGGTACGATAACTTTAAATAAAAATACTAGAGATCGACCGATATATCGGTTTACCGATATTTAAGCATTTTACCATAATCGGATATCGGTTTTGAAAAAAAAAAAAAAAATATTTTTTTAATTTGTCACATACATAATTATACAGAGTATAACCAGCAGTGAAATGTGTTCTCTGCATTTAACCCATCCAAGTACACACACTTGGAGCAGTGGACACACACACACACACACTTGGAGCAGTGGACACTGTTCACTCAGGAGAAGCTCCAGCACGGCCACCGCATGTAACTTTATACAAGATTCACTTGTTTGAAACACGCTAAACTATATTAACATTTACTATAGAACCATTATTTCGCCAATAAACATCTAAATAAATACATCTCTATCGAAATTAATTATTTATTATCTCCACAAGCGATCGCAGTTTGAGTATAGTTCTGTGTAAAAGCATAGATAAACCGCGCTGTCAGCAGTTTTCATAATTTAGAATGACAAAAACATTTTAATAATTCTGATAAAACATGCCAGTTAAGAAATGCAATAAAATACGATGTTTTGTTTGTTATAGCTTATTTCAATATTCCAGAGAATATTATTCAGTGAATTACTGAATGCTGCCCGCACGCGCAGCGTTGTCAATGTAACATCTGGTCAGTCATTCCCTTCGCTAAGGGAGTTCCAAAGGGCTCTGCCCTTCGAAGGGAGTAGGGCATAGCGGTGCTGACTTCCGTTTGGAATTAGTCCTGTTTCTGAGGAACTACATAAGCAGCTTTTCCACTATCAGGCCAAACGGTTCTAAGAACGGTCAGGTACGGTTCCAGTTGTATTTCCAGGTGAGCCTGGTACGGTGCGGAGCGGTTATGCAAAGAGAACCTTTCAGCACGATGGTGGAAGAATACTGTTTTTATTAATATCATTACACTTTATTTGCTCAGTTTTATTATTTGTGAATCCTTACTAATTATATGGAATAACCGTTTTATAAAAGCAATAAGCCCCGTGAAGCCGTGGTTTACAGTGAATTTATAACAGCTAAGGGTGTTTTAGGCACTCCGCTTCACATCGTGCAATGCACCTTAGCTGTTATAAATTCACTGTAAACCACGGCTTCTTGGGGCTTATTGCTTTATCTCACTAGTTACAGTTACTTTTTACCTGTCATATGTATAGGGCCCGATGAAATCAGTTTTATTTTTTTCCAAAATTCTGCTTCCCCACCCCCATTTTTTTACGTTTTAATTTTACAACAATTTATTAAAAGCTTGATTACAATTGTTTACAATAACAATGTCCTAGAAAATGTATTATTATACGCATTCTGTAATTTTTTTTATCAATACACACATTTATTATCAAAATCATATTTCAATTACAATTTCTTAAAAGTCAAGATTTTGACAGGTCGTTGTGAAGATCTTTGAGTTTGTGTGTGTGCATGATATGACGAAAACTTTATCAAATGAAATGCTTGTGAAGCGAACCTCAGAGAAACTCTGGAGAAGTACATGAAGTTAAAATTTCAAGAGCAGTCTTTTTGGGACATTAATATTCATAAACACTAGTCCATATGCAATTGATGAGTACAGCCCTACTTTTGAGTAGAGTTATTCATTCAAAATTTGCCAAATTGAGTGATATTCCACACTATACTGAAAATTATATTTTTATGACTGGATTCTGTCCATGCTTTCTGCATCACATCACCAAAATCATAGGCAGCTATATGTAATAGTTACGAATGGTCCATTTACAGTTAAACAACACCAACAACAAACGTGTGCTAGTAAAATCAAACAAAATATAAATGTTACACAAAAACTGAAACACACAAAAGTGTAGTTCCCAGTGTCCATATGGAAAACTGAAAATTGATACTTCGGCAATAAATAGTTGACAGTAAAACAGTGAACAGTATAATTTGAAACAAAACCAGTTGGAAAGTGAAAAGCTGACCACAGATTCTACAAATAATAGAATTCAATGGAAAAAAATGAGTAGTTTGTTAGCAGGTAACAAAAGTAACAAAGGCAATGTTTAATGAATAGATATTAAATACTTATATAATATTGAATAAATGAATAATAGGTACTAGTATTTGTAACAAGTCCTAGTATCTAATGAATAGTTAATAGTGAAACTAAAAAAATATTAGGATTACTTGCTAGTTGCTACTACTAAAAGCGTACTAGTAACAATAGCTAGTTACAATTTAGTTTTAAGGAACACGTTAAGACGAATTGCCATAGAGGCCTACATGCTAGTGTTATTTTAAGTGAACAAAAAAGGCTTATATCAAAGAGTCAACCCTGGGAAGTGTTGTGGACATTAGGTGACTGTTCTCTCACCTCCACTGCAGTCGATGAGCGCGTGGAGCATCAGCCACATAAAGGCGCCTTTAGCGAGACGACAACAAACTGCATTCACCATGTCTATAAAGTATCCTCAACAAACTGCCGTCCCAAAGTAACGTCAAATGTTGTCCTCTCTTCCTTATCCAGGCGTTGTCCTCCAAGCAATGGCAATAAGCCCTCTCCACATAACGTCCTCGCGGAGAAAAATAAATATTCCGCACAGTTTCAGCTACCTGGTCATTTTGTTACACTTTCTCCTTGTGTAATAAGTTCGTTATGGAGTTATCCGGGTGTGTTTGTAGGGCAGAAAATGGTGTTGTTTCAGTTCTCTGTTGTAAATCTTTGGATTAGTCGATTCGCTCGGACTCGAGCCCCGTCTGTAGAGAGCGAAACCGAGCATGCGCCACCTAACAGTTTGCCTTTTTAACCCTTTACTTCGGCCCGCTATAAAAATACAAACCACCAGAACACTAATTCACATGTGCTTTTTAATTACTTTCGGCCGCTAGCAAAAGTAGCTACTATGGGAAGGAAAAACAAAAATCGCCTTTTAAAGTAGTAACGTTACACTAGTCTGTTTTTGTTGCGTTTTAGTTTGGGATAGTCTTCTTCTTCGTTGGAGTTTTGCGGCAGTTGGCATCCATAGTGTTGCATTACTGCCATCTGCTGTCTCACTTTGACTTGCTATCTTAATTACATTTATTAAATTCGTCCTTCCAGTCCAGTCCTCCTTAGAAAATTAAACACATATCTCCGTCCTTGGTCACTATTTCCATATGTTACTATATTTTTTAACATTACTCTACTATACCTATTTTCCATAGCTGATTCTCGAACTCTTGCCTTTCTTGTATATATTTCTTACATGATATAAAGATGTGCTTAATTGTTTCCTCCTGACATTCCTCACATAGTCCTGTCGGATGTTTTCCTATAACATGCAGTTTTGTTTTTAGGGATAGTCTAAAAACTACACATGCATTTAACTCTTGTACTAATCAAACGTAACTGCAACGTTTTCCCCTTTTGAAACAACTATTGTTTGTTTATACAGTTAAGTCATATATTAAGTAATTATTAATTGTCACCAAGAAAAAAATCGTGTGAACTATTAAAGAACTAATTGAAACGAAGTCACGTAGTTTGACTCGGCCCCTCAAATGAGTGTCACGTGTTATCGCGAGAGTTCCAACAACTGATGCTTTGGATCACATCTATGCTTCGCGTTCAGTATATTTTTCTTCTTATTCACGACGGGAGGTGTTCGGTTGGTATAAATGTAGTTTTTTTTAAGTTGACATGTATGAATTATATTTCAATAACAGTGCTTAATTATCTTGGATGGACTTTACTTGTTTCACGGATGTTTATCTTGCTTCGCTAACTTTTACTTGTAAACACTAGGTTAGGTTCATTTCTTCGTAGATAATTATGATAGCGTGGTCAACGTGTTTTGTGTTCTTATAATTCCAAATATGTTTATAATCCCAGTTCTTAAATCCAACAGCAGAGGTTCTGCTGATTAGTGTATTTGTTTGTGATTTCTTTACTTCGATTAATAAAGAAATAGAAAAGAACATTGTCAAATCAAATCACTTTTATTGTCACATCATCACAGCACATGTGCCTTGGTGAGTGAAATTCTTGAGAGCGTGCTCCAGACAGTGCAGAAACAATTTACATATAGACAGTACATACTTACAGACTTATACAGAAGACAATGTGCAGAATACACATACTCAGTACACATAGTGTACTTTTAAGACATACTTACAGTTATCAATAAACATTATACACCGTATGTACACATTCTACATTTTGTACACATATATACACACAATAATATGCGAAGGTGCAGCAGATTATACATAGGCCGGATACGTAATGTCATGGATGTGCATTGCATGGTATCCAGTGATAGCAGATAGATTGTGGTGTTTGTGCAGTGTGTGCATGTAGTCCAGTTTAACTGTGTTAAAGTGCAGTGCATGGCATATCGTAAAGTGGGAGTGTGATGTAGGGTGTATTAGTTTTTGCTGTTCATTAGCCTGATAGCCTGAGGGAAAAAGCTATCCCTCAGTCGGCTAGTGCGGGATCGGATGCTGCGGAGACGTCTTCCTGAGGGCAGCAGAGAGAGCAGTCTGTGGGACGGGTGGCTGGAGTCTTTGATGATCCTCCTGCTTTCCTCATGCACCGCCTGGTATAGATGTCCTGGAGGGAGGGAAGCTCACCTCCAATAATGTGGCGGGAAGTTTGCACGACCCTTTGCAGAGCTTTGCGGTTGCCAGCGGTGCTGTTTCCAAACCAGGCGGTGATGCAGCCGGTCAGGATGCTCTCCACAGTGCAGGTGTAGAAGGATCTGAGGACGCTGGGGCTCATTCCTCAGCCGTCTCAGGAAGAAGAGGCGCTGATGTGCCTTCTTCAGCACTGTGTCTGTGTGAGCAGACCATGTGAGATCCTCGGTGATGTGAACCGAGGAACTTAAAGCTGTTAACCTGCTCCACAAGTGTCTTGTCGATGGTGATGGGTGTGTGTTCTCTGCTCTGTCTCCTGTAATCCACCACCAGCTCCTTGGTCTTGTCGATGTTGAGTGAGAGGTGGTTCTCCTGGCACCATTTAGTCAGGGTACTCACCTCCTCTCTTTAGGCCGTCTCATCGTTGTCGGTGATCAGGCCTATCACCGTTGTGTCGTCGGCAAATTTGACGATGACGTTGGATCTGTGTGTTGCTGTACAGTCGTGTGTGTACAGGGAGTACAGGAGTGGGCTGAGGACGCAGCCCTGTGGAGCACCAGTGTTGAGGATCAGGGGAGATGAGGTGTTGTTGCCCATTCTGACCACCTGACTTCTGCCTGTCAGGAAGTCCAGGATCCAGCTGCACAGAGATCTGTTCAGTCCCAGAGTCTGGAGCTTCGCAACCAGTGTGGCAGGCACTATGGTGTTAAATGCCGAACTATAATCCACGAACAGCATCCTCACATAGGTGTTCTTATTTTCCAGGTGGGAGAGAGCAGTGTGCAGGGTGAAGGCAATAGCATCGTCTGTAGAACGGTTACTGCGGTATGCAAATTGTAGCGGGTCCAGTGAAGCAGGCAGCACAGAGCAGATGTGTTCTCTGACGAGCTTCTCAAAACACTTGCTGAAGATGGGTATCCGAGCAATGGGCCTCCAGTCATTCAAGCTTGTGATTTTTATTTTTATTTGGTATGGGCATTGTGGATGTTTTGAAGCATGAGGGAACCACAGACGGAGAGAGGGACAGATTGAAAATGTCTGTAAAAACCCCGGCTAGTTGGAATGCACATGCTCTGAGCACACGGCCTGGGACTTGTTTTGTGGAACTTTAAAAGGTTCTTCAATGGCACCAGGCTTTGGTTCTTGTGTGATGTGCCTAAACTTGCTGTATCTGAAACAGACACTATTTAATAATCATATTCATTATGTTTGTTTAGTGGAATCAAGGCAGCTCCAGCATGGATTCAATGGCAGAAATATTGGAGGAAAACCTGGAGAAGATTTTGAAGGGTGAGGGACTGGAGGTGAACGAGTTTGATTCAGTTCCTGAACAAGTGAAGCCTGTCACACTGAGGAAAAGTGTGTGTTACATTGTCGGCGCAGTTATCTTCAACTCAAAGGTAAAGATGGTGACATTCTTTCCATGTCTGTCCAGTGTCCGTTTATTACAGCCCTCAGCTAAATTAATCTTAATTAGTTCCACTAATGAGCTGTAGAATTTCACTGCGAACATGACAGCTCTCTCTTTTCACTGGCAGAAAATAGTTTGGTAGATAGACATAACATGAAATTATCTTACATTTCACAAAAGCCAGTTTAAATTAAAATAACTATCCAAACATTAAGGACATTTTAGTCAACAGAAACCCTCTTGGTCATCTTCGACATGAATCAGATATTAAGAGATCTGTCATTTTTTGGATTTCCTAGATAGATTTGAAAATATGAACATAAGTGTATACCAAATTTTTTTTTTGAAAAATCCTACCAGCTGACACATATCTTACCCTATTTGGGTTAGATCCACTTACCCTCTACCCTATTTGTATATGCTAAATACAAAAAAATACAAATACAAAACAATTGCATACTTAAAATGCGTACTTAAGCAACATATTCAGATACTTCATCTGTGTTAAATATTTCTGTATGTTTGTTGTCTACTTGTCTAGACACACAAGTTGTGCATGTGTGCTGGTTTGTGTCATACAGGATGAGGTGTTAATGGTTCAGGAGGCAAAGAGGGAGTGTTATGGCAGATGGTATCTCCCTGCGGGTCGTATGGAGGAGCGTGAAAGCATTCTAGAGGCGCTGCAGAGGGAGGTCAAAGAGGAGGCAGGAATAGACTGCCAGCCAATCACACTGCTGATGGTTCAAGAACAAGGGCCAAAGTGGGTTCGCTTCATCTTCCTTGCTGAGGAGACAGGTTTGCATCAGTGACTGATTTTAGGGCAAAACAATATATATAAAAAAAGTATTGCCATATGGCAATAGTGTTGGCATAGCGACTGTTACATTTTGCCGACTGTTATTTAATTACATGCTGGTGGTTTCAGCGTGAAGTGTGGCACTGATAAAGTGTTTCAGAAAGACTTGGTCCTTTTACTGTGAATTAAGCCACTCTGAGATGCTATTTGCAGGCAACCATCAAACAAAAGCTCAATGGTATAACATTTGAAAATGATGAAAAATAAGACGTAATATTAGTATTATAATTTTACAGTAAAATAAAATACAAATATATTTTTTTTACAGTACAGTAGCATTATTGCAATATTTATTTTGTTTAATATATTTAACAACATCCACAATAAAGTCATAATTTTTAATATTTTATATTCATATTGAATTGCAGGAAAATGGCCTATGAAAACTTGAGAGGACTTTTAAATATAAAACTGTTTACATAATGATTTAAGCTGTTTTTTGTAAACCCAAATAATACAAAATAAAAATCCCAAATCATTCAGCCCTAAAATTATTTTTCAGTGAAAAACTCAAACGTTTTTTTCAAAGTAAAAAAAAAACGTCAAGTCTTCAAAAGTTTTTTTTTTTCAGATTTGTTTTCTTTTTTATATTTTCAATCATTCTAGAATGATTATTTATTTTGCAAATGTAGATATTTAAGTCATCTGGCTAAAATATGTTTTCATTTCATAATATACTTATATTGCAGAATAATTTTTGTTTCCCCTTTTTTCATCTTTTCTTTTTTTTTTCATGCAACCCTGATTTGATCTCCACTTTAACTTTGTAAAAAGCCAACACATTTGTTTTGTTTTTTTTACTTCTGTTATCTTTTTTTTCCAAAAAGTTAAAATGTTCAGTAGTTATCCAGTAAGTCAATTATAAAGCAAGTACTTTTAAACAAGGGAAACAGTTATTTTCTGTCATTGTGCCACCAGGAGGCTCTCTGAAGACTACAGCACAAGCAGATTCTGAATCCCTTCAAGCTCAGTGGTGGGACCGCGAGTCCCCACTTCCTCTTCGGGGACGTGACATACTGCCCCTCATCGATGCTGGGATAAAATATCACCGAAATCCCTGGTTCCCTATGTTACAACCTGTTGACTTCCCTTGTCCGGTTATCTGCCAAAGACTTTTCCTCACATTCATCTCCAGCAACGTTAACACCGACACCAGCGAGGAGCACCGTCTGTGGCTGCTGCTGAGCAGCAACGATGCCACTTCTCAGCCCAGTCTTCCTTTAGCAGTATCAGTTAATGCATTCGACACAATCCCACGAGCTGCACACAGACTGGTCAAGGAATGTGTGCCTTCGTCATCCATGCAAGTTCACACATGTGGCATTCTGGGAGTGCAGCACAATGGGAGAATTCCAGGCAAAACAGACGGGATCTGCTTTAACATGCTTGTGTTGTTGGAAAATTCAGAGGACGGGGCTGAAATCAGCAGCCCACCACCATTGGAGGGTGACGCTTACAGATGGCATGAGGTGACCAATCAGAGCCTGAGGGCAAAGATAATACAGAGGATTAAAGAAGAGTCTGTTCTGCCTCTTCATGGTCTATACTGATGCTCTGCCACCCTCGTAGAGGATCAGGACCAGAACTGAACCCGCATCTTCCACATGAGCACCAAGACTCAACGTGTCTAAAGCATGTTCAGTGGCCATACACAGTTTCAGCTGTGTGCTTCTCATCTTTCCCTCTTTTGGTGTCTGCTCTTCGTTCCGCTGAAATGTAACCAAATATGAATTCTAATATACATCCACTATACAGCTGCAATTATAATGGATTTCTTAAAAATAGGCAGTTCAAGTTCTGAAAATGTAATTCTTTGTAAAAAGAAAATGCACTTAATTATTGATTGCACACTTGTAGTGTACTTCAAATATTATATTACTTGCAGATATAATATTAATGAAATAAGGACACTTAAGTGTACTTTAAGAGACACTTATTTTGATGTCAACTAACATACTAAAACACGTAAATTGTTTAGAATTTTAAGTGTAGTGTTATTTATTATTACGGTATATTTCAATTTAATATAGTTTAAGTGTACTAAAATGCAACTTTATTACAAATGTGTAATTACGAATACTTTTAATTGCATGACATTAAAAAGTATATTGTCAAGTACACTCCAAAAAAAGGTACACAAGCTGTCACAGGGACAGCACTTTGTTTACCTCTTAGCACAAGTTAGCTGTCAGGTACAGCAGCACCACATGCGTTTTGTTCAAAGGTTTACCAAAAGTATTTTGTACCAATTATTTCAGAGAGTGTAGTACAGTTGGCAGTATACTTTATTTAAAAAACATATAATCATGAAGTTACATATTAATAGTTTATTTGTTTAAACTATAGTAGTTTAATTAAAATGTAGATAACATGCAATAAAGTGTCCAAAACATTTAGTTCACACTTAAGTATATAATTATAAAGTATATTACTTCTGCAAAAGGTACTGTTTTTAAAAGTATGCTGAAGTGTATTTTTCATAAGGGACTCATACTTGGGCAGGGAATAGCTCTAGGTCAGCACTATTTGATCAAACACAGCACTGTCACAGCACTTCACCTCAGTTATTTATATGAACACTTTAATAGAAATGAATGCTGTTAGGAAAAAGTGAAGTTTGTTTGCAAAAACAGATAACTATGTTCTATATACTCTATGTGAACTATGTTCATAAATCATGTTTTTTATTGTTATCTTTTTTTTATTGTGTTAGCAGTATTTTTTTAGTTATTATTATTCAATCAAACAACCCAACTGAAGTTTGATTGATATTAATTGGAATGCAGGATTAAAAAACAAAAAAAGGAGTTATCTGTTTTTGTAAATTAACTCTTCAAGTATTGATACATGGGTGTATGTTTGATGATAATGATAAATTATGATATTTAAAATGACAAATGAGTTTAGCAAACCTTTATATCTTAAGTCCGTCTTTGTTGGGTATTGCAGCCTCAAAGTATCTTTTTATTTTGATATTTGCATATTACAAAATAACTAGTACTGCAAATATATTCCCTTTTCACATTATACTACAGATCTTACAGTTTTAAGGAGCAGTGAGGATGTACAGTTACCTCTGAGAAAAGAGCTCTACCTCCATGCTAGTCAGTTTGGTTATTATTTTATCAAATCAATTATATAAGCAATTCTAAGTTACATAATCAATTCTAAAATCAGTCTATTATTTCTCATAATGTGCTCGAGGAAAGGTTTGTTTGCCTGCTGCTTGGAGCGTTTGAACCACTTTCATACATTTCATTTTTAATTTAAAACATATATCTTAAAAGTGTCTAAACAACTACTTCGGGAAAAATAACTATTAAGAACTTTGCTTTATACTTTATATGACCTATCCTGCTGTATATTTTGTAATAAATATTATTGGAGTAACGTTAATGGTGGTTTTAATTCTAACCAACTATACATATTTTTCTACCTATTAGATTGTGTTTCATTAACGTTTATACCTACCACAACCCTAAACCTACCCCTTACAGTATTGCAAATACATTAAATAGTGTTGTTCAGTATGAGAAAAAAGGATACAATGTTGATGTGCGCATGCGCAGTAAACCGAGGTAGGAAATCTTGACGTGTAGAATAAAATGTCAGCACACCTGTTGATGTGCGCGAGTACCTGAGACGACATATTTCGTGACGTCGAACATCAGGCAAGTCTTCTATAAACTTTGTGATTTTCTACAGAATGAAATTATATAAAAATAAAATACGCGTTCGTTTACATTCTGAATAAACTTGTTTGCTTCTCGCGGTTGAATTGCCACCGCACTTGTTTATTTATCTGAATGAAATAATTCTAGTAAAGGCGGATGAAACAATCGATTGCTGGTTATCAAACCCTCTAAGCTAAATTTTCTCGGTTTTGACTTTTATTCAAACATTATGTTTTGATTTGTGTGCGAGAAGAATCATATGAACAGGTCTGACAAGTAGTTTGACATGTTTGTACAGACGCTATCCAATACAAACGCATTTCATAAATGTACAGTAGTTAACGATACACGTTATTAATAGACATTATTTCTTCATATGTTCAGAGAGTCTTTTTAAGGTGGTTTCATCATGTCGCTGGAGGAGACGGTGGAGAGGCTTTTGAAGGGAGAGGGACTGGAGTGACCGAGCTTCACTTCGCTCCTGAACAGAAGCCAGTCACACGCAAAAACACATGCTTTGCTGTCTGTGCGGTCATCTTCAACTCTAAGGTAATGTCAAAATTGCTACATAGTGCATACTTTACTCGGAAAACGTCTTATGAAATCATCTTTCCTAATAACAATTCTGGTTTTCTAGCGAACAGGGAACGTCCTCTGGAGTTATAAACAAACGTTCTTCCAGTAACATCAATAGAACGTAGGTCCAAAGCTATCTGGTTTTCTGATGTAATGTTTAAAGTGTGCACAATGATCAAATAGATTGTTCCCTTACCGCTCGCATAACAAAGAAAAAGCTTTTTATTCTGAAAAACAACGTTTTCATCAGCAAAACCTTCTTCGAATATATTTCTGTTTGCTGGTTTATAGCTGAATAACTTCCAGACTCTGTCATTAGAATATATAAAGTATGTGTAAGCTAATTAAACAATGTGATAAATACAAAGTGAATAAAAAAACAACCCAAGTAAAGATAACTGGCCTTCCTAATTAACTGTCTTGCTATAAATTTCCAGCCAAATGCTACATTTTAATTCCTTGATTTACATCCATATCACATACATTATAGTAATCAATAAACCTGGTTATTCCAAAAGGTTTAGGTCCAGAATAAAGTTCATATTTGTGGCTAGGAGCTCATAAGAGTTACAAATTAAGTACGATAATACATGTACGATATGTTCTTATATCCATGCAAAGTAGATGTTTTCTCAATGTAAAATGCCTGTCTTTAAAGCTACACCATGTAACTATGCCATGTCTTCACCCAAATACAGTGATACATTTAAAATCATTATTTATATTGTAGAGCTGTCAGTCAGGACAGATTTGACAGAAAATGACATGCATTACATCAGAGAAAAGTAGATCTGGCTATGTAATGTGAAGTTTAATGTTTAGTGAATCATTAAAAATGACGTTATTTATTTGTCTATACACTCTGATTGATATCATATATGTGTACTAAAACAAGATGCATGCAGTTTATTTTTTAAACACTAACTATTTACAGTGGGGCAAAAAAGTATTTAGTCAGCCACCAATTGTGCAAGTTCTCCCACTTAAGAAGATGAGAGAGGCCTGTAATTTTCATCATAGGTATATCTCAACTATGAGAGACAAAATAAGAAAAAAAATCCAGAAAATCACATTGTAGGATGAATTTATTTGCAAATTATGGTGGAAAATAAGTATTTGGTCAATAACAAAATTCATCTCAATACTTTGTTATATACCCTTTGTTGGCAATGACAGAGGTCAAACGTTTTCTGTGTCTTCACAAGGTTTTCACACACTGTTGCTGGTAATTCCTCCATGCAGATCTCCTCTAGAGCAGTGACTGACTTTCAACTCCCTCCAAAGATTTTCTATGGGTTGAGATCTGGAGACTGGCTAGGCCACTCCAGGACCTTGAAATGCTTCTTACGAAAGATAATTTTCATGCTTTCATCTGCAATGCCCTTGCTGATGGAAGGAGGTTTTCACTCAAAATCTCACGATACATGGCACCATTCATTCTTTCCTTTACACAGATCAGTCGTCCTGGTCCCTTTGCAGAAAAACAGCCCCAAAGCATGATGTTTCCACCCCCATGCTTCACAGTAGGTATAGTGTTCTTTGGATGCAACTCAGCTCCAAACACGACAAGTTGAGTTTTTACCAAAAAGTTCTATTTTGGTTTCATCTGACCATATGACATTCTCCCAATCCTCTTCTGGATCATCCAAATGCTCTCTAGCAAACTTTAGACGGGCCTGGACATGTACTGGCTTACGTCTGGCACTGCAGGATTTGAGTCCCTGGCGGCGCAGTGTGTTACTGATGTAGCCTTTGTTACTTTGGTCCCAGCTCTCTGCAGGTCATTCACCAGGTCCCCCCGTGTGGTTTGATTTTTGCTCACAGTTCTTGTGAATTTTGACCCCACGGGGTGAGAAGCCCTAGATCGAGGGAGATTATCAGTGGTCTTGTATGTCTTCCATTTTCTAATAATTGCTCCCACAGTTGATTTCTTCACACCAAGCTGCTTACCTATTGCAGATTCAAGCCTGGTGCAGGTCTACAATTTTGTTTCTGGTGTCCTTTGACAGCTCTTTGGTCTTGGCCATAGTGGAGTTTGGAGTGTGACTGTTTGAGGTTGTGGACAGGTGTCTTTTATACTGATAACGAGTTCAAACAGATGCCATTAATACAGGTAGCCTCTTAAGTTACAGGTCTGTGAGAGCCAGAAATCTTGCTTGTTTGTAGGTGACCAAATACTTATTTTTACCGAGGAATTTACCAATTAATTCATTTTAACCACATAGTTGAGGTATATATTATACAGGCCTCTCTCATCTTTTTAAGTGGGAGAACTTGCACAATTGGTGGCTGACTAAATACTTTTTTGCCCCACTGTATGTATTGTATTAGTTGCATAATGTAGCTTTAAGTTGTGCACATGTGTCTTTGTTTTACAGAACGAGGTGTTGTTGATTCAGGAGGCTAAGCCAGTGTGTCTTGGATCATGGTATCTCCCTGCAGGTCGAATGGAAGATGGTGAAAGTATTGAAGAATCCCTAAAGAGAGAGGTGAAAGAGGAGGCAGGAATAGACTGTCAGCCAATCACATTGCTGCAGATTCAAGAAAAAGGGCCAAGCTGGATCCGCTTTGCTTTTCTAGCTGAGAAAACAGGTTAGATATGTATACGTTTTATAACTTGCTTGTTAATGTAATTATTGTCACACAGTGGTTCTCTCATTGCTTTCTTCCATTCACCAGGAGGCTCTCTGAAGACGCCAGAAGAGGAAAACGCAGACTCGCTGCAAGCTCAGTGGTACGACCGTGAATCTCTGCCTGTGAATATCCGTAAACGTGACATTCTCACCCTCATTGATGCTGGGATGAGATATCGCCAAAGTCCCTGGTTCTCAGAGTTACAGCCTGTCGACTTTCCCTGTGACGTCATCTGCCAAAGGCTTCTTCTCGCATTCACCTCCAGCGACGCTAACCCTGAAAACAGTGATGAAGAACGCATATGGCTGTTGCTGAGCTACGACTCCCAGCTTCCTGTGGCGGCCTCCGTCGAAGCACAAACTCTTGCAGTCACTGCAAAAAAGCTGGTGAAGAATTGCATGCCCTCCATTTATGAGCAGCTGAGCGTGAACACCTGTGGGATTCTGGGAGTGCAGCACAACGGGAGAGCTCCTGGCCAAACCGATGGAGTCTGTTTAAACACTCTCGTGCTGCTGGAGTATAATGAGGAAGAGGAGGAGATCAGTCTCAACAGTCCACCCAAACCAGAGAATGCTGGTTTCAAATGGCATGAAGTGACCAATCAGAGCCTGAGGACTGAGATACTGCAGAAGATTCAGGAAGGCTCTGTCCTGCCTGTTCAAAGCATATGAATGAGAACAGAATAGCTTCTCCTGGATTCTTTACTGAAGACAGTTAACACTCATGGTGCTGTGAAGTATATTTTTACTCTGTTTTACCTCAACCTCATTAATGCTGGCTTACACCAAGTACGATAACTATAACGGTAACTATATAGTTTAATAAACTAGTTAAATTCGAAATCTAAAAGAATAGAGGCATCCACACCACAACTATAACAATGGCATAGAAGAATTACATAATTTTAATCACTTTCAAAACTCTTTTCCAGCTGGTTAATGATAAAAACATTGGCAGCCAATCAGAATCCATCCTGCTGAACACTTTTGTTTGTTGGTGTAGGAAATCATTTGGGAATTAAGAATGGTCTGTTTTTGGTGTTTATGAACTGTGGTGTCTATTTTTTATGTTTTAGCAAGTGTAAAGTGAATAAATGTTTACACTAATAATTAAATCACTCATATTTGCATATTCAATTTCAATTGGTATTTCATGGTCATTTGCATACTAAAATGTGATTGCTTATTTCCTTCTAACATTAATAATGTTTTGTGATATAATGGAAGGCGTCACAAAAGCTTTTGTGTTATTCTTATACACAGCTACCAAAAAGACATATGCCAATAAATCAATACTGAGGCTATATATTTTAATTATACATGTTTCTAGTCTTACTGTGAATAATCACCATGTTATTCCAGAGCCAATATTTTTGTATTCCCAAAAATCTAAATGTAGTAACTTTAATTTTTGACTGATCTCAAGTTTTTCTTTTCTTTTTAACTCCTCCCACCCAAACATATGCCATATAGACTACACTTCACAATTTAATTAATTCTCCTGCTATACATTTTCACTCAAAATATTTTCACATTTTGAATTATATATATAAAAAATAATTGCAGAATCAGCATCACGTGGATCCTTATTGATGGTTTTGTCTTAGTAAACATAGCACAAGTAAAAATTCATATTATCATAAGTAATGTTTTGTTTCACAAAATCAAAAACTACCTTGTGCAGCAAGAATTTTCATGAAGCTATATTTAGTTTCTGTAACACGACGTTGGGACCACAGAGAGTTTATTGCAGTGACAACAGAATTAAGCATGTTTTGCATACAGTTGTCAGACCTCTATAGAGAATAAAGATCCGTTGTGAGTACCAGCCAATGGCAAATCACAACCACACAAACCAAACAAATCTGTGTACCTCTTTGATTCAGCCATATAACATACAGAAATATAAAACACTGATTATTCACAGGCTTCAGAAAGTAGATTCAAGATAAATAATTATATACTATCATTACACCATTATGATATCCTTAAGCAACTCCAGTTTGTATTTCAGAAAGAGAAGTTGAAGAGGGGGGATGTGCAATTGCCTAAAATTGATAGTGTTAGAATTCTGATCTGAGATCAGGTTTTCAATAGCATATCTGAATGCAAAAACATTTACAGAGGGAACTGACTGATTGGGCCTTAAAATTTCTTAAAAATATAGAATATATAGTTAAAAACTTTGTGCATGATAAGCCACTGTGGAGAATAAGCGACTTCATACATCACACAGTCATTGTGAAATCCTGTAGCATTTTTTAAATATTTTATCTTGGGCAGAACTGCCATCAGACAGGCTGACTCCTCCCTGACAACATTAATCAAAAGTGACTTTTATATCAATAAATATTGCCACGTAACTCAGTTCTGTGCAAATCCACTTTCCCCCAGTGATGGAGTCCTCCAGCAGATGTTGTTGGGTGCTGATCCGTTGTATTGTCTTTGGTTTCAGCATCATGAGTTCACTGCTCTTCTATGGGTAATTTGACAAACGCTATAGCAGCCAGTTCCTTGCAGAACTCCTCCAGAACTATCACCCCCTTCAACAGGGTCACATGATCCACCCTGACATAGAGAACAGACCCAAGTATAAAAAAAATATCAAAACATTTAGTCAGCCTGACATTTCCACATTATGAATGCTTCTTAAAGGAACAGTTCACCTAAAAATTGTCATCAAATGTTGTGGAATACACCACACAAATATTACCCAGATTTTTGCCCCAATTGGCAAATGGACAAGTCAAATCTAATCAGAGCCAGTCTGCAGATTTGAGTTGACAAATTTCATAGAAAATTTTGAAGTGTATGGTGTTTATGGTTTAAAATTTGGAGCTGATATTAGAACACATTGTTTACATTTGTCAAGTGTCGCCAAGCAACAAGAGGCATGTTTCTGCATGAGTTAGGCCCAAGTCTTAGGCTGCATTTACACTGACAGAAAAAATCTGATCTTTTGCCCACATCTGACACAGATCGGTATTTGATGCACGCGTGTAAACGCAAAAATCCGCACGAGATCCGATTTTTTTCGTATCCGATCGGAGCCATTCCCAAATGTGGTTTTAAATCAGATACATATCCGATATCTGGACATCCGACCTACGTCTAAACACACATATCCGATTCCCCACAGAACTCCCATGCGAGGGCAACACGTCTACTCATAAAGATTTTTAATGGCGTTTAATGCCGGCGTGCTGTATGCGGTCACATTTTATTGAAATGGAAACTTTATATAGCCTAGCTAAGAAATTGCAGATTCAGGAGCTGGTTTTCAACCCCTGCCCTGTGAATTTTGAAAATACAACAGCTAAAAGCTGCATTATATTTCTCAGCAATGAGGTGATAACTTAGCAGTTTTTGTAATTAAACCGACACTTGTTCGCAATGCTTCACAATCACTCGGTCCCTCACACGTGGGTGCATGCGTTGTTCATTCTCTCTCTCTCTCTCTCTCTCTCGTTAATTCATTTGAATTAATTTCAATAAATATATTTATTTCACTTAAGAATTCTATCTCAGCTGTAGATAAAATAGTCAAACAAATTAAAATTACCGTTATTTTCCGGTCTTTATCCGTTCAGTCAGATTTTGTGCTGCATAACATCCATGACAGCCGGTGTCCATGCTGGCAAATAATAATAGCCCTTCGACGTGAATTATAAATATGATTTTAATAGCACGGCCATTTAAAACCCGATGGTCTACCATGTGCATAAGCGATCACTGCAGACAATCCTTTTGGGTGGGAAATAATGTAAACACAGACATCAGATACCAGTCATGTCTAAAGTGAATTTAAACAGACGGACCAAAATATCGGATATGGTCAAAAGATCGGATCTGTGCTTTAAGACTTGCAGTGTAAACGCAGGCTTAAGTTCTGTTTACACTAGTGCGTTTTCGTTTTAAAATGCATAACTTTTGCTACGGTTACGCCTGTCGAAAACTGAGACTTTTGAAAACGCTGCAGACCCCGTTTTAGTGTAAAAACTCCGGGGTTGCGTTTTAGTGTAAACAGAGCAAAACGGAGACTTTTGAAAACGATGGCGTGGCTGCCCACATTCGCTCTGCGTATCCGTGTGAACAATAACAGCATGCTCATATATATATATGGGTAGATTCCCCATTGGACCGCTCCAAGCATGCAGACGCATCCGCCATCTAAATAATAGGGAATCTACCCATACATATCTATGGTAATCCCTGCATGAATAGTCATGTGACATGTGCTTTCGGTTGTGTAGTGTAGACGGAGATAGTTTCTGAAACGCAATGAAAACGCCAGTGTAGACGAGGATCGTTTTCATTTTAAAACACCGTTTTAAAACGAAAACGCACTAGTGTCTACAGGGCCTTACATTGTCTCCTCCTCCAGTCCCATCAGCTGTCTCCTGATCATCATCAGTTTGTCTGTCACATTGTGGATGTGTTGGATCCTCTGCATTAAATCCCCGATCACCTGCAGGAAAACACAATGCTCATGTTTCCCTGATAAATGAGGCAGACAGGGCTGCTGTTCACTAAGTCTGCAGCTGATACAGCAGCCAACAAGCTTTCATTGACAACAGCACAAGCATTTCTCAAACACACTGGCAGCTTTTCACTCGGTTCTCACCCTGACTAGAGTGGAGAAGAGCGATCGCGCTCCAGGGCTCAGGCTGATGTACGGGTCCAGCAGGTACTCGTGCAGGTGAGGGTGAGGAAACACAGCTAACTTGGAAAGAACTGACGTCACCTGAAGATTCAACTCATACGGCTGGCAGAGGGAAACAAATTGAGAAATACAGTGAAAGATACAGGAAATGTTTGTTCAAACTAAATTACCTAAAAAAAAAAATATTCAAAGGCATTTCAGCCATCTATCCTGACAAAAAGTCATAATTTTGCACGTTTTACTATTCTGCATGCAGTGCTGAAAGCAAAATTAAGACAAGATAAAATAAAAATTAGTTCAGTACTACTAACGTACTACAGTTTCTTATTAGTTTAGTAGTACTACAATTTCACTACTACTCTACCTGCTCTATTATGCGTGCAATCCGGTCAAACAGGATTTGCAGGAAGTGCCCTTCATAGAAGTCTGTAGCTGGGTTGGTTTCAGTGGTTTTGGCAGAATCTGGCCAGTTCCAGTCACGTGAAAGAGCAATACATTCTTTTAACTAGTGAGAGAAAGAGAGGACAGTTTCAGTGTCAGAATATTTTAAAACCAAACCTGAAATACAGTTTTTGCTCACAGTTGCTGTACATTTAGCTTGACCGATTGCATGAAGTAAAACTGCACATTAACACACATCACCGGAGTACGTAACACAAAAACACTGGCTTTTATTTAGTTTTCAGTGCATCAACTCACAAGTTTGTGTGCATCATGAACATATGTGTCATATCCTGCTCCCTGCACCAGATGGGATGTTTTTGCTTCTTGGGGCACTAAACACAAGAAGCTAATAAAATTTAAAACAAATTAGAATCAATGTACAGACTAGTAATAGACCAACATCAAACATATCAAGACCAAATAACTGTATGATATTTGACCACTCTGAAAATGTGTTGACATCCGTATCATCTTGGCCAAGAATGTAGTGTTATACTTGACAAAAACAAGTATATATATAAATATTAGGGCTGTCAATCGATTAAAATATTTAATCGCGATTAATCGCATGATTGTCATGAGTTAACTCACAATTAATCGCAATTTTGTTTGTTCTAAATGTACCTTAAATTAATTATTTTCATGTTTTTAATACTCTAATCAATATGGGTATGGACAAATATGGATGCTTTATGCAAATGTATGTTTATTATTACTGAAACCTGGTCAACATAGAGCATAAAGACTATAGACATGTTTCAAAGGTCATAGATGTTTTTCACAGAACTTGTTCACGTCTATTAGACGCATACCTCAACAACTCCCCATTCACACCTGAGACCTTGTAACACTAACGAGTCAAATGACACCGGGGAGAGAAAATGGCTAATTGGGCCCAATTTGGACATTTTCACTTAGGGGTGTACTCATTTTGTGGCCAGCGGTTTAGACATTAATGGCTGTGTGTTGAGTTATTTTGAGGGGACAGCAAATTTACACTGTTATACAAGCTGTACACTCACTACTTTACATCGTAGCAAAGTGTCATTTCTTCAGTGTTGGTCACATGAAAAGATATAATAAAATAGTTACAAAAATATGAGGGGTGTACTCACTTCTGTGAGATACTGTATATATATATTCTGCATTTATTTGAAATCCAAGTATTTTGTAATATTACAAATGTGTTTCACTTTTGATCAATTCTATGTATGCAACAGTATTAATTAATTAAAATGATTATTTTTATTATAAAAAAAATTACTAATAAAAATCTGCTGAACTTTAGTGTAACAATATAGAAGAATACATAAAACTAGACCGGGCACAAACACTTTTTCATAGTACTGTAAGTGCAGTACAGTAATGATGATACTATGAACTTTAAAAATTCAGTTTTTGTATTAGAAACCAAAAAGTTATTTGTTTTCTAATGATACCTATTGACGATGTCAGCAACTTGTGTGTGCGCACTGGGATTACGTCTCTCTCTGACACTGGGCAGAGATAGAAGAGGCTCCTGGCCTCCGAACCCACTGTCTTCATACATGTCTGTGAAGAAGGGATCCTCTTCCAGCTCCCTGATGGAGAAACACAGTGAGAAATCAACGATAAGCCACCACGAGAAGTAAGAGAATCTGTGTTCAGTCTCTCTGCTCACTCAGACTCTTCCAGGACATCACTCTCGACTCCATGTCTCTCGTCCGTGACCCCTGATCCGGGCAGCCTGTAGCTGCGCTTCTCAAGGTTACACAGCACCAGATTGGTTAAGATGCTCTTGCTGGGCTTCTGTAGAAGCTCCTCAAAGAGACGCAATGTTGTGATACTGATCTAACAAAAGGCAAAAGAAACATTGTAACACAGTGATGCTCTCAACAGAGAAAATGTATTAATCGTTTAACCCAGTTACCTCGTCTGAGATGTGATTGCAGTGTTCAATAAGGCGGTAGCGTAGAATGTGTGTATGCGTGTCCTGTCGCTGTTCGCAATGTGTGTCGCTGCCCAGCAGAAACTGAACCAGTTCCTCCAGGAGCGCAGGAGAACATATGTGACGTACAGAACAGGACAGCAGAGCGGTGTTTACCAAGATCCCAGCCTCTGACCTGGACGACCAGAGTTTAAAAATGAGCATTACTCATCCTATCATGCTGCAAGCTCACAATTCTGATTCATATTTTCTACTCACATCTGAAGCAGATGAGGCTGAATGACTCCTTTAAGCCACTGAAGGTGAATTGCTCTGGCCATTTTAACACCAAGTACCTACAGGAAAAGAAAATGACAATTTGTATGACACATCAATAATTATGACAATTTTTATACCAGAAATCTTAATTAAAAATTTCATAAAAAATACAACTTAAAAAACAATCTTCAAACATCACATAAACAAAGCTAAGCAAAAATGAAATACAAAAATTAAAATAAAAATTGAAGTAAAAACAAATAAACAAACATCACAAAAAACTAAGAGCAAATCTATATATATATATATATAGTCATGGCCAAAAATATCGGCACCCTTGGTAAATATGATCAAAGAAGTCTGTGAAAATTAATCTGCATTGTTAACCCTTTTTATCTTTTATTTAAAAAAATCTAAAAAATCTAACCTTTCATTGTATAATAAGAATTTTAAATGGGGGGAAATATCATTATGAAATAAATGTTTTTTCTCAAATACACGTTGGACACAATTATTGGCACCCCTAGAAATTTTTATGAGTAAAATATCTCTGAAGTATATTCCCATTCATATTTACAACTTTGAGCACTCCATGGTGATTAAGGTTCAAGGTTCTTTTATTCGTCACATACTCAATTATACAGGATATAATCAGTAGTGAAATGTAAATCAGGACAGGTCCGCTCAATGGACAGTGCAAAAAAAAAAATGAAACATAACAGAACATAACGCCCCAGCGCCCCCTATTGACCAGCCGCCACTGATCCCTAGTGTACTATTAGCTATTTTCTGAAACTGGAAATAGTGTCTTACACTCAGCAAAGTCCACTTTATTCAGGACATTTTTCAAAATAAAACAAACGCGCACAGGTGATCAACACAAAATAATGATTTTGTCAAACCCTTGGTGCTTCCTTGTTGAGCTCATTGCAGTAGTCCAAAAAGCAGAAGAACCTGTGGACATTCTCACTGCCAGGAAACGATTGGCTCTCCTCTGTACTGTCCTGTGTGAACTGATCCCTGCAAAACCAAAAACACCTTCAGGATGAATGTTTACAATAGGCAGATAAGAAACATATCCACAAATAAAGTGAGCGTAAACACTTCTTGGCTTCATAGTAAACACACACCTCCACTGTGCGCCGGAGTAGCTGTGAATGTCTGCAGGGTCGAGTGATGAGGGTATGAGGCAGTAAAGTTCAGTCAGTCTCTGAGCGAGTAGATGACACAGTATCGATCCCTCAGCCAGCAGATGTCCAGTGTCTTCTTGTGGTAAACTGACCAGAAGCAGCAAACACTCCATGGATCTGAGCACAACACGACTTTTCTAAGAGCGAGAGGGACAAAGAATCTCATTAAAACTATGATTATGAACTCCAGTACTCTGTGTACAGTTGTCTGGCCAATTCTAGTCTGATCTAATAAATGTCACAGAAGTTCAAAAATTAGATTTTATGCAAAAACTATCCACACCAAGTTGCTTATTTGCCATTTTATACTTTTATACTAAAAGTGAAATTAATTGGCTTTAATGCACAACACATCACTGAACTATAAACTGTCCATCCATCCATCCATCTTCCGCTTATCCGGAGCCGGGTCGCAGGGGCAGCAGTCTAAGCAGAGATGCCCAGACTTCCCTCTCCCTAGACACTTCCTCCAGCTCCTCCGGGGGTATACCGAGGCATTCCCAGGCCAGTTGGGAGACATAATACCTCCAGCGTGTCCTGGGTCTTCCCCGGAGTCTCCTCCCAGTGGGACGCGCCCGGAACACCTCCCCAGGTAGGCGTCCAGGAGGCATCCGGAACAGATGCCCGAGCCACCTCAGCTGGCTCCTCTCGATGTCGAGGAGCAGCGGCTCTACTCTGAGCTCCTCCCGAGTGACCGAGCTCCTCACCCTTTCTCTAAGGGAGCGCCCAGCCACCCTGCGGAGAAAGCTCATTTCGGCCGCCTGTATCCGGGATCTTGTCCTTTCGGTCATGACCCACAACTCATGACCATAGGTGAGAGTAGGCCTTGCAGCTCAGCTCCTTCCTCACCACGACAGACCGGTACATTGACCGCATTACTGCAGAAGCTGCACCGATCCGTCTGTCAATCTCCCGTTCCATCCTTCCCTCACTCGTGAACAAGACCCCAAGATACTTAAACTCCTCCACTTGTGGCAGGGACACTCAACCAACCTGAAGTGGGCAAGCCACCTTTTTTTCCAACTGAGCACCATGGCCTCGGACTTGGAGGTGCTGATTCTCATCCCAGCCGCTTCACACTCGGTTGCAAACCGTCCCAGTGCATGCCGAAGGTCCCGGTCTCAAGGGGCCAACAAGACAACATCATCCACAAAAAGCAGAGACGAAATCGTGTGTTCCCCAAACTGGACACCCTCCAGCACTTGACTGCGCCTAGAAATTCTGTCCATTAAAATTATGAACATAACCGGTGACAAAGAGCAGCCCTGCCGGAGTCCAACATGCACTGGGAACAAGTCTGACTTACTGCCGGCAATGCGAACCAAGCTCCTGCTCCGGTTGTACAGGGACCGGGCAGCCCTTAGCAACAGGCCCCGGAGCACCTCCCACAGGACGACGCGAGGGACACAGTCGAATGCCTTCTCCAAATCCACAAAACACATGTGGATTGGTTGGGCAAACTCCCATGAACCCTCCAGCACCCTGGAAAGGGTATAGAGCTGGTCCAGTGTTCCACGACCAGGTCAAAAACCGCACTGTTCCTCCCGAATCCGAGGTTCTACTATCGGCCAAATTCTCCACTCCTGTACCCTGGCATAGACTTTCCCGGTGAGGCTGAGGAGTGTGATCCCCCCGTAGTTGGAACACACCCTCCGGTCCCCCTTCTTATAAAGAAGGACCACCACCCCGGTCTGCCAGGCCAGAGGCACTGTCCCTGACCGCTACGCGATTCTGCAGAGGCGTGTCAACCAAGACAGTAAACCAAGACTATAAACTGTATTTTTACAAATATGTTGCAAATAGTTGTACTGGTTATTGTTTAATACATGGGTTCTTGGCCAAACCATGGAGCGGCAAGGATCATTTTCTCTAACAGAGAGTGACAAGAGGGTGTAAATTTGGCCCTTTTTTATGAGGGTCCACTTCACAGAGTGTATGGCAACCTAATTTTTCATAGAAACATTGATTAAAGATTTGGTGACTCTACAGTATATGTTGTCTAAATCTTAAAAATGTTGCTTAAAATTGTGCAAAATAAAATGTACATAAAATTCCAAGAGCAGGCAACCAACTGTAGAGGATAAAAATAAATAAAACTGCAAAAATGTAAACCTTCTAGACCTTCACCAGATAAAATTTATAATTACTAATTAAGTAATTCAATGTAACAAACAAAAAAATGTATATTAATAAATACAAATCAATCTAATACTTTATTCTTAAAAGTTTTTCTTTTGAACTTCACCAAACAAAGTTAATGAATATTAATGAACAAAAATAGATTAAATACTTTTTACTTTACTTTTATTACTTACTCTATTATTTTTTGATAAACCAAGGGACCAAGAGCATGAGGGTCTACAGAAGAATTGAAAGAAAAATATTTTACAAAATATATTTTTAGGCCTGTCAAAGTTAACATGTTAACCAAATACATTAACAAAATAAGTTGAATTAAATCATTTAAATGTATAACTTAATTATCATTACATTTTATAATTGTATAATTCTTTAATTTTAATGCCAGTTTTAGTGCTAGTTTTAGTTTGATTAACAATTAAACACCAAATGTGCATGCAGTTTTGTGAAAACTATTACTAAATTACTCTCCTTTATTGTGGTGTTACATACATTCTTTAGGAATAGTTTTTTGTTTTAGTTTTATCTACATATACAAGTCTTGAACAATATAAGCTGCAAGTATTTTTTTCCCAATAACAGTATTTATATACAATCCCTAAATCACAATAAATGGGCTCATTTGGAATGCATTGTGTAAATTTAATTTAACTTTAAAACTTCAAAGGTCAGACTTGATGTGAATAAGTCTCAACAGCTCTGTTTAGCTGCACATTTCCCATCCTCCATCTCTTCACGATGACTCACCTCACTTTTCCCCAGGTGCATGAGTACAGGGATAATGCCTGTGGCTGTCTGAGGTGAGCTGGAGGGATGAGCTCCGCTCTGGGCCGAACAGGAGGAGGCAGCGCTGGAAGAGGGAGACGGTGGAGAGGAAGCCCTCTCAGGACTGGAGGCTCCACTGCAGCCCTCCTCCACAGCCTCGTCTGAGGTAGAGCTGCACCTCTTCTGAGAGTCTTTGGTGATCTGTGTGTTTGTTATTGATTTATCACAGCTTCACATTCTATATCCGTTTAAATGACAGTCACCACAGTAGTGAAAGAAGACATGATGAAGAAAGTACCTCAAGGATATAGTTGAGGACATAAGGGTCTTTTTTGACTCGAGTGCAAACAGCAAATAGAAACTGAGACTCCTCTGTTTCAGTCTTTGAATCAGGGAGTCCACATAGATGGATTAGTTTCTATAACAGAAAGTGACAAAAAAGAAAACATTTATTTGATTTTGAAGGTACAGTTCATAGGAATGCAACCTAAATTTCCATGCAAATGGATGGAAAATGGATGCTTCATGCCATAAAAATAATGATTCTACTGAATACGCTATCCAAATGTTAAAAATCTACACTGCAATAAAATACAAATCATGATAAAACAAACAAGAAATCATGATAAAGACAAAAAAATATTTGTGTTTTACTGTATAGTAAAAATATAAGAAAAACATTATCAACCCCAAACTTTTGAATGCATTTGTATTTTACTTACATCAGTTATTATAAAACAGTTATTTTATATTTTAAAACAGCTTTTAAAAACAGTTATTCCAAACCCATATAGTAATAATAATTTTCATGCAGCTCTTTTTCATTCGATAACAGTCATCCTACTGATAATGTCACACCTGTACGGGCCGATAGACGTTGATTAAATGCAGCACAGGTTTCTGGATCTGGCTCAGGACTTTACCGAAGAACAGCATCACTTGTTGACTCATGCCAGGAGGATACTGTACAAAGAAACAATATTTCAGTTCAGTCAACTTTAAATATCTTTCATCTCTGTCTTGAGGCTGTGTTCTCGTACCTGTGCTTTTCCCAGCGTGCAAAGTGTCTCTAGTATTTTATGCTGGAGCAGGTACTCCATGCAGGGACCCGTTTCCTCTCCTTGCTGTGTCTCCTCATACACCAAGATGTCCAGCATCTGTTTGAGCCGCCATGGGATGTCTGTCTGCTTCACCGGACGAGACTCATCTTTGTGCAGGAGACAAACATGCAATTGAAACTTTTGTTTTATCTTTACCTTTCCTCTTTTTTTCCCTAAGGTATGGCATAATTCAATGTTGTGTTATAAACACTCAAATGCATAGTAAATTACGGCTTAACTTGAATTGACACATATAGTTTTACCTGTAGTTTCAATGTAATAGTTGGTTATTGCTTTCCAGTGATCCACAAAAGAGTCCAGCAGGTTTATCGACGTCTCCCCCTGCAAGAATCAGAACAGAATCAACTGTATTTTCTATTTTACTGAAATTACACTTTATTGATTCTATATGATAATTAAACACTGAGTTCCTGTAAATGCTAAAACCTTCTTTGTAAAATATAAAGGTGGTTTTGAGTAATAAGCATAAAAAAGATACGCAGTTTGATGATTTTATTTTATATACACACTACTTTTCAAAAGATTAAGAAAAAGACTTGTTTTGCCACCTTGTTTATATTGTGTGATTAAGGCAAGACATTTTAGGCGTGATTTAGGTATAGAAATATTTGTATGTATGCTTGAATGTATTTGTGTGTGTGTGTGTGTGTGTGTGTGTGTGTGTGTGTGTGTGTGTGTGTGTGTGTGTGTGTGTGTGTGTGTGTGTGTGTGTGTGTGTGTGAGAGAGAGAGAGAGCACATTTCTTCCTCTTCCTGTCAGAAACTTGTCCAGACCTGCGCATTTCTGCACCTTCCACGTGAACATACTTTCAAATGATAAACCTAACAATGTGTGACCCTCACATATATACTTTACTAATAAGAAATACCACATCTATGAACTTAATAAACGATAAAAGATAGTAAATCACCGCAAGTCTAGTGTTTAGTGTACTGTGTGTTCAACTACTGTAGCACAAAAGCTAAACTTAACACAATGCATATATCTTCACATAAAGTACTGAACGTCGTGACAACACACTGACAGTCGATGTAATTACATATTCCGCCTATTACACTTTTATAACGTTTTACAGAATTGTGCTACAGGTAAGTGTCTCGACACACGCTAGCTAGGCTAAGCTAACAGGCTAGTTTAAAGACATTCAAAAGTCAGTGTTTACTTACTGTTTCCAAGGCCTGCTGCAGAAAAGCCGTCACTTTATTAAACATGTCCATAGCTGGATCCCAGCAGAGCTGATCAAATTCGATATGAAGTTTGAGACATCTTTATATCGTTATACAGCGCTAGTGTAGAGTGTAAACATTGTTTACGAGGCTGCTTAGCTTGAGCGAGACTATCTTCCTGCAGTAGTGATAGCAAACACTGACCCCCGCTGACAAGATAGTGTACACTACAGAGAAGACTAGGAGATATCACAAAAATCTAACATTTCATTTTATAATTATTGGAGAATTTATGTAAAAAAAAAGTCCACCGCAGAAAATGTTATAAAATAGGCTATTAATTTGATAAACACCATGACAATAATAACATTTGAAAAGGTAACTTAATTTAGATTTCATGAGGGTTTTAATAAAATGTCCTCTTTACACTTGTGAAAAATTTGTGTAGTTAAATGTGTTCCTTATATATAGTTTGAATTTTAAAAATATAGTAGTAAAGACTGTACTTGCAGATAATATAATCTCACTGAAAGACCACTTAAGTGCACATAGAATACACTTTCATGACTTTTTTATGAACACACTTAAATGTCAAATGTAAAGTTTTATTTAATACAGTACATTATAAATAATATAAATATAAACAATATAATATAAATAAAAATAATAATAAAAGTGTTTAAATCAAGACAATCCTAAAATCATTCAGTTTCAGCTCTTGAGTTCATTTCATTGAATATCCAAATAAATAGTTTGAACTCTGGTCATTTATTTTCTTCAGTACTTTGAATATGTATTTTATTCATATCTACTCATAAATCTGGTTAATAGCAGGCGTTAACAGTGATGAACAACCATTACTAGGGCGGGGTCAGGTGGGGTGGCTATAAAGCATTACAGCTCATTTGATTAGAGAGAATATCCACCCGCCCTCCTGTTGTTAATCACCATGTCACACCCCCCACCAATTTGAAATTGTGTATAAAGATGTAGCTACTTAATTAGGTTAAAACCACTCCAGCATAAGTATTTAATATAAGTTTAAACTAATGCATGGTCATTTAATTGCAATTAAGTGCCAGAAAACATTGCATTCAGTTCACACTTTTAAAGCATATTCTTTTGATCTCAGAGAAAATTGAAAAGCAAACTCTTGTTGTTTTGCTCTACAGACAGAATGATAACAGCACTGTACTATATCTATCTACAGAAAACAAGCAGAAAAGAACAAGATTCATAGACACAGAAAGGATGCTTTATCCAGCACTACTTTATTTATTGTAGAAATATGTTCATCAGTGGTGTTGGTTCTCCACAGTTATCTTGTACAGCAATATTACGCCATCCTGTCTTACTCTTAACCAAGCAACCAAACTATACAGAAAAGGCACATTATTAGAAAAGCTCGACACATTATATATTGTATGTGCATTAAAATTACAAATGTTGATAAATTACCACAGATTTGTGAGTCTTGTGAAAATAAAAATAAGAAAGAGGTAATTATTACTCTTCAATAATCAATAACCAGTTAGCGATACGCATATCCTGTCTTTTCTTCACACTGACGATTCCTGATTGTGACCATGACAATGCCTTCCTGAAAACCGCAAACACAGTTAAGGTCGGGTTCAAAACAGTGCAACGTGATTTACATAAGGATAAATACTGTGCTATGATGATAAACATAAAACTGCTCTTTATTTAAATGTGCCACTCTCTAGACATACAGTTATTCAATACCTGAAATGTTGGTGTCAAAGTTATCTTTCATTTCTGAAGAAATGTACATCAGCATCATCTCAAAACACATGTACTCCAATTGTAAAATGTTTTGCAGTTGCTCGATGAAAGTTTGCATACTGACAGATTATGCTGATAAAGAGTTTGTTTGGTCAGTTATTTTCTTAAAAGTACCACGTACCCCATAAATGAACACAAACTTTACAAATCCAAACCACTGCATGATCCACATGCTCGGAAAGAATATTATTTTCAGTGCAATATTATATTGACAATATGAAGGGGATGTGAGAGTCTTCTCTTGATGTCAATCTGAAGCTTTGGTTTCCCACTCCTACAAACACACACAGAAAGTGTTTAAGGGTCAATGCAGTTTTAGTTAACTATTATATAGTATGATCACGTTTAGACATATTTTTCAGTTTGTGATTTTAGTGATTCAACTTGCCAGTGTTTTTTTTGCCAATTTATTTATTAATTATAATCAAGTACTTTACATGTGGTTTAATTTGTTAGTCAATACATGTACTTCATAAAGCATGACAAAATATTATTATACAAAATGTACTGTATTAAAGTAAAATGTTTCATTTGAAATTATTGCAAAGTGTGCTTTTAACTGTAGTTTATTACAGTTAATATATTTTACATTTGCTGAACTTCATCATTACAAATGTGTAATTAGAAATATATTTAAATACATGACATACCGTAGTTTCAATAGAAGTTTCAATAGAAATGACATTTAAGTGTATTTTAATTTACCATAATTTTTCTCATTTTTACAGGGTTTCTGCAAGTTTCATGAAGGTAAATTTAAGACTTTTTAAAGACATTCAATTAAATTACAGATTATAGAAAATTAAAGGAATAAAGGGGACAAAATCTATCATTATATCCTCTAAATGTAAATTTCTAAAGAAAACACAATGCATTCTTAAATCAAGGGAACATGAAAAGAAGTCTTGTTTTTTGAGAAATGTATTAAAATGTAGTAAAAAAACAAAAATCTGCCAGTGGGCTAAGAAAAGTCTTAGACTGCTGACAGACTCCCTACTGACAGATGTTTTAAGCATAAACTCAATTCATTACTTTTATTTAATTTCTCAAAGAACAAGACTAAATATCATTGCACACTGAGTCTGACATTTTCATCTGAAATTTTTGCACGTTAAAAAATAAATACGACCTCACGTTGTGTCAATCACGTTTACACACTGCCTCCGAAACTTTCGTCCGTCATAAAAAAATCGGATCAGGTTAGATTTTCTGGGTTTTCGCAGCCGTAGCATGCGTTTTGATAGGAAAGGACGAGGAATACGAAAAAACGCACGCTAATATTTCGGACTCAGCGTGCAATGACCTTAAATGTATGTGATTAAGTAAATGTATCTCGATTTAAGGATTTAAAAAAAAATTGTATTGGAAACCAAGTAAAAAAAACTGCCAATGATATTCATTTTGTTGCAGTGCATGCAACATTTAACGGCAGCATTTAAGACTTTCTGCGACATAAGATCTTTTAGAGGGTGAATCAAAGCTTTTTAAGACCTGCATTTTTATTTTACTTCACTTTTATTTCAGTTGACAAAAATGTTTTAATAATCTTTTGAACAATATTGACCCTGGGAGACATTTGCTGAGGAAAATGAAGTGTTGGTCTTGATCATATAATTTGAGACTGTTAGTTAATCATTGGTTTTTTCTTCTATGCAACACGGAAGAAGATATTTTGCAGTTTTAATCGTTCGTCCATTTAGTCCACAAGTCAAAATAAGTCAAAAGTTCATAAGTCAAAAAAGTCACACAAGTCAGAGTTTGGTTTTAGTTGTACCTGTAGCTTCATTATGAATTAATCTACTGAGTCAACTGGAAATCCAATACAATCATAAACTCATGAGGTGGTCTGTGCATTGTGCTCACGCTGAAGGACTCTTACCTTCTTCCTCTGGAAGACCCTGCCGTGCTCGATAAACAGGGCAGACGGGGCTTTCTTCAGGGTGCTTTTTGCTGAGGCAGTTCTTCTTAAGAGTGGGGTCAGAAAGCCCCCCTTTGAGAGACAGACAAACAGAGATGAGTGTTCAAGAGTGAGTGTGTTATGCACATTTCCTTTTATAGAATGAAATGGTGAAATATCCTGAATGACTCAAACAAGAGTCACAGTCACTTCTAAAAACATTCCCAAAGTCATCAGACTGCTCCAGTGAGTCCACTCATCTTTGCTTGATGAAGTAGGATGTAATGGTGGGTTAAAAGAGCTCTTATCTGAGCATTATTCTCTGCTCCTCTGGGAGGAAGTGGCTCGCAATCCAACCCACTGTAATTACTGAACTCACAAAACTCACAGCAACAACCGACAAACAAAGCACCAAATAGCCAAAAAAGTAGCCAAAATCTTTCAGTTTTCGAACAAAAAGCTGAAATGTGACACCAAACAACACCTGATAGTAGCCCAAAATGAATCCTATTTTTGTCTCATGTAATTGATCTTGCAAATCAATATTAGCTTGTTGCAGTTACAATCCAACAGGTGGCAGTGTAATAATACATTCAGCGGTTCAGTCATCTACCGGCACCCAATGACCACTTTAAACTGCTCCTATCAGCCCTTTCAAAAAATACTATTATCATGTTTTTTTGACCATGTACCAAGTATAGATACCATGGTTTTTGGACATTACCTTGGTGCAAAAGGGTACTGTGGAAGCACCATGATGGTAATGCCATCATATCATGTTATTAGTTAAAGGGGTCATATGATGTTGCTAAAAAGAACATTAGTTTGTGTATTTGGTGTAATGCAATGTGTTTATGTGGTTCAAGGTTCAAAAAACATTTTTCACATACTGTACATTATTGTTGCCCCACCTTTCTGAAACGCATCGATTTTTACAAATCTCATCGTTCTGAGAAGCGAGGTGTGCTCTGATTGGCCAGCTATCCAGTGAGTTGTGATTGGCTGAACACCTCAAGCGCGTGAGATGGGAATGTTACGCCCTCACCGTATTGTGATGCCGTGTCTCGGCGCAACGACATAAAAACAATAAAACCCATTATAAATGAGGCATTTGTTGCATCCTGTGAGGACATAGTTACTCATTATAACGACTCGTACAGTCTTTTTAAGCGTTGCGCGCACCATGCCACGCCGCGTAAACATAACACCATGTCTGCATGTGTGATCGTAGAAACGCCAAACAAGCACTACTCTACACGGCTCAAAACTCACGGATGAATAGTCAGTAGCAAATTCTTTAAATATTGAAACGTACTTACAGGCTGTGAGTAATAAGCTCCACACTGTCCTTGTGTCTTTATAGTGTTCACATCACAGCCATTCATAGTGTTTAGATTGTAGGCTAATCTCCCAGGTTCAGGGAACAGTCCTCCGTAAAATGTGCTGCACTGTTCTGGAACAGTGTTGTAAATATAACTTAACCACTGATTTCTAGTTGTGTCTTTTTTGGAAGCACAAACAAAGTACTTTAGCTTTCACAACGAAACACAGCATCTCCACGACATGGCGCCGGCGGTAGCAACAATACTACAGCGAGAATAAAAATGATGCCCACTTTAATTGCATATACTTTTGGGCAGTGTTATGCAAATCTCCCCACATCGTGATGTAGACATGTGGGGTCGTGTTTGAATGAGCCGTTTTAGGGGGGCGTGAACGAGTCTTAACTTTTATAAAGAATATAAAGGTTTTGAGACTTTAGTCTTTGCAACTTCAGGGACCTTATCTTTGCACAAAAAGCTTGTAACACTCCAAAGAGAAAGCAAAACTTGAAATCGCATCATATGACCCCTTTAAACTTATATTATTTCAGCTAGTTGCTAAGGCAAAATTTTTTGTTTAACTACTAAAACTAACATAAAAAGTAATACAAACTACATAGATACACTCTAAAAAATGCTGGGTTATCTTTTAACCTAAATGCTGGATTCAGCCTGTTGGGTCATTTTATTGGGTCATTTTTAACATTTACCCAGCTGCTGGGTAGTTTTTCTGTAACTAAGTTGCTGGGATCATTTTTAACTCTGGGTTAACTCCAAACCGCTGAGTTGAGCCTGTCTCCGATGAAACAACCCAGCTGCTGAATTACAGTCAGATCACAGTGTTTTTGAGTCCTCTACAGGAGAGCGGTTCTCAGTGCCGCTGATTTGGTGCACTTCTTCAGTGAAATAAAGGTTTGTATACGTTTTATTTCATTTATAAAGTCTGTGCTGTAAATTGTATTATCTTACGCAATGCAACATAAGGACGAGATGTCAGTCAGCTGCATCAGCAGCGGTTGTTTCGCTCTGCAAACGCCATTTGCCTTGCATAACATAAATTGATTTTATTCGTTATAATACTGAGTTTAAATTAATTTGATGTTAAAATATGTTCTCTAATGTCAGTACTGTTTGTTTTTGGGCAGGTTTTGGAGTCAGTCACGGCATCTCTCAGCTACGAGTGTTTCACTCCGCGAGGCCGTGGTCTAAAGTTCGCAGTTCCCCAGCGAACAGCAGCTCTTCACCGGCTCAGATTTCAGCAACACACCGGCACGAGGATTAGCACTATTACTATTACTATGGTAAATGTCAAAAAAAAAATGGGAGTACAGTGGTTCTGTTCTTTTCTGTACTTTTTTGTAAGTCTGGAACCACCATGGTATTTCCGTCCTTCAGATGAGACGTTAAACCGAGGTCCTGACTCTCTGTGGTCATTAAAAATCCCAGGATGTCCTTCGAAAAAGAGTAAATTTGCCCATTGGCCTCTGACCATCATGGCCTCCTAATCATCCCATACACTGATTGGCTTCACCCTGTCTCCTCTCCAACAGTAAGCTGGTGTGTGGTGGGCGTTCTGGCACACTATGGCTGCCGTGGCATCCTCCAGGTGGATGCTGCACACTGGTGGTGGTTGAGGAGATTCCCCCCCTTCTATGTAAAGCGCTTTGAGTGCCCAGAAAACGAAATTATTATTATTATTATTTCTGAAGTGCCTTAGAGTACCAAATACCATAATGAATGAATATGATAATCATTCAGTACCTTGATACAATATCAAAGTACCATGGTATTAGAATCATTTTGCCATGGCACTGGCGCAGTGCTTTTGTTTTTGTAGGGGAAGTATGAATCGGAGGTTGTTACCTGTGCTCGTTCAGTGCAGAAAGCGAGGGAGCGTCTGAAGGAGTTCTGTTTAGCTGGCTTCGTCCCCACACTCACGAGGTTGACCTCTGACCCTGCTCGCAACTGCACACGTCTCTTTCCTGTCAGGTCCAGCTTCTGCACACCCCTTTCAATCTCAAACACGTTTGTACCTAAAACAGAAACACACACACATGATATACACTACCAATCACCTAAGATGAATGCTTTTGAAAGAAGTCTCTTATATTTTCACCAATTCTGCATTTATTTAATCAAAAATACAGTAAAACAGTAATACCGTGAAATATTATTACAATTTAAAATAAATGTTTTCTATTGTAATATGTTTAATAATGTAGTTTATTCCTGTGATGCAGAGCTGAATTTTCAGCATCATTTCTCCAGTCTTCAGTGTCACATGATCCATCAGAAATCATTCTGAAATACTTATTTGCTGCTCAAAAAACATTTATTAGTATTACCAATGTATTACCATATTGCAGTATTACTTATTATTATTGTGATGCATTTTGTAGGATATTTTGATGAACATGAAAATGTTTTTATTTGAATAGAAATGTTTTTTTAACATGATTAAAGTCTTTACTGTCACTTTTGATATTTTAATTGTTTTTGTATATAAACCAACCACTAATATAAACAATATGAACAGTGTCAGTAAAGAGCTTGAGCTTTAACTTGTGAGCAGAATATTTTATTGTGCGTAGTTTCTAATTAAGCTGTAATTTTGAGTTATTCGCCACACAGAATGCTTTTAATCACTCATCATTTGAAATGTGGTGGAAATGACAATGTGTGGAAATCTTCAAGACGTTCAGAGAAATAAACAGAATTCCCCTCTGATGCGTGTGTGTCCACTGCTGCACATTGTTAATAGGCAAATTAAACTAGTTTGAGTGTGAAAAGTGTTTTAAGAGTGTTTCTTTTCTAAAAGGTTGTGTATTATTTTTCAGAGTTTTGTGGATGTTTATTCATTTTCTTTTAATCTCTTCCCTGAGTAGAGCATGTTCTGGAAAGTTGGGTTCAAAAACAAAACATGATATGCTCATGGTTTTGACTGAAGACTCTTAGAGGATATGTGTGTGTGTGAGAGTGTGTGTGCATGTGTACGCCACAATGCTACATCCCTGCACTGCGACCCAAACCACACGGGAGAAAAAAGCGCCAGCCGCCGCTGATCCCTACCAAAATGGGAGCACTGGAGTGTTGCCTTCCTCGGCTGGGACAGTCCAGAAAACAAAGAGTCTAAACCTCACCTCACATGCCCTGTAGTACACAAGACTATAAAACACACTCACGGCTCATACACTAGCAAAAGTGTTTTTACAGAAATTACCACAGCAAGGATACATCAAATCAACAGTATAGACATTCATAAATATTCTTTTAAACGTTCTATTCATCACAATATCCTGAGAAAATGTATCAGTTTCATCAAAAATATAACCAGCACAACTGTATTCAATATTGATAGTACTAATAATTGTTTCTTGAGTAGCAAATCAGCATATTAGAATGATTTGCATCACAGGAATAAATTACATTTTTGTAATGATTACAATTTTTCACATTATTACTGTTTTTACTCTATTTTTGACCAAATAAATGCAGCCTCGGCGAGCATACGAGACTTCTTTCATTAAAGTATCTTACCGACCCCAAACATTTAAATAGCAGTGTGTCGACTGCATCGGATTTCCCTCCTAAACTCATTTCCGCTGTTAAAATGCTTTTCTTTAAATGCTCTACTTTTTTTGCATGTCACTTTGTGGTAAATGTTTCCATGATAAATACAATCAAATATCTCCACTGACCATCATCACACACGCTTGACACAAATGGCATTTCCATCTAAACTGTATTTGACAAACCTGATGAGAAAAACAGTACCTACCTTAAATAGGTCCATTAGCATAATCAAATACATTAAAGTCAATAGAAACACCACATTGTGTCAATTTGTGTAAGAAAACATTAGAGCATCTAAACATTGTACAACATTATAGTGTATTATTTAGGTCACGCTGACCTTATTTAGAAAATAAAACATGCGAAAAGGCACGTGGGCACAAAATGATGCTCTGGGATGTTATGCAAATCCATAAACCAAGAGCATGGAAAAGTTGGAAAGTTCGCTTTGAGCTCCGGCACTAGCCACTATATAATTATTTAGCACTGTTCAAATTAAAAGCAGATGCCTCTGAATTGTCAAGTATTTGCCGTGGATGAGGGAGCGATGGTTATGAAAGCCGTATGTATGAGTTAATCATATGTTTTGTGCTCAAGATGGAAATAGGCTTATGTTTGGTCCCAGGACCAGCCTGTCCTATGGGCCATATAGGTGGTCGCCCAAGGCCTGTGAGGTGGTCTATAAATGTAGATTACAACTTCCAGCAACCATTTGCATCTCTCATTTTATTGACCAAATGCATTACTGTATTCCCAAAGATTTTTTGAGAGAATATTGAGCTGGAAAGACTGATGATACTGATCTGCTTAAAGCAGTGAGGTTAGCTGGATAAAAAATTCCCATGAATGTAAAAGTGACTTTTACAACCAAATTGGTGACAGAGTGAGTGGGACCAGGCAATGAGGGCAGAAAATGGGATAAAATGACAGAGAGAACTATAAATGTACAGTATATTTTGATTTTAATGCGTTTCCTTTCTTTATAAAGTGAAACTCAGGATTAGCGACTGGGTAATATGACTGACTCACTGTGGTTGCTGAAGATTTCTTTATTGCTGTAGTTGGCCGAATCCTTAGATGACACCAATTCTCCGTTTCCACCAGTGTAGGGTTTCTCAAACTGAAAAATGGATGGAACAGATGTATAAGTTATAAGCAATGCTAGTTTGTCAGAGTAGCAGTGAACGATGACTCTCAATGAATTCAAAACAAATCAACATTGACGCTATGTACAGAAATATAATCATGCTATATCCTTACTGTGAACAATTAATCCATGCATGTATTTTAATTGCATTTGTAATATTTCACCAAAATGAGAGAACTTGCTCTGAAACCTTTTTCATTTTTTGGCTGATGTCACTAAGCTCTTGTATTTTTCATCCCACCTTCAGTCTCAAATATTGTCATGTTATGGCTGATAACCACCAAATGACAGGTTTTACAATTCTATACTGTTTTGTTGAAATAAATAATAATAAAAATTACATTGAATATTAATTGTATTAAATGCTTCAAGTGAATTTAGGCATTGCAACATTATAATGTGCAGTATGAAAAACCGATATTAATTTTGAGATTTGCTAAGATTACATTAAACAGTGTTATTAAAATTGTAGTGTTTTTTTATATTTACTGAATTAGATGATAGTAAATGTAATCTAAATGTAAAAATATAGAGCAATGTGCATCATAATTAAATATAGAGTATCAGCTAATACATATCTAATATTGACTGATACTGCTAATTAAAAAAAATAATATTTATTATGTAACATATATACAATATTTCAAAAGTTTAGGATCAGCATGATTTTTTAAAGAAGTCTCTTCAGCCCACTAAAGCTGTACATTTCTGATGAAATATACACTAAAATAGTAATATTGAGAAAAATCATAACAATTTAAAATAACTGTTTTCTATTTGAATATATTTTAAAGTGTAATTTATTTCTGTGATGTAAAGCTGTATTTTCAGCATCATTACTCCAGTCTTCAGTGTCGCATGATCCTTCAGAAATCATTATAATATGCTGATTTGCTGCTCAGGAAACATTTTTGATTATTATCAGTACTGAAAACAGTTGTGCTGCTTAATAGTTTTGTGGAAACCATGATATTAATGTATAGAAAGATTTATAAATGTCAAAAGAAAAACGTTTACTTTAAATAGCAATTTTCGTTAAACAATTTTAATGTCTTTACTGTCACTTCTAATAAAAATATTCAAACGAATGCATCCTTAATGAATAAAAGTATTAATTTCTTTAAAAAAAATATTTCTGACCCCAAACCCAGCAAATTTACTGTGCTGATTTAAAGGAAAATGTCTCAAATTGCATTGCAATATGGCCTAAGTAAATAATAACTAGAGTTATATCATCACTAAATTGCAAACTGAGCAGCTTGCTTAAATCACAGAATAATATTGTTTTCAATATTTAATATTGCACTCTATACCCCCCACTGGGCCATACCATGTGCTCCAGTATGGATGAGTTCGAATAGATGGGCTGCGGGTGGACTGATGGACCACAAAGCTGCTGAAAGGGGTCGTCCATGTACATGTTTGAGGTGGGAAACCTGCGGCTTTTCAGACCACTGAGGAACAGAGGAAACAGAAGAATGGAAAGAGGATGCGGAAAGAATGTGAGTTCTTCTGTGAGTGAGTGTGTGTGTGGTTCAGTGATTCATGCTCAGTTCATATGGAATGCTGCAGCAGACAGACAGACAGACAGACAGACAGCATGTGAACGTGAGTGTGTGTACCTCAGTGACTCGTGGCTGGTGTGTTGATATGGAGATGAACTCCCATCCTGCAGGAGCTGAACCCACTGCTCTTTATCATCTGCACAACTCGCCTGCACATTCACACACAAACAATAATAACTCAAATATAGTGACAACAGGTAAACATTACCTTTTTACAATAAGGGCAAGGATATTTATGAGCACTGTTGCAGTACTACAGGACAGAGATGGTATTAGATGATGATACTGCGGCATTTTCATATATAATGCACAAATGAACATAGTACCACCAGGGATATTATAGTTAATTAAAACTAAAACCATAAAAAAGCATTTTGCAATAAAAATGAACTTAAATAGAATATACATATTAAAAAAAAACATTTATTTATTATTTTATTTCAGCTAGTTGTCAAAACATTTCTCATTTTTATTTAGTTTAACTTGTTGTACTAAAATAACTAAAACTAAAACTACAGAAACTACACACAACAATTACTAAATCTCTAAATAAATTACAATGAAAAGTGAATATGAAAATAAACAAGAAAATATACAAAATAAAATAGTATCTCAATGATATTTAACACTAAATTTAATATAAAGACTGAAAATATTAAATAAAAGCTTATTCAATATTAATAAATATAATAATAGTATAACATAATAATACTTTTATATATAATAAATAACATTAATATTAAAATAAATAAATAATATAAAAATCACACTGTTACTGTACACTGAAAAAAATGGCAACGTCTTAATCCTAATCATCTAAACATCCCTGAACCAACCAATATACTTTAATTTACAAACAAAACTATTTTTATAGCTTAAAGTGGGTAGAAATAATTGCTCGTTAACTTTTTTAAACAGTGTAGCTTTTCTAAATCACATCACATAAGCGACTGAGATAAGCAGATCATCCCCGTACCTCTAGCACAGCCACCTGGTCCCCCTGCTGTGTGATGGTAATGCGGTACGCGTGTGCTGTATCCGGGCCGGGTCGCACCTCGCTCCCTCTGAGCTGAACCGTGTACTGAGGGGTCTCTTCTGACGCCTCGTCCCGATACATCTTCAGGACCCCGTCCTCCACCCGACACCACAGACTCTGCCACTGACAGTTCATCAGCACGTTCAGGAAGCCGGCTGAGGACAGACACAGAAGTGTTCACATGTCTGACAGTAATCTGTGTGCACGGTATATTTGTGTGTAGCTTATTACACTTCATATTGCAACCTTGTTGAGATGGTGTGTGGTTTTATTTTTGTTCTGTTCAAATACTTTCTACTATTTCATCGAAAATCAGAGACAACTATAAGTAACTAAGAAGAACACTAAGAAGTTTTTTAGTGTGATATTAGTATACTTCTTTTATACTTGAGCTTCGGTCAACTTTTTAATAAGTCAAAGATATATTTAACAATATTACACTTATGTATACTTGGCTTATACTAACAAGTATACAGAAAAAAGTTAATTTGGCCTATGACTTTTCTTTTAACTACGATACACTTAAGTTTAATTAAATGTTCTAAGTATGCTTGGCTTGTGGTTGTTTTTGAGATAGCATATTAAATACCTTTTCACACATATTGGCTACTTTTCGGTGCTACTCAGACATATGTTTTATGTAAACTTAGTGCGGACTTAGTATATAGTAAGACTTTAGGGTGAAATAGCTTAGAATAAATAGTGCATGGGTGGAACTGAATCTGATCTTTTTTTGTTACATATTGCACTTAACCCACACAGAAACACTTGACTGATTTTATTGATCATTCTTTCACAGTGTTAGAGTATTGTATATTCAAACTGGCTTCTCTTAAAAGCCATTACTAGAATCAATACATTTTAAATCTCATCACAAAACATCACGCCAAACAGCAAATGGAGCAAGTCATTTATAAATCATGGGTATAAATCCACTGGAAGTGTAAACTGCAAGTCTAGTTGAAATACAGTTAACGGCATATTGAATGTATAAAAATGAATACCTAAATAGTAACTTAAAAGTTAAGTTACTTAAAGTGCATAAATAATAAAATCATTACATAAAGTATTGTGAAAAAAATATACTTGAACTTTAGTTTACATAAAATTCACTTGAAGTATACATATTTTTTGTAAGGGTTTGTATAGTGTGCATAGTGTAAATGTGGCACTAACACTTAGTCAGTATCTGACTAGCACAACACATTGGCTTAAAAATGACGTGTTGAAGGTGGTGCTATCTGCTCATCGACCAATTGCAAACAATGTTTTCAAATCTTTTAATCTATCTACCCAAAACATTTTAAACCTTCTACTTTCATAATTCAGTTTAGTGATGATAGTGCTGCAGAAATTCCACATTTCAGCTTAAACAAAGTTCGGTGAGTCGGTAATCAAAGTACACTCGTGCAAACACATAAATAAACAAATAAACGTGTTTGAAGGATTCCCTTTCAAGTTGTTTGTGGAAACACATAAAGTAGACATCTACACATGTCTCTAATCAGCGAGCGCACGTTTATAATAATAACAAAACATATAAACATTACTCAGCGAGTGGTAAGATGTAGCCACTTCTAAGTTTCAACTAAACTTTTGATCTCCTCCAAAATCTCATTCGCTTACTTCTTTCATAAAAGAAATAGCTTTCCTGTTTTATAAACAAATAAATACTCTTCTTTCATAAATGCTGAGCCGTTTTCAAAAAGTTCACCCATATATTTACAAACCAAACGTCTGAGGTCATTGCTGTGGTTGTCACCCCGGTGTCAAAGGTGACAATCGAATCTCACAGGAATCCGTCCACAGACAATGGCACAGTGTGGAAAACACCCAGCCGGTGTCCTGTGCGGCACGCAGTGAATTTAGCCCCTAATGAATAACACCAAAACACTAGCGAGTGAACAATGCCACAGTTGTACTAATAGCAGTGCTAGCTCAGACGCAATGTATGCAGACCTTCTCCTCATATGGGGGTATATAAAGCATATGCTGTTAGTACACGTCTTTAATTAGAAACAGCATTAGGTTACGGGATGAAAAACAAAGAACTGTGGGAAATACAGACACTAAACAGTCAATGAAATCAAAACGGACCCTATTTACATTCTTAAAATGTGTTTCTGGTTTTATGGTGAATGATTAATCTCTCTCTCTCTACCTTCAGTGAATGATTCATCACTGCAATTTATTCAACACTAAAAGAAAATATTGCCTTCATGATTTAATATCAAAATTAAATTAATCACAACCTTGGTTGGCTGGTGTGCTTAATGGAAGTGGTAGTTTTTTTAACATAATATATGTGTGTGTACTGTTTATATTTATTATGTATATTTAAAAACATACACATGCATGCATATATTTCAGAAGAATGTTATGCTTATATATTAAATGTATTTATATATAATATAAATTATATGAATATAAATATATGTGTTAAAGACATGTAAATATTTTCATAATATATACTGTATGTGTGTGTGTTTATATATATACATAATAAATATACACAGTACACACAAATATGAAAACAAAAACTTTTATTTTGGATGCGATTAATCGCGATTAATTGTTTGACAGCTCTATTTCATTAAGTCAAGATGGTCCACATGCATTACTATGAAGGTGAGAAACTGCAACATGCAATATGGCAGAATAGGTCCCACCTTCTACATGAAAGAGCCAATCAGCAATTGTTAAAGTCATTGCATCACTGCAGCTGCCATCAGAAGCTCTGACTGCTATAGACAGGGTTGCCAAGTCTGAGGTTTTACCACAGAATTGGGCTACTTTAACACTGTTGATGCGGTTTGCTTTTGAAGTCCGCTGGTTAAAGCGATCTCCACAGAATGCAATTTCGATGGAGCGGACCCCCGACGGAGAGGAAAACCATGGAAAAAACATGATTGGGCTAGTTTTAATTAGCAGTTGGACTGGTTTTGTTTAAATAATATTGCATAATATTTACTAAAATAATTAGAAATATGAAATTTTTCAATTGAAAAAAATTTACTTGATAAAAAAAATCTGTACAAATAAACAGATTTATACTTTAGATGCCAACTTAAAATGCAAAAAAAGTTATCATATTATGGACTTTTTAAAAATAAATAAAACATAAAAAAGGGAAGTAAACACAGTAACCAGCAGGGAACTTGAAATGTACTCTGCTGCAGGATTTTTGCAGTTTGAGGAGGTTTGCAAATGTTTAACGGATATTTAAAAATTGTTTGAATGATATAAATGCTTTTCACCATCCAATCTGTTCCTGATGGATAAAAGTCATGCCATGCATTTTCTTCAACTTACATTTTTAGCTTTAATTGAGAGGACAGTGGAAAGAGGACAGGAAATAATATGAAAAAGAGGAAGGACTGAGATCTAGAAACGACATCAGCAAGACTCAAACCAACATTTCCGGCATGAGCACCACAACACAATACATAACCAAACTCCTTTGTTGCAAATGCAAGTGTGTCTGCTCACCTAGGTCTTTATCTTTGATTTCCACACTGCTAACTGCAGACGGAAGACTTGAGATTTTCTCTTCATCCGAGTCCGTATGAAGGACAGTACTTGACTGCGTGGAGAAAGAGAGACTTTCTTACTAAATGACATTGGCAAGCACAGAATGTTCTCCAGCACAGGTAAGTCAGTCCTTTTTCTACAAATTGGCTTAAGACAGAACACAAGACTTTGTTAATCAGTTTAGTACATGGCTCAGGCCAGCAAAAGATTCATGAAAGGGACTCTGTGGAATAGATGTGAGGGAAAGGTCTGCAGATGATTAAAGCACCAAGCTAATTCAGTAACATCTCATTCAGAGAAATGAAGTTATGCTGTTACTCTCTTGCTGTGTCCATCACATTGATAATGTTGTTAACAAAGATAGCAGAAACTAGCATGGTGTCAGTAGCGTGATTTACCCTGCAAGAGTCCAGCCTCTCGCTCCTCAGGATGGATGAGGAGCTTTGGGATTCAGGCTCGTAATAAGAGGAGCCGCTCACTTCTTCTATAATCTACAAATGAGGCATACAAAAAAAACATGTTAGGTTAGTTATGCATTATTAAAAGTCTGCATGAAATCAATATTCACCCATCTTTTTTCTAAATGCATGTTATGTTATGCATGTTATTGTAAACAATAGCACATCTATGTATTTTATATATTTTTTTAAAGTTTTGAGATCAAGTTAATCTGCCTCCGCTTTTGAATACAACGCCCACATCTCAACATCCAATCAATAATCGATTAGGGATTGCACAGAGTCAGACTAATCAACTAGTCGACTTCAGTGCTCTGCCATAACACTTTAAAGGGTTAGTTCACCCAAAAATGGAAATTAGTCTGTGTTTTACTCCCCTTCGAAGCATCCGAGGTGTATGTGACTCTTCTTTCAGACGAATCCAATCGGAGTTTAATACAAAATTGTCCTGGCCCCTCCAAGCCTTACAATGGGACTAAATGGGAAGACTTGAAATAAAGTACACGCAATGTAATAAAACATCCCTCACACGGCTCCAAATGCCCCCTGTAGCTAATCCATGCGTTTTTGAAGGATAAATATCCATATTTCAAACATAATAAACACTTATCTCTCACTACATCTAACTGTCACAGGCGGAAGCAGTCCCGGCGGATTCACTACAGGGGGCATTTATTCACCCCCCGGAGCCGTGTGAGGGATGTTTTATTACATTGCGCGTACTTTATTTCAAGTCTTCCGAACAGGATCCAGCTAACACCCGTTTAGTCCCATTGTAAGGCTTGGAGGGGCCAGGACAATTTTTTATTTAACTCCGATTGGATTTGTCTGAAAGAAGAAAGTCACATACACCTCGGATCCTTCGAAGGTGCGTAAAACAGGACTAATTTTCATTTTTGGGTGAACTAACCCTTTAAGCTTGAAGTCGACTAGTCGCTGGTCCTATAGAGGGCGCAATAGGATAAGAAATCCACATTTACGCTCCGTTTCCAAACAGTTAAAATTACAAACTAATTCATACTCTGAATGCGCTCCACAAGACATGTGTGATTATATTACTGGATGATTACTCAAAATTGAATGGCAGAATGCACGTTTTAAACAGCTTATTGTACAGGTAAGTTAATCACGTTCTAATCTAACATCACGGGCAGATCGCGCAACCAGAATCATTCAGCGCGGAAATGTATGTCAACATCTGTGATTTCTCAATAAAATAGCTTAGAAACTGAAAAGTTCAAGCATATATTTCTTAATAACTAAATCCCACAGCTTCACTACTAGTAGAGAGACGCTGCAGGTAGAATTAATTCACACACGCAACCGCTCTCATTAATGCGTTCATTCATATGAATGTAATCTTTACTGTACTACTTATCTGTATCTGATTTAGAACGAGCAGGAATCTGTGAGAAATATAACGACCCAAAGACTAAAGAACTGATAAAAATAAGCTGTTATAGGTGCAATAGTCATGTGGGCAGCGCTGTGTCATATTTCATAGCTGTGCACAAGGTGTTTGAGTCTCAGCTCCAGACTTATTTGTTCATTAATGACGTCATCAGCGACTAGTCGACTTCGACTCGACTTTCATCACATAAAAGTCGACTTTAAAAAAATCTGAAGTCGTTCAACCCCTACAATCGATGCACAGAACCAAGTCCTGTCCTACATTTGGTCTTTTTCGGTAATTCATCACACTACTGTACATCACAATAAGTAATAAAGTCACTACTTGTGTTTCAATGCAACTTTAAGTTAAATGTAAGTCTGTGTTTAGACTTGTCCAGACCTTCTTCCACTCTTCAGCATGCGTGCTGCTCTGGAAGCCCAAGATAAGCGTCTCGGCATCGGCCACCACCTTCAGCTCGTGCTGCATCTTCTTACAGTGCTTGGATTTGTAGACCACATTACAACCCGTGAGGTTTAGCTCCAGCAGAGGGTGCAGGTCTTTAGCGCACTTAAAACACTACCAGGGACAAATGAAGCATATATTATACACTGTACAGTACTGTACTAAAAAGAGTATTTATTATACAAAAACAATATACTTTAAAAGAATACATAAATGTAAAGTGAATGTAATATTTTCAGACACTTAACTGCAAATTAAATGAAAATGTATTATAGTTCAAAATTCTAATTAAAATTTTAATTAGTGCTTTTTACCCACTTAAATAAGACTTGTACATCCTTATATGTATTAACATAATCAATTTGATTATCTGTTGAAATATGGTTAAAGTGTACTGCTGAATATACTGATAAGCATTTATGGTAATTTGTATGTCATGTATTTAAAGCTGCAGTCCATAAGTTTTGCCTCATTGTCGCCATCTCTGTTTGAAAACGAGGAATTGCAGTTACTTGCAGAATTATCTTGCTTGCGTGGGCTGTGCAGCGGCACGGCTCCAGCGCGGATGAATCTAATGTTCTGAGGTGAATGTGTAGCTGCCAGTCATCGCACCGGTGTGGACTCTACTTCCCAATCATGGTTTCTAGCCTATGTCTTGGAATATATGACCAAAATAAGAGTTTTCACCGTATATTGCCATCTGAACAAGTAAGTAACAAGTCTGCCACGTTTGTTCTGACCAACTGAGGAAAAAAGCATTACCATAAATCGTGCTACCAATGGTGATTAACTCTAAAGATCGGTTAGCTCATATCTCATCAAACCATGCAAAGTATTATTATTGTTATACTTTATTCTCAAATTATTAATGTTAACAACATCAGCATTGCGTGTCTATGAGTATAGTGTGTATTAGCGTGTAGATTTCTATTTCTGTACAGTCTAATACCTAATTGTCATGCCATTCAATTTCATATTAAGAAATTATTTTACCCAAAAAGCAAATTATGCTCTCTTCGAACTGGTTTTCTTTAAAATACAAATTTTATGTAATCCCAGGCTATCTGTAATCAGAAGCACATTTAAAACTGGAATATAATTTAATTTCATTCACATGTGCTTCATAAACACATCATGCTTTCTGGATTATAATCCGCCATCAAAATGATAAATTTAATTATTCTAGCTGCTGTGAGAAAAGGCTATAAACGATCCGCCACCTGTAGCATCCTCACAAGAGATATAGTCCACTAGCCGAGACAACTTCTTTATGTTTACAGACGTGACGTAATGACGCAGTGCCATGCTCGAATTTCCAGAGAAAACCTACCCGTACCACTCAAATGAGAAAACATTATTATAAGCTTACCGTTGTGAATCGGGCTAAAGTAAGGTGATAGTTTTGAACGCTGGCTAGTTATGTGCTTGCTCAAATATTGATTTCGGAATAATTTTTAACCAAAAAAGTCACTGACTGCAGCTTTAAATATATTTGTAACCACACATTTGTAAGGATGAAGTTGCATATATATTAACTTTAATAACTCTACAGTTAAAATTACAATCAAGTACTTTACATGTTCTTTAATGTGTTAGTCAACATCAAAACTTGAAAGTTTTTAAAGCATGAAAAAGATTATTAAAACAATGATTTATTATGTGTTTCAAACATGTGCTTCTAAAAACATTACAAAGCGTACTTTTAAAAGTTTACTTCCGTGTGTTAAGAAACACTCGTGAAAGTGTCTAAGTACACTTAAGTGGCCTTTTCATTCATTAAAATTATATTATATTATATTATATATTAGTTTAAAAAAACATACTTTTAATTTTTGAAATACACTACAAGTGCACATTCAATACACTTGAGCACACATTTGGGCTGTAATAAGCACAGAAAATGTAATCCAGTTGAATTTAGTCTTCAATTTTGAATTGTTGACTCTTATTTAGATTTAGAATTGTTGAATCTCATTTGCCTAAATACTGTAAATATACAACAGTTAGCAGAAGCTAAAGATTATGGTTTATTAAGTTGTAAATATGGATATTTTTCTTACACAAATGCATCGATTAATTTCAAAAGGTCTTTATTAACCCCCTGGAGCTGTGGGGAACACTATATATGATGGATGGATGCACTTGTTTGGGCTTCAAAATCTCAACCACCCATTCACTGCCAATATAAAGCTTGAAAGAGCCAGAACATTTTTTATAGAACTAGAATGGCCTGAGGGTGAGTAAATCATGGGGCAATTTTCATTTTGGGGTGAACTATTCCTTTAAATCCTTCAAATATTCAATTTGTCTCATGCATACTTGCACAGACAGATGAAGACTGTAAACACTGTAACTTGATTTGAACTGGACACTACCTAAGAGCACATGAATGTGTAGACAAAAAGTAAGGCAGTTTGGAATAGAGCCAAATGAAACTAAATCTTACCAATAGTGAGTTGTGCTTAATAATGAAGAGCTGGCGGGTCCACTGACCCAACCACTTCTTCTTCCAGAGGTATCCACAGATGCGTGACTCTGGCACAGGCCTTAAACACGGTTGAGAGGAGCTCCACTGGATATAGTGAGCTCTGTCCTTTACAAACTCCTCGTCATCCTCCTCTTCACCATACGACTCGTAGTGACTGCTGTCTGAGTCCACTTTATCTGAGGCATCGATGGGTATGTTAGCATTACATATGGATGTAAGTTGTTTTTATTAAACTGCTGAATTGTCTCATGTCCCGATATAAGAAAATGAGTTTTGAATGACATGAGGTGAGTAAATAACAGAATTTTTGTTTTTGGGTCAGGTATCCCTCTAAAATGAGCTGTTACACTGACCTGTAGACTGACTGGCCGGGACAAGTGGTTCTGCCTCCTCATAACAGTCCTCGTCCTCTAAACATGGGGGATTTGGGGGAACAGCAGGATTCATAGACTGAAAACACACACATAGAGCAGCACATTATATGCATTTTCAAAGTGAGGAGTCCAATTTATCTTTGAAAAAAGTCTCTTTTCCTCATCAAGGATACATTTATTTGATAAAAATCAGTAATACTGTAAGATATTATTTTAATGTAATATAACTGTTTTCTATTTGAATATATTTAAAAATGTAATTTATTTGTGATGTAAAGCTGAATTTTCAGCATCAATACTCCAGTCTTCAGTGTCACATGATCCTTCAGAAATCATTCAAAACAGTTGTGTTGCGTCATATTTTGGTGTAAACCATGATACTTTTTTTCTGGATTATTTGATAGATAGAAATTTCAAAAGAACAGCGTTTATAGAAATCTTTAATCATATTATAAATGTCTTTACTGTGATTTTCTGATCAATTTATTGTTTCTTTGATCAATAAAAGTATTACTTTCTTTCAAAAAAACTAAAAAGTTCTCTATGTATACAAATATTATTAATCTTCATGACAAACTATATATAAACAATCCATAAGAGCCTTAAAAAATTATACTTAAACAAGTCTTTTTTTACTTAAGACCGAAAAGTTGATTAGTTGTTGAGGGACCATCTGGGTAGATGATTTTGAAAATATGAAATTTTGAACATCCTTCACATTAAGAACAACCCTGAAATAAACTGCCATATGCAGCCCGTGCAACTCGTTAAGCCACAATGAAGACCACACAACCAAAATCTGGACCTTGATCAATCGCGACACATTCACATGAGCTGCTCATGGCAACCACACAACCAGAAATGATGACAGCACAGCTGGCCAGAGCGATCACCTGAATGTGCACATGAGAGGCATCATATCTGAGGAAAACAAAACCGAGATGATATCTTTCTCATATGGAGCTCAAAACCCAGAGTTTAAGAGCAGCTCTGCAGTTACAGGAAGAGAGAGAGAGAGATAGAGTGTGTTTTTAGTTGTACTAAGGGTCAGTCGGTCCACAGTGTTTATGAGAGTCTGGTGCAGACTGTTCTAGAGGAGCACAGCGGAAGGACAATGGCTGTGGTCGGCACTGGGGTCAGTAATTTGTAGTCGGACATTGAGGGCGAATCAGTGGCACTGAAACAAAACCTTCTGGGAGTTGAATACAAAAAGCCAAAACCAGAATTTTTTTAGGTCTCAAGCCCTGTACCTTTCAAGCTGATGTAATTCTCATGTGTCTTAACTTTACCTTATCTCATCTTCTCAAGATTCAAAATAAGGGTTTTCATTGGGAAATGCATTGGCATCAATTTAAGAACTTGAATGAAATGATAGCAATTTGAATATATAATTTAATATACAATTAAAGGACGTTAATGAAATACTGTCATCCTTTGGAGTCAAATCCTGCTTTGTTAACATATTTAGGGGAAGTGTTTAAGATCAAACACTTGATTTAGTCACAATTAAGTTACTTGTTGCCCTTTACTGGCAAAACAACAGAACCTGCAAGAAAAGTCACTGAATGAATCATTTTTTTTTTTTTTTTACTGCAATGAATCAAAATCATCACCATAAACCAGAACGCCAAGAATAATGACTGTTTTCAAACAGGTTTCCCAAATCAAATACATTTAGTGTGAATTTAAATTTAATTAGCCACACCTCACACCCGTTTTGTTATTAACTAAAACAAAAACAATTGAAATAGTTTACACTGTCTTAAATAAAGTTCAAACAAAATATCAAAAATAAACCTAAAATAAAATAAAAAACTTGAACGGAAATTAGAAGTAATGCCTTGTGGTTTAAGTTGAAATACTAAAATTACAAACACTAAAACTAAAATAAAATTAGTGAAAAATATATATTTTTTTTAATAAAATAAAATAAAAAGCACATAACAAAATTACTACAACTTAAACTAAAATAACCGAAAATATATAAAAAAAGGCTAATTCAAAATATTAAAGATGTGGTTGATTGCGATTTCATTTTTTTAACGTTAGTGTGTAATGTTGCTGTTCGAGCATAAACAATATCTGCAAAGTTACAACGCTGAAAGTTCAGTGCAAACAGAGATATTGTCTTTTAAAACTATGGCAGTGTAATGCCTACATTTACGGCTCGTATGGACTACAACGAGCTACTTCCCGGGTTTGTGACATCTTTGATGTCTTCTAAAAAAATGGATTCACAAGTTTCACAAGGGAAGTGGTAGCCTAATGGTAGAGAGTCAGACTCATAATCCAAAAGTTGTGAGTTCGAGTCTCGGGCCAGCAGGAATTGTAGGTGGGGGGGGAGTGAATGTACAGCGCTCTCTCCACCTTCAATACCACGACTGAGGTGCCCTTGAGCAAGGCACCGAACCCCCAACTGCTCCCCGGGCGCCGCAGCAATATGGCTGCCCACTGCTCTGTGTGTGTGTGTTCACTGCTGTGTGTGTGCACTTGTAAATGAAGAGCACGAATTCCGACTATGGCTCACCATAATTTGTTGTATATAACTTTCACTTCACTTCACTTCAAAATCAATCCTGTTCCTCGATTTCCCCTGCTCTGCATCTCTCTCTCATTCAGATCATCAGCTTGTCAACTCCATCAATTAACTGTGTTCCAATTATACACTTTATGTGTACAGATATTTTTCACACAGCTACGAGAAGCATTAAACAAACATGGACATGCATTAAACATGGACACGCATGTGGTTGCCATGCTGTATTAAAGCTTAATCATGGAACTGTATATTAGAAGCTAACATAAGCAGCAGCATTTACAAATAAAAGTGCATCTAAAAGTATGAGACAACAACAAACAAAGAAACATACCATTCTGAAACATTCTATGAGAGCCATGTTCTGCACGATCCTCTTCACTAATATCCTCTGCATCTCAACTGGGCTCAAATTGATAAGCAATATTGACGACGCCATTATTGACAATAAAACACCGAAGCACATGTCGCTGAGGTGAGGGGCGGGACGTTTAGATGTGCACTAGAGGCGGTTTAGCCAATCACAATTGGACCAGCTAACCAATCTGAGCCCATCGCGTATTTCTGAGGGAGGGGCTTCATAAAACCAGGAAATCATCAGAGCGTTTATAAGAGAAGGGACAGATCAGTGTAGAAAAAACTAAAGGTAAATTATGTGAAAAATATTTTTTTTTTTTTTCTCTCCACCGAACCCCCGACTGCTCCCCCTTGAGCCGGCAACCGAACACCCCAACTGCTCCCGGGCGCCGCAGCAATGTGGTGTGTTCACCCACTGTGCTGTGCTGTGTGATGAAGCTGCACGAATTGCACTATGAAGCTCACCACGAATTCCGACTATACTTTCACTTTCACTTCAACTTTCACAATCACTGTTTCTACTTCAAAATCAATCTGCTCTTCCTTGATCCTGCTCTGCATTCTCTCTCAGCTTTCAACTCATCAGCTTGTGTTCCAATTATCAACTTTGTATGTGTACAATTATTTTTATGTGTACTATAGTTTTTCACACACATACGAGAAGCATGCATTAAACATGGGACAGCATGTGGTTGCCATGCTGTATTAAAGCTTTAATCATGGAACTGTATATTAGAAGCTAACATCAGCAGCAGCATTTACAAATAAAAGTGCATCTAAAGTATGAGACAACAACAAACAAAGAAACATACCATTCTGAAACATTCTATGAGAGCCATGTTCTGCACGATCCTCTTCACTAATATCCTCTGCATCTGCATCTGGGCTCAAATTGATCAAAATTGACGAAGCCATATTGACAATAAAACACCAATACAAACACTGGTGAGGGGAGAGGTGAGTTAGGTGTGCACTATGAGGCGGAGGCGGTTTAGCCAATCAGCTAACCCAGACCCATCCATCGCTGAGGGAGGGGCTAGGGGCTTCATAAAATCCAGAGCATCAGTATAGAGAAGGGACAGATCAGTGTAGAAAAAACTAAAGGTAAATTATGTGAAAAATAATGTTTTTTTTTTTTTTTAATGAAGCATTAACATGTTAAACTGCACCCCATAAACACAATCAAACCTGCCTAGAAAAAAAGCAGTCAACCACCCCTTTAATAAATACTATAATACTATACAATTCTAAATCTAAAATTCTAATTGCCAAAATTAACCAACAAATAGTGTACTTCTATATGGGATATAGTAAAGTGTTTTACCATAAAAAATGTATACACTTCACCATTAACATCAACAATAGACTGAAACGGACTGACTTGAAGTGTGTTAATGATCCCTTTATATCATATCTTCAGCTCAGTGTCTGTATGTTTAGAGATCTGTGTTTGACTGAAGAATTTCAGAATGTTAATTACATCTTTTCTGAGTGTTTCTTCTCTTTTATCTCCTGCATATTTGCATTCTTTCTGTTTCCCTCTCTGGCTGTTGGGGGAGGCGTGGTTGTGTTTGAGAGCACAGCCTGTACAGCTCTGGGGATCAGATACAAATCTGTGAATGAAAGATGAAAGGAGTTTTTGTGTGTTCACGAGTATGTGAGGGAACAAGGGATAGAGACCGAGAAAGAAATATAGATGCAGGAATGGAACATATTTGTAAGGGATGCCAAAAGCTAAAAGGATCAAAAATGATAAGAACCAAGAATGTATGAAGCTAGAAAAGAAAAACTAAGAAACAAGTCAATGTGAATTGCAGTCTGCAGCCCATTTTGACTTTAAAGAGGGAGCAAACCACAATTCCTTGGAAATGCATCATTGAAGATTATGTGCCAGTGTTTGGAGAAGTAAAAATCGTGGCAAAAGAGAAAGTAAAAAGGTTTGTGGTACTGTTATGATGGTTGGCAGAGACAGGAGGGGTCTTGAGTGCTCACTAAGTCTGTAAAACATTCATTGCACATTCCACTCTGTCTCACATTAACTATTATAAAACTGAATGAAGAAGGCAAACACACACATCCTAAAACGTGCAGGTCATTTTAACCGTGTCAGACTGTTACATTACCTCATGAAGCACAGAGGAACCAATCTAAGCCTGTAAACTCCCACCTCTTACTGACTGAAACAGACACACACAAACCCACCGTACGGAAGGACGACTGGAAGAATGCTTTACACAGGACCCATATCTCAGAGATACAGGTGTGCACAGTGAACTACGACCATTAGGGATGGACAAAACATCAGTAATATATTAGTTAACCCTCTGGGGTCTGAGTGGGTTTTGGGCCGTGGAGAAGTCTGACATGCCCTCATTTTTAGCTTTTTGAACACCACACACACACACACACACACACACACCGTTGGTTTTTTTTATGGTTTAGTTGCGTAATGGTTTTTTATAAACAAATCAATGGCATTTCTATTTTCCTAAAGTGATTACACTGTTTTAAATTCAGCACAAACTGAACACACACACACACACCACACACACACACACAACACCACACACACACACGTTGGTTTTATGTCCTCATAAATAAGGGGACCTTCTCCTGTTCCAGGGCATTGGTTTTTTTACACAACCGTACAAATTTGTGCCCTACACTACCTTCACCTAAACTTAACATGCCCCCCCCCACGGTGTCCACATTTTCCTCAAAATAACACTTGTATGATTTATAAGAGTTTTATATTATGGGGACACATGTCCTCACACCTTCTCCTTGTAATACACACACATTTGTGTCCTCATAAACACACATGCCCCCCCCACACACACACACACACACACACACACACACACTCACACACCACACACACACACACACACACACACACACACACACACACACACACACACACACACACACACACACACACACACACACACACACATGTATAAAACTTAAAGTTTAATAACACTATAAAAATTGTATAACGCCGTTAAATGTACATTTGTACATTACATTTTTATACTGTACATTATAATGTTCTTGATACCTAAAACATTTAAATTGATGGCTTTTAGTTATATGTGTTTTATTTTTTTTATTCAGACAAAAAAGTGCAGAATTTTAATATCAGTTATAACTTGGAAATAATTTGATATTTCTTATATATGTTTTTATATAATATACACTACCGTTCACAAAGTTTAGTGTCAGTAATATTTTTTATGTTTTTGGGAGAAGTGGCTTATGTTCATCAAGGCTGAATTTATTTTATCAGAAATACAGTAAAAACTGTAATATTGTAAAATATAATCATTTAAAATAACTGTTTTATAATTAGTCTTCAGTGTCACATGATCGTTCAGAAAAAAATGTGTGCTTTTTGATTATATTTGTGGAAACTGATACATTTATTTCAGGATTCTTTGATGAATAGAACGTTCAAAAGAAAAGAATCTCTCTGAAATGGAACTATTTAGAATTATTTGTAACTTTATAAATGTCTTTACTGTTACTTTTGATCAATGCGTAATTGCTGAATAAAATAATCAATTTCTTTATACTCCTTCAAATGTTTGAACAGTAGTGTATATTACTTATAGATATTGTATATAATATAACTGTTATATATCAAAGAAGACTGCAGAAACATGTTTTTAAGAAAGCAGGTAATAAATAAATAAATAGTAGATTGCTACTATTATTATGCAACTAATGAGCTACTATGTAAATGATGAACAAATAGGGGTAAATCACATCTTTGATGTTATTTTTTCTGCTCATGAGTACAGTATATACTCTATGCTCCCACACGTCAAATGGCCGTAACAACGATTCAAAACATGCATACGTGCCCAATCTACGAGCTCAGAGCGCACACAAGACTGCGATCGTCCGATTGGCATGAAACCCCAGGATTTTGGCGCACACTTGGCGGGTGACCTCATCCCTCCCACACCTCCCAGGAGATCCTCCTCGCACCATCCGACTTCCTTCCCTCTGTGAGGTTGTTCTATCAGTCCATCTCTCTATCACTCCATCACTGTCCTCTCTCACGTAGATAGCAATAATTATCCTTCCAAAGTGTTCTTCCTCCCCTCCGCTTCCCTTCCAGCCAATCACAAAGCAGCGTTGGGTCGCCGAACCGGGCCTCTCGCTTAAACATGGCATTTCCTGTTAAAGATAGGGCCCGTCCCCCTCACTTCCTCCCCTCAATCTTTTTCAAACGAGCTTTTGATTTCGCTCAGGACCCTGGAATTAGGTGAACTTCCTATTGCACTTAATTGCTGTGGTCTAGAAAGGGCCATGCTGGGTTGTTAGAAGAAAACAGCACTGAGGAAATACAGTAACGTCATTTAGAGGAACGTTTAATCTAAAAATGACAATTCTGTCATTATTTACTCATGTGCTGTTACAGTATGTTGTCAGTGAAATTATGAAGACATAATGCAGCACATTATGTACATTTCATGTCAAAGTCATCATGGTTGCCAAGAAATTAAATAAATAAATAATAAACAAAACAAATGTACTCTACATAACTAATAATTTATTGTTTATTACTTTACTTTACTTTATTTAAGCCAAATGGTGCGTTCAACAAATTCAACAGATACTTTAGCAGTTTAAAACTATAGAAAACTTGACAAAATTACAAAAATACAACAAAATCACTAAAACTATAAATTGAAAATTTAAATTAAAGTGAAACTAAAAAATTAAGTGAAAAGACGAAACGAAAAGGAAAAAAAATGCTAACTAAAATAACAATAAATAGCATCTAACACTAATTATACAGTGCAAAGGATTTGATTTATTTTTGCTATTTACATTTGTAAATAGCATCTAATAGCAACTGCCTTCAGATGTTTTTTTTGGGGGGGGTGAACTATTGCTTTAAGAAGTCCTTGGAATGTCACCTTGGAAAACAGGATTAAAATTATGTGTCACTATTAAAAAGATTTGCCGCCACTTTATTCTAGTTCATTATGAGTGTGATTTAATAGTCTCTCCAGAAAGAGGAAACAATTTTTTAGAAAGATTTAGTTTTTATCATGTTACAGAGAGTACATATGTACAAACAAACTCAAGTACACACTCATATGTCAGCTAATATTCTTGCTGTCACAGAAATGTCATCAGCAAATTAGAAACTAACCCCAAATTAACAAAGATAACTCTAAAGTCACAGTTACCATTATTTGGCACATTTTCAAGGGCGAAAATCCAGTTTCAGTAGGAATCTATATTCGATTGGGAAGTTTGCATGAAAGCAAAAGATTTCCTAATGCAGATTTCGCAACAGGTTCAAATTGGTCACGCAATTTCACAGATTTCGCTAATGTGGCCCCATTATAACTGCTCTGTCTTATGAGTGTGTTTCCATAGCCTTTCTTCCTCCAGCGCTGCTCTTCCCTTTCAGTTCTTCCCGTCCCTGTTGTTTATATGTGATTGACCGCTTGAAAAACCTTGGTTATGAGGCAGGATTTGACCTCTGACCCCGTGCCCTGCTCAACCCTTGGGTGAGATGAGGGGGCAGGACCGCAGTGAGGCTGCGCTGAAGCTGGAAGATGCTCATCAGGTGGCCACAACACAAGTCCTACTCCAACCCAGCGCTCTGGGCCTCGTAACCGCTAGTGTGCAGCCCATCTGCCCTGTTATTATGGCCATAGAGCTAGTGTCTCTTAAAATACACATCACAGCGCAAGTACATACTGTAGTGTGGCTCAGAGTATACATTACAACACCATCAAACACTAGTGTATTCTGAAGTACACATCACGGCGTATAATGTCTTTAGGGTATTCATTATGTTATACATCTATATCCCTTACAAATGTCTAACATATAGAGGCACATCACAGTCAGTAGTTGGGACTGTTCCGGGCCCTGTCACAGCAGGGGCCCACTACGGTACTCAAAAATACAGGGTACTTATTGAGCCCAGGGAAAGCATTACTATGGTTCCAGGCACCATTCATTTTACCAACCCCTAAAAATACTTCACAGCAGACTCATAAGAGATCTTTAGATTGTATATGAGCCAGGGTAAAAACGTTTTTGCTACATGGTAGGTGAATCGAGGAAAATTTCCAAAAACATGAAAAAGAATCTTGTAGGTCCCACTACATCCTTGTTCCAGTGGCTCAGTGGTAGAACATTGCATTAGCAGCACAAATGGTTGTGGGTTCAATTCCCAGGGAACACACATACTGATAAAAAATAAAATAAAAATGTATAGCCTGAATGCACGGTAAGTCGCTTTGGATAATAGCGTCTGCTAAATGCATAAATGTAAATGTACTTCAACAGTAGTTGAACATTTCCTGTTACTGTTACTTTATTTATTTGAGACAATGTGATTATTAGGCTGCTTTTTGCTTATATAATATTATTCATTATTATTATTATATTATATTTTTTTCTTCATTTAAAGTTTATTTTTTAAACTCGAAAACAAATGATACTTCTAAAATCCATGTTGATAGTGTTATTATAAGATATTGTATGTTGAAGAACTCCTTGTCTCCTCGTTTCTTTGTCCCCAGCGCACCGTGACAGAACAGCAGACCTTACAAAAAGAGTAAGCGGCGCTTCTTTTACCCGTTGTGTTTTTCCGTTTTTTGCAAGTATTTGTTTGCCTTTTTTTCTCCTCTCCGCGGCATGGAAGTCGCCACTCACTCAAGTCTGCCGCCGTTCGTGGCCAACGCAAGCCTGCCGCCGTTCGCAGCTCACCCAAGCCCGCCGTCCGCAGGGAATTCAGGCCGCCGTTCGCGGCTCACCCAAGCCCACCGTCCGCAGGGAAATCATGGCCGCCATCCGCGGCTCACCCAAGCCCGCCGTCTGCAAGGAAATTCAGGCCGCCGTTCGCGGCTCACTCAAGCTCCCACCGTCCGCAGGGAAATCATGGCCGCCATCCGCGGCTCACCCAAGCCCGCCGTCTGCAAGGAAATTCAGGCCGCCGTTCGCGGCTCACTCAAGCTCCCCGCCGTCCGCAGCTCACTTAAGTCACCGGCCTCTCCGCTGTCAAGCCCGCCGGCTCCAACCCCATAGCACCTGGATATGGCGCTACCCCCGGAGTTCTCGGCGCCTCTCCTTACTCCAGAGCACCCTCCAGAGTCCACTCCTCACAAGCGCCTCTCAGAGCCCGCTCCTTCAGTGCCCTTTCCTCCAGAGCGCCCACCAGACTTCTTAGATTTCCCCAGGAATTTTTTTTTGGGGGGGGGGGGGGGTTACGTGTCGTGGCCAAGTCGGCCATGGCCGCTGGAGTCCCTGATCTGCCCTGGAGGCCTTCCTTAGCTCCTTCCTGTTCCTGCCCTGCACCGGCCTCCAGGGTGCCCGCCCCCCCTCCCCGGTAGAACTGTTACAGTGCGGGATGCGCCTACCGGGAGGGGGATGATATGTCACGTGTATGTGTCAGTTTAGTTCCGTTTTGCCCGTATTTGGTTTGCTTCCTGTCCTTATTAGTTAATTACCATTCAGTCTGTTTATATGAGTTTAGTAATCATCTCGTTTTCTCCTTTGTAAGTCTTTATAAGTCCTGTGTTCTCCCTTGGTTTTGATCTGCTGTTATGTCTTCCCGTGTTCCTTTGTTGAATTGTTGTTAGTGTTATTAAAAAAATATTGTATGTTGAAGAACTCCTTGTCTCCTCGCTCCTTCGCCCCAGTGCACCGTGACAGAGATAAAGATTCCAATCATATCAATAGTCTAATAAATGCTGATTTATTTATTTTAGTGAGTCGCTTCATGGGCATGGCCCATTCGAAAATGTCAAATATGTATTACATTTACATATTAGAAATATATAGTCATATGAAGTAAAAACATATATGATACCTATTAGAACAATATTTCTTATATTAACGTATGTATCTAGCCCATACAAATATGTATGTGTAATGCATTTTGTACATACAGTATATGTCATATACATGTATATATAAAAAATAACACAGTGCACCATACAGAGTGCAAGTAAAAGTTGTTAGAATATACCAGTCACGAGTAACGACACAAATACTAATTAACTAAAGTCTGTGTTCTTTCTTTTTTAAACCATGTATTACATTGCAATTCCTGATAAAGTTAGTGGTAAACTGCCATTTTATTTACAAACCAAAACACATTTTTATTCACATTTGGCACTTGGTGTGTCAATTTTTAGACCCTTTGTACAGAATTATAAAATAAAACCCCTAAAATATTGTTTAGCTGACACTAATACATATTAGAGCAATCTTTCTCACGAAGCAAAAACGGTTGGCACACAACACAATCCCCTACTCTTTTTCATTTCACTCATAATTTGGATTGTGTCCTTGAAGCAAATGCTGCTATGTTTTTTTTCACCATGAATCACTCAAGGGGGAACTGCTGGAATGTTATTTGTTATATCTTGTTGTCATCACACAACCCATTCGTACACTAAGACCTTGACACAGTGTTGTTTGCACTGTTACTGGGCTGAATTTCATTATAATGCAGCCGTGGCAGCCGTGGCCTAACGGATCAGAGCGTTGGACTTGTAACCCGAGGTTGTGGGTTCGAATCTCGGCTCCGGGAGGAATTGTCTATGACTGAGGTGAGACCATTGAGCAAGTCCCCAAACCCCCACCTGCTCCCCGGGCGATTATTTAAATCGATTATTAACGATTATCAAAATCATCGACAACGATTCTCATTATCGATTAGTCTGGTCTACGATGCTTAACAAAATTATTAAACAAATTTTTGTAAGGTTTTTAACAAAGATGTAAGGTTTGTGCCACTGCTGCTCTAAACTAACAGCATTGGTGATATCCCAATCTAAATAACTAATTAGTTGTTTCTGTTTGTATTTGCCCAATAAATGACAATAACATTTTTAGATTAACATTTTTTTTGACAGACTCCTAAAATATGTGTTTTCTCTTTATGACAGGTGTTTAATTAAATGAAGCACTGTATGTTTTATAGCATTCAGTGTGTTTGAAGGACATTGAGCAGAATGTGGAATAGTGTGTATTTTCTCAATAAAATAAAATAATTGTATTTAATCTATTAATCGAAAAAAAAATAATCGGCCAACTTATTGATTATCAAATAATCGTTAGGTGCAATCCTTATCTAAATAAATTAGAATGTCGTGGAAAAATCATCTATTTCAGTAATTCAACTCAAATTGTGAAACTCGTGTATTAAATAAATTCAATGCACACAGACTGAATAGTTTAAGTCTTTGGTTATTTTAATTGTGATGATTTTGGCTCACGTTTAACAAAAACCCCCCAATTCACAACAAATTAGAATACTTCATAAGACCAATAAATTAACTTTTCCATGACATTCTAATTTATTGAGATCCACCTGTACATAGAAAAAGTATCTGTTAACTATAGCTTCCTCAGGCTTATAAAAGACACAGCATATGACTCATATTACTAATACCACTTCCGCAGCTGAAAAATAACTCTTTCATTCATCAAGGCCTCTGGTCAGATGTGGCCTGCCTGTAAGCAAGAGTTTAGAGTTACGATGAAACTACATTAACATAAATGTTGTATTATAAATTAATATATCGAGCCCTGGATGCTGATTGGTCCATAAGTGTTATATTAAATGGTATAGTAGCAGGTTAAACTCCTCAGCATTAAATGCTAGAAAGAGACAATCTAGTAAGCCCTCATGGCTCAATGTTTCCACCTCTGTGGTCATGGAATGAAAATATTAAAATAATTTTAGGAAAAATGCTTTATATTAAAAATCTTTATATAAACTGATTTTCTATGTAAGCAATACAGTTTTCTGCAATAAAGTAAATGTGGTCTGATTTACATTAAGGACAGTTAAGTATGTGATTAATTTACAACACAAAAAACATAGTGCTTTCATTTCTGTATTTTTTTCTTGCACTGAGTAATAAAATCAGATGAACTCAGTTTCAATTCACTTTATTCACAATTGTTTTGTGAATTTAAATGTATGCAAATGATTGTGGGTAACTGGATATGGAGAATACGAAAGATGTGATAGGTGCATCCTTCAAAATAAGCTCAAGACTGAAGTGACTGAAATAAAAATAAATGAAAGCTGAAGAGAAATATATAATAGAAATATATAATAGAAAAAATAATAAAATGACAAAAGCACAAAATTACTAAGACTTCAACAAAAAAATTAAAACTGAAGATAAAATATATAAAATAAAAGCTAAAATACTGTAATAGAATATAAATAATATTATAATAACACTGAAAGTAAAAAAGAAACATAAAATAACATGAAATGTCCACTGAAATTAAGAAAATTCAATATAAATCAGCATTACAAGCCCACTACAAGAATGGAACATGATGTATTTGTGAGTAAAACTAAATATTCATTGAGTAAAATATGTTGGGCTATGTGACGTGATTGGAGGGGCAGGTGACGTGATTGTGACAGTTATTACATTCTGATGGAAGATTAGAAAGACAAACATTTTTTCTTTGGAAAACTGACTACGAACAGATGAATGCTGCACGATAAGACTAGGAATGTGTTTTATGTAAACAGGGTCCGTACCAACTCAAATAATAGTCACTTGTATGTAAATGGGCTTTCACACAAAATAAAAATCTCTCTTTTTTGACAAGCCAAACACTTAAAAGCTGTAATATTCTATCTAGAGCTGATAACATGTCAATAAACCTTTCATTAAGTGTTATTATATCATGTAGTCGTGATGGCAGGAGGGCTGGACTCACCCCGGGCTGCAGGCGAGTAGAGGTGACTGAAAGAGCTTCCTCCGTCGAATGAGCCTCAGCAGTGGTGCTTTCCCTGAGATCACTGGGGCCTCCAGAGGGACAGTTCATAATCATGTACTCCGCATCCTCTGCTAAACATAAAACACATACAATCAAAATGTATTTACACAGAAAAGAACCCAAAGTGTGAAGCAATAAACTGTGGTATGAAGAGGTTAGCCATTCATAACAGAGGCATTTACATATAAAACTCTTTTCAGTAATGTAGATGGTAAAGATTATCTTTTCTTATATGTAAGGGTTATATGAGAGTAGCAGTCTTTGAGTTGAACATCTGTCCCTCTCAAACTCTCCATGACCCTGCACTGACTCTCTGTATCCTATAAACGCTCTCAGTTCAGCTCAGTCTCTAAAGCCGCAGGTGGATCTCCGACAGTTGTAAAAAAGCATATAAAACACGACAGCTGTGTCAGAGCTGTGCTGCAGCGTTAGTGCACAGAAGGGATGTTTAAATGATGGAGTTCTAAAAAAGAACAAAACAAAAAACAAGTGCAGTAGCAATGTACCATTTTTATCAATAAACATTTTGACATTACTTATTATTTACACTTCGTTTCAGATCTTATATGTAGTTTTATACATACACATTGTTTATATGTTTTATATACTGAATTTTGAATATTTTTTAAACACTTGGTCAAACTGTATTTTAAGGTCCAGTTCTCAGTATTAAAAAACTAGGCAGCAATACAGGCAGGACAGGCAGCAATAAATCAGAAACAAGTAAACTGCCCAAGGATCAAAACACGATGACAAGGAAGGGCAAGACAACACTGGAAAAAATAGGAGAATGTTACAGGCTAATGCTGGGTACACACCACAAGATAATCGAGCTGATTTTTTCGAGCTGTGTGCCTTTCTTAAAATGAGACTAAGGAGGTAATGAAAGACAGGTACTAGCACCGACCTATCCTGTAACAGGACAGACTGAGAGTTTACCAATGGCCTCTATAGCCATGACAGGACATGCAGAGAGTTCGGGATCAGCCTTAATGGCCATGGCAGGGCAAAAAGAGAGCGCAAGAACAGTGCAAGAACGCAAGAGCGCAAGAACTCCGTGGCTGGGACAGTGCAAACAGAGAGTTCAGGAATGGGCTTTTTGGCTGGGACTGGTATGACAGGGGATTCACTAACAGTCTCTATGACCTCGTTAGGACCGAAAAAGCGTTCATAAGTGGGCACCCCCATCTTAAGAGGTGCGGAAGTGTACAACACCACCGCCTCTGGAGGTTCTGCAGCAAATGCCGCCACCTCTGGAGGTTCTGCAGCAAATGCCGCCACCTCTGGAGGTTTTGCAGCAAATGCCGTCACCTGTGGAGGTTCTGCAGTAGTAGCAACAGGAGCTTCATTAGACACAGAGAGTTCAGAAATATTGTACGTGGTTGGAATGGAGGTTCCAGGATACAGCAACAGCTCGGGATGAGTGCTGCTGCTGTCTCAGGAGGAGCAGAAGCGGATGTCACCACCATGAAAGGTTCTTCAACAAAAGTTGCCACCTCTGGGAGAGCTGGAGCGGACTCAGAGAGTAAACTCAGAAGTGGATTCGGGACAGGAACAGACTCGGGAATGGATTCGAGTACTAGAGTAGGCTCTGGGACTGGAGCGGGCTCTGAGACTGGAGCAGGCTGTGAGACTGGAGCGGGCTCTGGATCAGATTCAAGGGATGGAGAGTGCTCTGGGGTAAACTCGGGGACTAGAGTGGGCGCCACCACCTCGGGAGGTTCTGCAGTGGAAGCTGCAACCTCTCAACCCCAAACTATGTGTGCGGCCCAAACACACCATAAAGTGATTCCCATTATGGGAAGCACTGCAGACAGGGAACTCAGGAACAGGAGGGCTTTGAGTGGGGATACCAGCTGCGCCTGCTGACACCAGCAGTGGATCCTCCATGCTGGATGCCAGTCTAGGATACTGAAGAACAGTCTAGGATACTTAAGAGATAACAGCAGTGATGTGATGAGGCTCAGGAAGAGAAGCTGCGACTTGACTTGACTCAGGAAGATCAGCTATGACTTGACTTGTCTCAGGAAGAGCAGCTGTGAATTGACTTGACTCATGAAGAGCAGCTGTGACTTGACTCAGAGATAACAGCAGTGATGTTACGAGGCTCAGGAAGAGCAGCTGTGACTTAACTTGACTCTGGAAGAGCAGCAGTGACTAGGGGTGTAAATCGGATGGTTCGTCACGATTCGATGCGATATCGATTCTCATACCCAGCAATTCGATATTTGTAATACCTCAAAAAATTCTACAATACGATTACGAAGAGCAGCTGTGACTTGACTTGACTTGACTCAGGAAGAGCAGCTGTGACTTGACTTGACTTAACTCAGAGATAACAGCAGTGATGTGACGAGGCTTAGGAAGAGCAGCTGTGAATTGACTTGACTCTGGAAGATGCAATAGCTGGTCGACTGGGTCTGTAACTGGCCTGGATGGCTCCATAAAAGCTGCTGGATCCGGATGTGGCTGATGATTCTGTAACGAAGGATTCTTGACGACGAAGTGGGGATCCAAATGCAAAGCTTTTATTAAAGAGCATAGTTAGATGGGCAGGGTCAAAAACCAGCAAAACAGTACATCCAAGACAATCCAAAAGAGTAATCCACCAAACAGGCTAAGGTCAGGGCAGGCAGCAATAAATT
>CM049810.1:5737373-5752373 GCA_027422405.1 Ptychobarbus kaznakovi
TGAGGTCACGTTCTGTGAGGAGGCGAGACCACCCTCTGCATTTGATTCATTAGCAAAACTAATGCCCTGAGGCGCATGGGCGTCAACAACATTTCGGAAATGCCTCGAACACCCACTCTGTGTGTTTGTGTTGTTGAGGACACGGAGAGACATTTTGCGTTACTGGCCAAAATTCTTCAAATGGGTATATAACCTCTAGTCAACTGATTTGACCCTCGTTGACAGCTGACCCTTTTGTCTGACACAATAGAAAGTCTGTCTGAAAAGAGCAATGAATGAAATCTCAAGCAGAGGTCCATGGTAACACGCTAGTTCTCAGCGCAGTCACAACACAGACACACTAAACTGGAGAACGCTGTTTTATGCTTTCTCCAATATTACACAAATATTGATTAAACTGAATTAAACTTTTTGCGCTCTAAACAAAACTGCATGCATCTTGAGGAAGAACATTCTAGCCAGATATGTTCTGAAATGTTCTCAGTCTGGTTTTCTTCTGATTCTTAGTTGAAGGACAACGTTGAGTCTTTAGAAATGCTCTTTCTGAGCCTTGGTGCTCAAGTGGGAAACACAGGCTCAAATCTGACTTGCAACATATATATACATCATTCAAAATGTGTCTGTAATATATTTTTCAAAGTTTTAAGTTGTTTTTTCTCATTAAAGCTGCATAAATTTAATCAAAATGCAGTAAACGCTGTAATTTTGTGAAATATTACAATTTAAATAACTATCTGGATACATTTTAAAATGTAATTATTTCTGTGATGTAAAGCTGAATTTTCAGCATCATTACTCCAGTCTTCAGTGTCACATGATCCTTCAGAAATCATTATAAAATGCTGATTTGCTGCTCAACAAACATTTATTATTATTGAAAAAATTTGTGCACCCTACTATTTTTGTGGAAACCATTATTCTTTGACGAACTGGAAGTTCAAAAGAACAGAATTTATTTGAAATTAAAATCTTTTGCAACATTGTAAATGCCTTTACTATCATTTTTGATCAACATAATGCATCCTTGCTGAATAAAATGATACAATTTTCCTTGTAATGGTATTGTATATTGAATAATGACAGTGAAGCTGAACTTGAATGAAAATTATCACTCTAGAAGAAGAATTGTGGGTCATAAATATTTACACAGATCTGAGCAATGTGACAAAAATGTAGTTTGTGACCTTCTGCAGTTGTTCGTTTCACCAAATCCATCCCAGTCACCTCTGAACAATATACTAGAAATACAAAATCTGCACTTGAATCAACCAAAGTAAAGAAGGGTGCTGCAGAGTCAACCTGAATAACCCAGAGATGCTGATGGCTTGATTTAAGAAACGCTGTTCTCACATCATCACCGTATCCTGTGCCCGCAACATGATGGCCACCAAAGCCTTTCAAGTGGCTCTGTGTTTAGAAAATGAGTAAACACACACATACACTGACATCTAAATATGTTTAAACAGCAGTTGATGCCACTATGGGGTGTAACCACCAGATAACCAAACAGACACACGGACTGATGTCTCAAACATATGCACACCTCAGATCTGACAGACAACTCCATTACTTCAAGCTGTGGGAAGTACAACAGCAGAATTCATCTAAGCTATGTTTTGAGCAGGGAAACACTGAATTGAATAGTCTAGGCACAGATCATGAGACAATGTGTGAATGAGATATGACAAACGAATCCATTCTGGAGGGGATGTTATGCAAACTATATAATGGAGGAAAGAGAAAGAGAGAGAATGTGTGTGTGTTTTAGACCGATTAATACAATGAGTTAAACGGTTTAAAGGCACTTTTTTTTCAGTAACTTATGAAAATATTTTAAAAGGTTTGCTGCACTGTTAAAATAAACTACGTGTATAAAAAAAAATTTGAGAGAAAGAGAGAGAGAAAAAAAAAACAAGTCATCTATGAGTCGCATTTTATTATTTCATTCAGAAATAGGCCAATGCGAATTACAAACATTATAATGAACACTATAAATATAGCTAGGCTATTTTAGTCCCCTCACTCCACAACAAATGCTTTCAATTAACAGTAGGCTATTTAGAAAAGAACAAGAATTAAACATATAAGAAGCTATAGCTATAAATGACAAACAAAACAAATTAATTTAGGCTAAAACGAAAACTGAAACCAATGTTGGGTCTCTCGTTCGACACAAAATCAAATGTTTCTGTATTTGCGATGTATTTGAATGCCACAATAGTATTTACAGTTTATGTAGTCCTACTTCACTCGCGTAACAATATCCACATAAAACAAAATGTTTTGCATAACTTCACGGCGGTGCGCCTAACGGCACAGATTTTACTACATATTTAAACTGAGCAGTGTTTTTTCCCATATGTTTGACTGATTGTTTTTATAATGATAATGAGAACAGGCTGCATTGTCAAGGTAGAATTCTTAACTGTGTGCGTGCATGCGGCGCTGGAGCAATCTCTTCCCCTTCTAACAGTGGAAGCAAATACTCTTTTTAGTCATGAAGATAATCGGAATTGTAAAAGGTTTGCTTTCATTTGTGTACATTCACAATAAAAACAAATCTTTGCGCTTTTGTAAAATAAGCCTAAAAATAGGATCCTCATGCCATCTGGTTTTCTTTGCGCAGCACAAAAATGAACCGAAACTCTGCATAGGCTACTTGTTGCACAGTTTTTATTTTGTTTTCTTAAATTATTATTTAAGTGAAAATATTTTTCTCGTATAGGCCTATTTATTCGTTATAATATACAGTATATATATATATATATACGCCTAGCTTTATTATGTTTTTCTCCGCTCGCAGAAGCGCTGCAGGTGCGTGATGTGATAGCTATGATGACCATGTGAATCCTCATGTTCTGTTGTTTGCTGCTTTTTGCGCATGAAAACAAATGTTAGTATTTTTAACGGGCCACATACACTTATTCTTTCTAATTTAATTCAGTTGTAATTTAAAATAATCTTGTCGGTTAACGGTTAACAATCGGTTAACGAGCATCTGTTGTAGTTAGTTTACGAAATGAACATCCCTAGTGTGTGTGTGTGTGTGTGTGTGTGTGTGTGTGTGTGTGTGTGTGTGTGTGTGTGTGTGTGTGTGTGTGTGTGTGTGTGTGAGTGTCACATTGTGTGTGTGACGAAGTGTCTTGAAACAGGGAAGAGGAAAAAGTTTGTTGAAACAAAAATGCACGACCAGGCTGAATGATGTAGTTAAAAATTATATCTAAATATATTTCACAATTATTGACAATATTCAAGATATTCATTAGATATTTATGTATTTATTCTGAAATGTCATACAAATGAACTGCTTTTTTTTTTTTTTAATCAGAGCATATTTTCCACACTGTTTTCACTAGATACATATACAGTGTAAAAAAAAAATGTTATGCACAAAAACGCACACTGTTATTAAACAATAATATTTACCTACAGTACATACAGTACTGTTCAAAGGTTTGAGGGCAATTTTCTTCTTTTTTTTTTTTTTTGCTTTAATAGCTGCTAAATCTCAGCTTTGTCATCAAATAAATAAATTACATTTTTAAATTACAGTAGAAAATTGTTAATTTAAATTGTAATATTTAATAATATTATACTTTAACTGTAATTTAAATCAAATAAATACAGTCTTGGTAAGCACAAGAAACATTTTCCAAAAACATTAAAAAATCTTGTCAACCCAAAACTTTTGAACAGCAGTGTATATTTTTATTTTAAAAACGAATAGTTGTGAACTTGTGACATTACATAAACTTGTAAAATTGATAACTGCAAGGATTAATTTCATCTTGCAGACCCTCAGACCCAAAACACATGACCTCCACTGTCTTCACTCCCATTGATAGTTGCAGTTAATTTGCATAAAGGTAAAGTTTTCTCAACTTTGTTGAGTTACCAGACTGCCCACATGCAACTCTCAATGTTTGAATATTTAGCAAACACTGACAAACTTCCAATTCTAGCTTAAATACAAAACGTGATTATGGAAAAAGTGCATAGAAGCTGAACAGTAATATTATCCATGATGTCAGTTTTGTTTCCCAAATCCCAACATGGTTTTTGTTTTCAGAAACAGAAAGGAGTTTGGAAGGCAGTACAGCAGCTCAGTTGCTCCTTGTCAGACTTCACACTACACCGCCACTGGTGAAATTAGCACTGCTCTCTGACCTTTACTTAAACAAACCGAGAAACTCGTGCCTCTCCTGAGATTTGAGTCGTGGTGGCGCGGCTGATGGGGGAAACTGGAGGACTATTACTGACATTCCAGAACAATGATCAAATCCATATGACTACAACAACAATAACTGCAATTATGAGACATAAGCACTGAAATATTCAACACTATTCTGTCTTTTTGAGTTATGTACAAGTTGCTAAGATGTGTTTAGAAATGGATGATCTTTTACAATGATGGCGTTGTTTAGTGGAAGGTTGTAGGTTCGAATCCCAGTGGGATTGTTTCAAGACATTTGTGACCCTGGTCCACAAAACCAGTCATAAGTAACACGGGTATATTTGTAACAATAGCCAACAATACATTGTATGGGTCAAAATTATCGATTTTTCTTTTACGTCAAAAACCATTAAGATATTAAGTACAGATCATGTTCCATGAAATTTCGTAAATTTACCATAAGTATATCAAAACTTACTTTTTGATTGATAATATACATCGCAAATGACTTCATTTTGGCAACTTTAAAGGTGATTTTCTCAATATTTAGTTTTTTTTGCACCCTCAGAGTCAGATTCCAGATTTTCAAATAGTTGTATCTCCGCCAAATATTGTCCTATCATAGCAAACCATACATCATTGAAAAGCTTATTTATTATTTAAAAATTGACCATTATGACTGGTTTTGAGGTCCAATGTCACATTTAGTAAGTCACTTTGAATAAAAGACTCACCTGCATGAATACATTAATGAAACTGGAGACTTGTGACTTCTGCTGAAGACTTATGACTAAATGAGACAAACCTGGCATAAAAGGTCTCATACTGAAACTATTCAATATGATTGCTTGCCCAGTCAGTGAGTAGCCTACTATCTAGTGGTTTTATCCCAGTGACAGTCAGTAACTTAGGATAGAGTATCTTGGCCAATGGCTCAAAATGACAGTTTGTAAATCAGCCCTTCAAAGATTCAAACCAACTACCTCACGAGTTTTAACCACTTTATCACAGCAGCACCCCAACTTATAAACACACACACACAAAAAGCCTTTTTTACGGAAAATGTGTGTAGAAGTAGATCTAATGTGGCTCATATGAGGTTTAAACAGGAGAACTGCACTCATAGAGACTACAGACAGTGAAATACCTTTCTGCTTGTCCATCGCTGGAAATGCTCAAAGCGTCCAAGTGAACTGTTCTCGTCCGCGTCCAGAGTTCATCGCTGAGTCTGTTCCTGGATGTGTACACGAATTTAAAGTGGCTTTATGTGAAATTCAAAGTTGCGGGTCAGGCGACAGACAAACGAAGATAACAGCGAAACTGTCTAAACAAGCGCTTACATTGTCAACATCCACTCCACATCTGTATCACTGGATCTCTCCGCCTCAAGCCACTGAACATCAGCTCCACAGCGCCACCACGCGCGCTCAATAACGATTACAAACAAACCTGCATGCATAGGATTAGCTACCAGTGATTTATTTACCCGGGTGAGGTAATAAATGTTCATTTCATTTACAAAGAGAAAAAAAACGTGGATGAAAACATGACACAATATTTATTTTACCATAAGACAGTGATGGGCAAATATAAGTTGGAGGAACATTTATACTACAGCTTTCAAAAGTAATATGCCTATTATTACTTTACTTATTATTACGTCCTAGCAACAGCAATTAGTTACACTAGTAGTAACATTACTTTTCTTTCATACCAATTCTTACTAACAATATATTTCTGCCTCATCATTTGACCAAAATCCACATTTGGATTGCAGTCAGAAGTTATTACAAACACTCAGTGGTAATTAATAGTCAAGTTTAAGTGAGTGTTGTATTAATCTCATTAATTTTCATGTGAAGATTGAAGCTAATTGTAGCTATAATTTCTGTTATACGATTATATTCCATACTGTATTTTATCAAAAGAAACCATATAAATTAATTAGAAAATGTTTCATTCTGTAAAATGATTTTATGCAATTTATATCGGGATCCGGGGAATGTGGGTGGGCAATAATGCCAGAGTAAAGTACCATCAGTGTTCAGATCATCTTTTCTCCTGACAAAATCAGTGCAACGCAATATTTCCATCTGCTGAATGTAAGCTTTTTTATATTCCATATGCCTGCTGCACTGGTGACTTCATGTGCCTGTGCGAGTTGAGAAAATTATGAGATAAATTAAGGAATTATTGGACTGTTGGACTTTAAATAGGGGTTGACGCATCGAAAGTAACTAAGTAACTAGCTGTTTTATGGATAGTGATTGTAATATTATTACTGAAACCTTATTAGTAATTAGTTACACTACTATTTACTGCAAAAAGTAATATTATTACTGTATAGTTATAGCAACTAGTTACTGCCCATCACTACAAGTAACGCAAGTTATGTAATCAGATTACTTTCTTTCAAGTAACTAATAAAGTTACTTTTTCAAATAAGTATCGCAAGTTACTTTGTTTTTCCATGTATTTACTGATGCCTCTCCTGTCCCCCTGAAATTAAGAGTACATGCACAGCCATTTTCTTCAACATCAGGCTTGTTAATTTCACTTTAAAGGTGACAAAACGTAAAATAATGCTTTCTTTCCATAAAAAGTAATCTAATTAGTTATGAAGTAAAGGAAAACTTTTGTGTTGAATAACTTTCACTCGCAAAGAATGCAAAAGTTTCTGCTTTTGTACCTCCATGTTACTTTAAGGGCTAATAAATAATGAAATACTTTACATATATTAACCCCTGGTTTCACAGACAAGGCTTAAGCTAGTCCCAGACTAAAGTGCATGTTTGAGCGGTCTCAACTGAAAATATCTTGCTCTGACATATCTTAAAATATGTCAGTGTCATTGTTTTTGTCAAGATGCACACCTTAAGGTTTTCTTCTAAGGCATTTTTGTAAAAGTTGCTTAAATATCTTAATTTAACTAAGTCCTATAGTCCAGGTCTAAGCTAAGCCCTGTTTGTGAAACCGGGCCTAAACACTTACATTTTATACTGTTTAAAAATAAATTCAGTAGTTTCTTCAGTTTATACATCCAAACAAATCCACATCTCTATTGAGATGACTGTCATAAGTGACCCAACATAACTAAATTCATCATATTTAAGATGTGAAAGGCTTAATCACACTTTCAAGCAGTAAAAAGCAGACACAAAATGCTGTTAAAATCATACACTTTATTGAACTGAATATTCATTCAAATGATCTGTGAATCATTAGAGAACCACTAACAAATAACGGAACAACAATACCACTGCTATTAATAATAAAACCATAACAATACACTCACTTTAACAAATCCGTTTTATTTTTCACCATTCATCACACTTTCATATTTAAAAAAATGAAAAGAAGAAAAGCACTATTCATGAAGTAGAGACAAATGAGTATATGATAATATCTGGAACACGTTTCACATGAAAAGTGTCAGATGCATGTACATGTGGGTTAAGAAGAGCATATTTTTTTATTGTGAAAACATTGATACTTTTAGGTGTGTAAGAGTGAATCAAGTGCTAGGATGTAGTAATGAGTGCCTCAATGCAGACTATTCCTAGCTAAATGTATTTCATAAAGAAGGCCTGATTTCTGAAGCCACAAATATATTCAGACCAGAAAAACACAACTTTAAGCTGCCACTGAAAAAAAAACATGATTGATAAGTAACATCATTTCATGATTATGGTGTATTGTGATGATCTTTTGATCATTGTGATGAGTTTGTGCCGCTTCAGTCACGCAAGAAAAGATTTCAAACAAACGGCAGAAGTGTAAATCGGGTGTCAGATTGTGTTCACATAAAATATCTTCTGTTGAAAGAACAGCCATTAAAACAACAAACAATACTCTTGGGTTGTTCATATGCATTAATATGCATATAGCCACATATTTCCTTTTGAGCAGTGCTTCTACAAAAATGACTGTGGAATGTCTATATGTGTACTTCTGTACATACTCAAGTTAATATACGTGTTGCTTTTAAGTGATTGTTTTCTTCTTATAATATTTTGTTCTGTTTTATTAGGTACAAACTCTGGATACAAAGCATGCACTCTATTCAAACACTTCATTTGGTCACTGGAGCAATAAAAGCATAGAAATGTATTTTTAATATTGACGTGGGGAACTGCAGGTTTGTGTGCCATTCGGAACAGAATTTAGAATGCCTTTCAAATTCCAATTCAACTTTTGAATTTTAAAACACAGAATTAAAATGAAATAAAAAATCATGCAACTTTTTAATACATTCTATACCACTGCATAATAATATAGATTTAATTCATTATAATTCATTGATTTAATATAGAATGTATATTTGGATATATATTTAAAATTGTATTTAATATAAAATTGTGTTATATATGTTATAAATTATATATTATATATATAAAATGTTATATAACATACAGACATATACATTTTATATTGTAATTATTTTAAATAAATTCTAATTAGTCAATATGAATGTTAATTATCTTTCATATAATTACAATTAATATAGTTAATTAATAAAATTGTGTTTTCTTTTTTGCAAAATGTGGACCAATGAAATATCCCTGCTGTGTGAATGTGAATTGCAGTTTAGTAAATTCATCTTCCTTTAATTCCAGTTTAACTTCCGTGAGTCTTGACTCATGCAATTCACATTCGTGCACTGAAAAGCTCTTTAACTCTGAATTCTGCTCAACCCTGTATTTGTAAACCTACAGAAAGCAAAAACCAGGGCTGCAAAATCAATCCATCAGGCTAACAGCAACCATCAGGTGCTAACGTCTGAAATCCCTTCATATCCTAACCTATCCTTATCCTTTAAAACAGGAGCACTATAAAAGACATTTCCACCCGTCAAGAACAAAAGAGGATAAAACCAAAACAGCAAAGGTGCTTTAAAAGGCAATAGCAGCAAAACGGGGGGGGACTATTCGATCTATACATCCTGCGGAAGAGAAGAAGTATTGATCACACCCACAATTCACAATCCATCATCACTGAGGAGAAGCAGGATTCATTTGCCATGCGGGATCTAATCCAATATTCAGTAAACTCTAACGTACAGTAGCTCTCTTTGGAACAGCAAACTCTCGCTCAGAATCATCAGCTGGTGTTCTACCTGTATATTGTACCGCTGGTATCTGCGTGGGTAATATTGGTGTTCAGGTGTAAGGAATGAGGGTGTGTAACATGAGCGTCTTGAGTCTCTAGAATAAACTGTACTTAATTCCAAACTATCAGCATTACTTGATTTGCTTAATTCAAATACTGAGCTGCTTTTACAAACATGGGTCAATGACTAATAAGACTGTCCACTAAAAATACAAATTATTCTTTGTATTGGTGAATGCTGGTTTTATATGGCTTTTAAAAATGTTTATACCTTACCTTTTTCATTTAAAGTAATTAAGGAAATTTCATGAATTGTTATTCATAAATTATAATGAAGATTTTTCAGTCGCACCACATGACATTTTACAACCTGAACTAACCTTCCTGTGTCATAACGATGTCTAATTATTTATCATATTAACTTAATTATATTCATTTCCTGTTATTTTTCTGCATGTCGGTTGAAACACATGATTTTGATTTGATGATTAAGTTTTTTTAAACATTAATAAGCAGTGAAGCAGTTTTGTTAAAATATAAGACATTTTTGTAAAGAATAAAAATAAAAGATTATGCCAAACCCCTTAAGATTTTCTTTTCAAGAATTGTATTCTTTATATCAGGACACTTTTATGAATTTTATTCTGCATTTTAATTCAGAAAATAGAATCATGCTCATCATAGAAGAGGCTTATTCAACTATTTCTATGTATGAATTGCATTTTAAATCTATTTTTGACTAATTCATAAATCTGGACCAAAAAAGTAATTGACCCATATTCTGAAGGTTTGCTAATTCATGCTTAGCACATAAAGGCTGAGAAGTGTGGCAGTGACTCAAACTCAGATTCCTGCTGGTCCATCTGAAATGTTCTGCAGGGATTTGGTCTGCTCGAATAACTGATGTGATTCATATCGGTTTCATGTGTATTCGTAGCATTATAATCTGTGTATATCATTATAGCTTTACTAAGCACACACAGAAGAGGACTCGGTCACCTCAGTGAAGTCCTGACATAGTAGCTGCAACTAGAAAAAGAGACACCATTAAAGACTCGGATATGATTGTTAGCTGCAATCAGATATGGGGCTTATCAAACGATAAGGATAACTGGGTTTTTTGCTGGCTCTATAATTACATTCCTCGTTTCACATTCCTCATCTTTCCTTAACTTGCATCGCCTGTACTGTTTTCACAAGCGGAAGTGCAGACGCGTGACAGTGTTTGTAATAGAACGTATTTCTCTGACTACTAGAACAGAGAGGCTTTCTTTTTCAGGTCGTCCCGCTTCCAAAGGGAGAGCCGGTCGAATTCTTCTATGGACATTCCAAAGACATTGTGGAATTCCTCAGGTGACAGGTGCCTCTGGAGAGAGAGGTTATGTGGTCAACGTTTCCCAGCAGAACAGAGCGACAGGGTAAAACAACGAGCAAAAGCAATGTCTACCTCCAGTCTTGTCCGGTCTACACCAGGAGGGAGTTTGTTTCTGCCTCTGTGGGTCACAATGAGCATCTCATATGGGTAAATCTGCCAAACGAACACATGTTCATAACAATATTAATGAACCAGGATCAAACTGTCACTTTAAGTAACTATATACACAAGAGCTCATATACACAATAATCTTAATTAGTTGGCAGATGATATGGTTACATCACCTTTTGTTCCAGCATACTAGGGAGTGAATTTCCTCTGTCTATTCTTCTGCTTTGGGCATCTCCATTCTATAAAACAGAGGAGACCACCATAAGACCACATACCACAACTCGGATTTGTGCAGTTATTACAAAAATCTGATTGCAAATGTTGTAAAACTATTGAGATTGAAGGTTGCAAAGCTTGACTAAACTATTGGATTATTTCTGAAATGCTAATACTGCAATCGTCAACATATGAATGGCTTGTATTGTATTCTTTACTTAAAGGGTTTAAATACAGCTGGTTTAAAATAAAGTGGACAAATTCATCTGTTTAAAAAAACGTGAAAAAAGTAAACTCTTACATACCTGAAAATCTGTAAAAAAAAAATAAATTGAGAGAGAGAGAAACAATTAAAACTACAATGAGCATAGGGTACAAAACATTTAATTCAATTTGATTTATACTCATTTAAAAAAGGTGAGAATAGAACACAACAAAACACAATACAATAGAATAATGACTCAGCACTCTAAATAAACATACTACATTCTAAATACTCTACTATTTAGAATAGAATAGAATATGACTTTTAAGGACTGATATATTTTATAATATATGTATATATATAATCAGTGCTCTAAATACTGTAAAATAGAATTATGATTTATAATACTGGCAATCTGAAGTGTAACAAACTTTAAAAAGACATTTTAACATTAAACTGGAACTTGCTCTGATAAAATAAACATGGCAAAATATCTGATCTACTATTTAGAAAAGATTAGATCAGAATATGATTACATCATGACAATACTTGTACTTTGAATATAATAAAACTAAATTATGACTCTTAAAACTGGGACTCTGTTTGAAGTGTAAATAAATATGACAAAAATGACTTTATTAAATGATCTATTATTAGATAGAGAGAGAATAGAGATGAGTGCTTACAATACTGGAACTTTGATTACATTTCAAACAAACAAGGCAAAAAATCGCTTTCCTGTTTAGAACAGAATAAAATGGAATAAAATGATGAATCTTGATAATGACACTGATTGAAGTGTAACAAATGAAAACAAGAATAGAATAGAATTGTGCCTCAATACTGGTGCTCTAATTGAAGTAAAAATAAACATGACAAAAATTGCTCCACTATTAGAGTATAATATAATATAATAGATCAGTGCTCTTAATTCTGGATCTTTGATTAAGTTCCAAATAAACATGGCAGACAATGTCTCTATTCTTTAGAACAGAATAAAATAGAATAGAATTATGGCTCTTAATACTGCCACTCTGATTGAAGTGTAGCAAATACAAAAAAAACAAACTAAAAACAGAACCGAACAGAACAGAATAGAAATGTCATCATCCCCACTCTTACTTTGACTCCCTTTATCACTGTTTGAAGAGGAGAACTCTGCAGACTGGAGCTGTAACACACAAACACCAGACTAATTAAATCAGTGTAATTAAGGATGGATCTCACAAAGCTATCAAAACAGATTTCATTTCCTCACCCTGGTCATGCCAGTCTTAGTGTAGGAAGGAAACGAGGGGGATTTGGAGGCTGCGCAAAAGACAAGAAAAACATGTTAATGTAGTGACACAAATAGCATTCAAATAATCATCTTAACCAAGTAATGATGCTGAAGCCAGCATGTTTTCTATTAGGGATATGTGTCGTGTGTATGTGCATCTCTTCAACCAGAAGAGGCCACTGTAAGTACAAGGTCAACTGGCTTTTGTGATTTACTCCAATCACATCCATTTTCAGTGTCACACAATACAAGGTGTATAATACAATAATCAAAACGGTTCAAATTGAGTTCTTTAGATGCTGACCTTTCCCCTAGAGACATATAAACTCTAATCTAATTCAGATTATTAGTCTGCCATGCATAAGCTCTGATTGCAGGTGGAAAGACTGACTCAGATGTCCAGTACACATTGGCTGCTGTAAGTAATGCTGCTTATCTCGGAGCATCTTTCTGTTCTGTGATTCCTTATGAGACAGTTTTGTGAAAATCAAGTCCAAACAGTGACAACCACACAAGCACACTCACACATTGATATGTACCACACAAGCACACTCACACACACACATTGATATGTACCCAGATGCATGCGTGTCCTGTCGGGCAGAGACCGTGCTTTCCTTCGGACAGGGGCTGATCTTTCGATCTCCTCCTTTAGTATCAATTTTCCTAGATTGGATTGAATCTGTGAAGAGAGAGAATGAGAGGTAAGGGATTTTGAGGGGTGAGGTGGACACTGAAACATTATACCCAGGCTGAGAGACTGAATTGATCAGCTTGGCTCCGTTTCGACAGGAAATGCAAGAATCCCTACAGATTTGTCCTTCATTTGAAACCAACCGTGGCCTTCACTTGAAGGTCGAGTGAGACAAAAGATCTCACAAATAAGAGCCAACCCAATAAACCTTTAGCCTCGGTTTCTTAAAAAATACGGTTTAAGAAAAACAGAACAGGAGAAAAGTAAAAATGTATAATAGAAAAATACATATACAAAAAGTTAAATATTTGTATTAATAGCTGGACATGTAAACTGCATGTACACTACTGTTCAAACGTCTGGGGCTCAAAATATTTTTTATGTTTTTGAAAAAAGTCTCTTATGCTCACCAAGGCTGCATTTATTTGATCAAAAAATAGCTTTCTGTTTTAATATATTTTAAATAATTATAATGAGAAATTAATTCCTGTGATGTAAAGCTGTATTTTCAGCATCATTACTCCAGTCTTCAGTGTCACATGATCCGTCAGAAATCATTCTAATATGCTGATTTGCTGCTCAAAAAATGTATTATCAAATGTATTATTAAATTATTATCATTAAAATATATTCTCAATGTCAAAAACAGTTGTTTTTATATTTTTTGTTGAAAAATGTGAAATATTTTCTTAAATGAATAGAAATAAAAAAAAACATTACATTGAAATATCTTTTTTTGTAACTAAAAATGTCTTAACTATTACTTTTTATTCATTTATGCAATCTTGCAGAGTAAAATGTATTAATTTCTTTAAACAATAATAATAATGAATAATAATATGATAATTAAAAAATACTAATTACAATAGTTTAACTGTAAAACTTCAGGAAACAGCTTGACACATCACAATTACCCTCGAACAGCCACTGTAAGTTTACAGACAAGATCATTTTAGGGACAAACACCTTGTTGAGCTCTTGTTTCTGCATTTGCCGAAGTCTCCACATGTCTTCAGACAGATCACTGTCGTCATACTTATCATCATCTCCTCACCCTCCTCTCCCTCAGCCACCTTGGACACCACACTCTTCCTCCGCTCTTTCTCTGTGATACAAACACATGACCGTGTCGATGAACACCTACCACATCAACAAACTGGGCCTTGATACTGAGCTGTTAGCATTAGCATCTAGCTAAATACATTACTGCCCAGAGGGAATTGTTTTTTCATGTATGCATGTACATTGAATTTTTTCTATGAAAGAATGTAGCAGGTTGTGATCATGTTGATAGCGTGAGAGTGTATTACCGATAACAGCTAGTGAGGGTGGGCAGGGCCAGTAGTCCGTCTCTATCTTACAGGGCTGGTTGGGGTCTGGAGGCTGTGCGGCGGGAAACTTTGAAGACTCAATGATTAAATCCTCCATGTGTTTACTGTGTGGAACGGCTGCTGAGACATCTACATCCATTCAAATACACAGACACATAATCTGAATGCTCCAGAATTACACCATTTACACTGAATCTGATATAAACTCAAGAGCAGTGTTGATGTTTCATACCTTGTTTATATATTGGTGGCTTCTTGTATATGTGTTTTCCATTGTCTATGAGGAAAAGTGAGGGTGTTTTGTTTAGTTTTGTGAGTCTGATGTTGATTGAGGTTTGTTGGCTGTTTGTGAGGTGTTGTAGTACCTAACCTGGCCTGTGGAAGTGCTGTTGTTGGTGTGGGACATTTGTGCTGACGGTGATGCTTTTACTCAGCTGTGTGGACGCTGGAGACGAGCTGCCTGACGATTTGGGCTCTGACCAATCCCTCTGATAGACATCCTTTGA
>CM049810.1:6418743-6509948 GCA_027422405.1 Ptychobarbus kaznakovi
TCTTTAAATTGCAGATAATATAATTTTAATTAAATAAAAGATCAATTAAGTGTTTGGTAAAGAGAGATGCTTTAATGACTGTTTCTTGAACTTGGTTAATTTCATTGTTTTAAAGGGATAGTTCACCAAAAAATGAATTTGATGTCATTAATTACTTCAACCTCATGTATGTTCCAAACCTATATGGACTGGGGTTGGGGGGGGGGGGGGGGGGGGGGGGGGGGCCTGGGCAATCGAGAGGAGATGGGAGGGTGGGTGCTCTTGTCGGAATCCGTTGCCGGCTCGTTTTTGGGCTCGGGTCGGACTTCCACCCCTCTGAGGCGTCTCGGCAAGCCGGGTGAGGTGAGGTCTGGGCGGCTAGAAGGAGTGGCTAATTTCACCTGAGTTTGGTGTAGTTTGTCCCCGCCTAAGGGGAGTTATAGCCGGTCAAAATTTCAACTAACAGAAATTTTTTAAATATATTTTTTTGGCCATTTTTACCTTTATAATGAAAGGACAGTGTAGAGTAGACAAATCGAATAAAAAACATTTTCATTAATTGTAATTAACATGCATTAAAATGCCAAAAACATTACTTTCAGTTCACACTTGAGTATATTTTTTTCCCTTTTTAGAAGTATGCTAAAGTGCACTTCTTTTTCACAAGTGGTAACATTGTGCCAAATGACCTCTTGGCGTTTTTTGTCATTTATATCTGAAATCTTCTTGTACGTCATCTAATGTTCAGAATGTCCCAAAATAAGTTGTTTTTCTAAGTATGAGTGGCAGAAGTGAAGGCCGTTTAGCTGTCCGAAGGACAAACAGACACGGTCTGTTGTTTGGTCTCAGAGGCCTTGCGGTTTGAGAAGACAAATTGAGCCAAACCGCTCCAGCGAGTGGCACAGAACAGGGAGGAACTGCTGTCACTGAGGAGACACTCGTCCTTGCCAGACTGTGTCACATTGTGCTGCCACACCACAACAGCAGGGCGTAATCTCCAGTTATAGGTACATTTTAGTATTATTCGAGCATGCCTTTCCAACTCATCTGGATTCTTGGTTTCACTCATGATGACACTTGACATGACTCACATGGCCTCTCATAATGTATGAAAGGATGCATGAAGATGCTTTTGTCCCTGATGCAGTAATTACTATAATAATTAATAAGGCACACTGAGTAGGATCCGTGCTCTGATGACTGATGTTGTATGTCTTTCATGTCACTGCTGATTTTGTTTTCAAGCTTGACACATTCAGTTAAGGAGCTTTAGACTGTGGTCTGGTTTACGTAGATTAGCTGTTTCTCTGAGGCCTGCTATTTGAAAGACAGAGCCGCTACTGAAAATGACCAGTTAATGTGTGCCTGCTTTTTGTCTCATTTCTCTCCCCCATTTTGTCTTACTTTAATGATTTGTTTCTTTCTTTTTGAATTCTTTTATATAGCTTTATATAAAAGAAAATAGTTTAAAAAAGTATAGTTTTATAAGATCACAATTTTTTAATGATTAATGGTGCAGCTCTAATCTAAACACTGCAAAATGTCTTGCAAGGATATTGGATACAAACCTGATATCACACACAATACGGGACATGTATGATGTTTTTGTTGTGTTAAAATTACCATAATTACAGGAAGACAACTCTAAGATGGTCACGTCCTCAGATTCAGAAATGATTATTTTATATTTCAAAACTCTTGATGCCAGTAATGGTCTCCATTAAATCATCTGTTACTGGTGACATTGAAATGCTTAATAAGATAGTACATATATTTATTCATTTGTAAAATAGAAAGTGCACTGGTAACAATAATAAAAGCACTAGGTATAAAATGAAGATTACGAGGTCACTGCCAGTCTTGCTGATTTTTGATGACATCACAACTGTGAAGTAGGAATAATCAGAGCTTTTAAAAATCTGTATGTGTGTTTATAGCTTGTAATTGTGTTATTCCAATATATCATGATTGCAGCATTATCCAAACTATATAGGGTTGTTTTTAAAGTGCCCATATTATGGGTTATGAAAGGTTCATATTTTGGTTTTGGGAGTCCCAATAACAGGTTGACATGCATGCAAGGTCAATAAACACTTTCATTGTCTTATAATGTGCACTTATTTTTACCTTACTTGCACAACGACTCTCAAACGATTCGCTCAATGATTAATTTTTCAAACCCCTCCTTTGCGCGACGCTAATCTGCAGTGATTGGTCTCATTCTTATTTCATCTCGCCTGTAATGCCTGATAAAGCAGCGTTTGTGAGTGCAGTGCTGCTTTGTGTACAGTTTTACCGGGGAAACCGCTATTTTTACCGCTCCAAAAGCAGCACCTAGTGGCGAAGAATGAATTTGTATTTTCATTCAGACTAACGTGAAAAGACCAACAAGTGAGCAGGCATCATCATTGATATCAACATGAAACTGCTTGGGATTCATCGTTAAAAACGACTCGTTTCAATGATTCAGAGTCGACTCTTTCTTTTGAGAGACAATAACTTTATACACGGTGCACATTCAGATTTAAAACTTTGCAGGATGTTTTTATTCACTTAGAGCTGTTTTACATGCTGCATGAAAGGTCATTTTCAAAAATCCATAATAGGGGCACTTTAAGTAGCAATAGTCATGTTTTATTTAACTATTCCCACCTCAAATTCCCCTTTCTTTCTCGCTCTTTTTATATTTAATTATCATCTTTTAACTGAATTCCTGTCCTGGTTTCCTCTTTTCCTTGCTAACTTTAATCTTTCTCTTGTCGTTTTGTCCTTATCTCTTCCCCTCATTCTGTCGTCCACCTGCTCTTGCTCTCTGCCCTGTCCATCACACAGCAGAACAGGAAGCGCTCTGGGGTTGACCTCTGACCTCAGTCAGCCAAGCTCTGTATAAACAGCTCATTTTCTCCACTTCCTGTTTAGTTGAACAGGAGCACCGCCTGTTTTAGTTTGTTTATAGTGCAGTTTAGTTTGTGTGTGTGTGTGTGTACGCAGCATGTTTTTCAGTGTGTATTTTCGTATGCGGGTGTCAGTGTGTGCTGATGCCTGCCTGCTGTTCTGTTGAGAACAATACGGTTTGTTTCCTTATATAAGATCCTATGGAAGTCCGTTTCCACCTCAAAGTAGAAAAATAAATAAATAAAAATTCATTGGGACTCTCCCAATTGTGACATTATTTCTCACAATTGCAGCTTTATAACTCACAGTATGACTTAATGTCTTACAATTACAACTTTATAGCTCACAATCGTGACTTTTTAAATTACTTCATATTTCATAATTGACTATATGTCATGACAATTGGTACTTTATATTGCACAATTGTGACATAACTTACAATATGACAGCAACTGTGACATTATTTCTCACAATTCTGGCATTATATTTTGTACCTGCAACTTTATATGTCAAAATTTTAACTTTATATCATAATTGCGACTTAATTACTCACAATATGACTTCATATCTTTCTATTGCAACTTCATGTCACACAGTTGCTACATTATAGCTCACTGTAAGACGTTATATCTTACAAGTGCAACGTTTTATCGCTCGTCTCATAATTGCAGCTTTATTACTCATAGTATGACTCTCATAAATAGCTCACAGTAGCATATTTATAGCTCACAATTGTGACTTAATACCTCACAATATGGCTTCATATCTTACATTTGCAACATTACATCTCACAATTGCAAGTTTATATAGCACAATTGCGACATTATACATAACAACCTGACTTCATATCTCACAACTGCAATTATATCCCAATTACAGCTTTATGATTCACAATATTACATCTTATCTCACAATTGTAACTTAATATCTCACAATTATGACATTTTATGACTCATAATATCAATTATGTTATCTCAGATGCAGCTTTATAATTCAGCTTCATATCTCAAAATTGTGACATTAAAATTCATATTCATAGTGCATTATAATATGACTTTATCTACTGCTACTTTATATCCCACAATCTGACTTCATATCACACAAATGCAACTTTATATCACACTATGTTTTGCAGTGTGGCTTCATTTTTTGTAATTTTGACATTATGTACATAATTTAATTACAAAATAAATGTTACTGTAATCTGTTACAGTGTAGTTAAATTACAGTTACTTATGAAAATGTTAACAATTACAAAGGGGGTTACATCTGAATATTTTCCTCACACATACAGATTTGATTGATTTCAGATTACAAATTTAGAAAAGTAATCAAATGTAATCAGTTATGTTACTTTAAACTAAATAATTGAAATAGTTACACTACATATTATGTTTTAAATAGGGTAACTTGTAATCTGTAACCTATTACATTTCCAAAGTAACCTTCCCAACACAGTATTTTACTTTATTACTCGTTCAGCTTCACTTCGCAGTGACCATTTTATTTATTACTCTGAGACAGAAACAGCTTCTGTAAGAGCCACCTTTTGGAAATGGGCTTTACACAACAAAAGTTTAGTTTGACTTCATGTAAAAATGTAGCCGTGTACTGTATATATCTTATATGCTATAATAATTATAATGTAACATATACATACACACTCACGCAAGCCACTTTCAGCAAGCCAAGACCTTACGTGACACCTAACCTCCACACACGCTCGCTCTAAACGGTTTCTGACTCATTACTATCTATAGCTCTATAGTCTCTGGGTCCAATTAACCGGTTTGTGTTTTTGCCAGTGATATCTCTCAGTCTCTTTCTGTATTAAATTATGCAGTAGATCTGTCTGGTTTTCAGCTTTTATCTTGTGTCTGGCTTCAGTTAGCTGACGGTTCGTGTGCCCGACCAGAGCATCAGGCGCGGTAGATCAGGGTCAAAGAGCTATTTGAAGATCTGTTCGGCTGGCCGCGTCCCAGTACTATACATCCTGCAACAGTAGGAGGACTGCAGTGGGTTAGTGGTTTGGAGTAGTCACCCCCAGTAATGACCTGACAAAGGCTAGATGTCATTTTCATTCATTTTGAGCCAAAACACAGAGACTCACTTTTGGGGAACTTGTGTTGGTTCTGAAATGTCCTCTTTAATTTTCTTTAATTAAATGGCAGGATGTAGTTTAGCTGTGTGTTTGTCCACACGTGTGCACATATGCGGGAAGTCATTAGCGGGGTGGCTAGTGTTAGCATTAGTCATACAAAACAGCTGTCATAATCTGTTGATATGCTTTGGGTGTAGCACAATATTACGCAGTAAATAGAGCATTTTGTGAACCAAGCACGATCTGTGCTTTTCTACAAAGGTGGCGAACATAGTAACAACTCCAACACTGACAAAAATGACAAGCATTCATTCCCTGGGAATGAAACTGATGGCATTAGCGTTGCTAGCGTCATGCTATATTCGACTTTACATAAATGGTGTATTTGCACAAAAAAAGACTGCCTGTTTTGATTAAATCATCTCAATAACTTTTGAGACAAGGCATGAAATAAGACGAACCAGCTGCTGGTTTGCAAATTGAAGGAGACAAACACTTTCTCTCAACACACACACTCGCATACTCCAAACACGTTCTTTAGTCCTGATTGGTAACACACTTCCTGCCAATAAGTGGATATTCAGCCAGTTACGCTCTATTAGGCTGTGACACACTGAAGCAGACGAAAGAGTTACATGAGTCACAAATGCACACTTTAGAAAGTGCCAGTAATTACATGCAGTAATACATGGATAATTACAGCTCTAAAATCTGATTGGATAAAGCCAGGTGTGGACTTAAGGATGTTTATAGTCCTTTATGATTGTTGCAAGTCAGATTGTATGATATGAACACAGTGACATCTTGGGTAGCAGCAGACTGTCTTTTAGACTGAAGATAGACGTCTGTGATTTCATCTGTCTGTGATGTTGACTTCACATTTTATATCAACACTCAGGTTACTCTGAGTTGGATATGGGTGAGCATAAGAGGGAATGTATGCACTGATGTGATATTGTGATCATATTGTGAAGGGAACATTCATTAACAATCATTATTTTACAAAAAGTGGTACCAAAATTTCAGTACCAGTTAAAATTCTAAGATTCTCAGTATGTATGTATATGTGTATATGTGTGTGTGTGTGTGTGTGTGTGTGTGTGTGTGTGTGTGTGTGTGTGTGTGTGTGTGTGTGTGTGTGTGTGTGTGTGTGTGTGTGTGTGTGTGTGTGTGTGTGTGTGTGTGTGTGTGTGTGTGTGTGTGTGTGTGTGTGTGTGTGTGAAAAATATGAAATCAAAATTAATTATTAATGCTGTCCTTATCATGTTACTGTGGCTGCTATTTTATAAAAACTTACCTAGACCTAAAACTCTAAACTGTGGTGAAATAATTGTAACGTATGGCTCTTGTGATGTATTACTTCTACAAAGTACATATGCTTTAGGTATAGACAGAAATAGATCTGACATATACATAACAGCTCAGTTTACTGGCATTTGTGTGTTTTTATTTGTCCATATCAGCCACAAACCTAAGCCAAACCTGCTTTCCTCCTGAGCTTTACCCATACCACCATCCAAAGCCCACTCTCTCTCTTCCTCTTCTCTTTTCTCTCTTCCTTCTGATAAGACTCTCTCTGGTCTCAGGCCCATTAGCCAATGGCAAAAGGGATAATTGTCGTGGAAAGAGCCGGGCGTTCGTTTGATGTGGACCTCGACTTCCTTTTGATGTAAAAATGTATCCACTGTGATTATCAAGATTATGGCTTCCTCCCCCTCCTCTTCCTCATTCCCTCACCCTTTCCATCCCTCCATTAAGCCGTGAAGATTAATTGGAAACAGCCTGGTCTGATGACTGAAGTTGATGCCGCTGTCTTCGGGCGCTGAACTCGTGTTCGGGTAGCATCCTTTCTCACACACTCTCCCTCCTCCTCCTCCTCTAGTCAGAGGACATCTTGTATCAGTGTTTCTATGGGCAAATTAGTACTTTTTTCAGAAGGATGCATTACATATCAAAAGTGGCAGTAAAAGATATCTTTAAAAACAGTGTTCTTTTAAACTTTCAATCTATCAAAGAATCATGAAAAAGGGGTTATTATTGGGTCTATGTATATACAGTAGTCTGGGTTGTATTTTATTTCACCTTGTGTCGTTTTGTTCATTACTTCTTTCAAGGATGAAGGTTTTTTATGTAACCTATCATGTGGGCATCTGTCTAATTAAACTGTTTCTACCAAATAACAGATGATTTTGTAATGAATTGAATTTTACAGGGGTGTAAAAAGTACCCAAAATTATACTTAAGTGAAAGTGCAGTAACTGAGCGAAAAGTTGACTCATTTAAAAGTTGAAATATCTGGCCCAAAACTACTTCAGTGAAACTAAACAAGTACTACTTTAAATTGTACTTAAGTATTAAAAAAGTAACCTAGTAAAAATGAAAACAAGAGAGGTTGTTTCATCATTTCAAATAATCTTTTCAATGCAAGGTGATATAAAATGAATAAAATGTTTTGTCAGATTTGGCTAAAGGGGGAAAACAAGACAAAACACAACGGCACAGGTCACAAGTGTGTACAACAACAATTCAAATGCAGCACAGTGGAACACAAAACATAATCCATTCTTTACTTCATTCTTTACACTCTTATGCCATGCCACATGTATACGACGTTCTTTCTTCAGATGAACCCAAACAAAGAGTTTCAGAAAAAATACATCTTTTGAAGCCAGAAATTTCTGTGATGAGAGTTATGATTGAAGCTGAATTGTGTGACCTCATGAACGAAAAAACAAAGCATCACTGGTTCTTGCACGTCAAGCATGCATGTTTGAGCTTTTGTTTACCATATTTCATGTGCGTAAGATGGAAGAAAATAAAATGCTTTTTTTAAGTTGAAATAAACATTTTAAAGGTATGAAGTACAGTTTTTTCTTCAGAAATGTAATCAAGTAAAAGTACAAGGCATCGGTTTAAATGGCAAAATAATACTTAAGTACAATAATCAAGTATAATTACTCAAGCATTTTACAATCCATTTATGTCAATAACAAACGATTTGGGAAGCATTTTCTTCTGTGTTATAAAACTTGATAAGACAATTGATTTTGCTGTCTCAAATGCTCAATATATAACTCCATTTACCTCTAATTTTCCCTTGCTGTCCACAACCCTGTTGAATAGATCTGGGGTTGATTTTGTTGGGTATGGATCAGTTAAGAGCCTCTAGTTTAATGCACTGACTGAACTATATTTTAATAAAGCACATATATCATGAAATAAGTAATGCACAAAATGAAAATACAACCCAGACTACCGTGTATGCATATACCCAATCATAACTTCTTTTTTCAGGGTTCTTTGATGAATAGAAAGTTTAAAAGAACACAAATTTGCTCTTGCACACTGCTCAAACTTGCATCATTAGAAAATGTATTAGCAATGTTCGCTCAATTCATTAACTCATTAAGAGTATTTACAACTCAAAATAATGACAAAGGCCACACATTCAATTATATAGTCAATACAGAATTTGTATTACCTGTTACAAATATTTAAAACATAATAATTCTTCACCCAAATTAACAAAAATACTAATTCACTACCATTACGTTTAAGCAGTAAATCATTAAATACATTTAAAAAAAAGGTAAAAAATAAGTTTTCCAATGTATCTCCCCTTATATCTTCTGTTTTTGTTTCTGTTTGATAGAAATGAAAGTGTTGAAGTGAAACACAGGTGACTTCTACAGTCAGACTACTATGTTTTTGTTGTATATAGCAGAATCTAATGCAGCAAATGAATATGTGTGAGAGTTGGCGAGCGTGTGTGTCTGAGATGCCTGGCCGTATAAGCACGCTTGTGTCAGGGTGTTTACTGTACATGCGTGTTTTTGTTGGACATGCACGTGTGTGTTTTGGTTCAACGTGTGTTGGCGAAGGCGTCTATGACAGAGTGTGTGAGTGAGGCGTGTTTTCATTGGATGCACGAGTGGATTTCATTTTACATGGCTGTCTGTGAATGTGTGATTAGTGACCGTCATCACAATAACTCATTTCATCTCTGCTTTTGCATTTCTTCACAGAAATCTGAGCAACAATCGCATCCGCGTCCTGAAAAATGGCTCCTTCGCTGGCTTGTTCTCCCTCGAGAAGCTGTAAGTAAACCTCTTTCTCGTCGTCATCATCTTCATCACCATTGCAAGGCTTAGTGGTTTCTTTGATGGGTGTCTAGGGTTGGGCTTTTTGATTCATTGTGGAGTCAAATGCTAAAACATTATAAGAAGTAATCAGTTGCTCGACGAATAACGTAACATCACCGATAATGATTCAAAATAAGGTAATAATTACATAAAAACACACTTTGGCATCAGCAAGCTACTTTCATAGAAATTAATACTTTATCAGCAGGGCAATCAATTAATTCAAAATGACAGTGAGGTAAATACAAACAATTTCTATGTCAAATAAATGCAAACAAATTTCTGTTCATCAGAGAATCCTAACATATTTACGTTTTTGCACAAAAATATTAGCACCACAACATTTTTCAGCATTGATAATTATAAGAAAGCTACTTTCGGGAGTTAATGGCTGTTAGAAAATTAATACTTAATTCAGCAAGATGCCAATCAATTAATTGATCAAAAGAGTGAATACATAATTTCTATGTCAATTTATAGTATATTAAAATGCAAACAAAGTGGTGGGCCGTTTCATCGGCGTTAACGTGCTGCGAATCCTAACAAATATGTATGTGGTTTTTCACAAAAATATCGGCACCACAACTATTTTTAACATTGATAATTATAATTTCGAAAGTCTAATCTAGGCTGAAAGTTGGGTTGGGAGCTGGAAATTCATGTCTATACTACGCAAGCTAGAAATTAATTACAAATTTATGTATATATTAAAACTAGTGGTGGGCCGTTATCGGCGATATTTTAGCGCGGACGTGCTGTATACTACGAATTGACTCTTAGGGGGCGAGAACGAGTCTTCGATAAAAAAAATATCGCCGTTAAGGCTCGCATCCGTGATGGACAGAGTTGGGTTGGGACGGCTGGGTCTATACTACGCAAGCTATGTGGTAACTTTACCCTGAATTTTCGGGCAGGACATCCATGTAACCTAGCCGACCTATTGCACTGTAGGGGGCGAGAACGAGTCATCAACCTCGAACAAATATAGAGGCTTTCGCAGTCGTGATGGACTGAAAGATGTATGTAGTAGCAACTTTACATGGCCGCTCAATAACGGCTGGTCTAGAGAAATGTGTGCTATTGAAGTGTTTGTGTCGGGCAGGAAGCGCGTTTGCTGCAAACGCTCACCTAGGCTCCGGTGCGTTCACTTGCTCTTAAAATCGCCGTCAATTCTTGGTCATACAGATAAAAGTAGGAATACATCTTTCATCTGTAAAACTCTACGTTTATTTGTGTATCAGAATAACAACGAAACGTTGCGCAACTTTACTTTTAATGGCCGCAATATGATGTAACTAGAGAATGCGCTTTATGTGCGCTATTGAAGTGTTTGTGTGGAAGCGCGTTAACTTGAGCGAGAAACTTCGAAAGGCTCCGGTGCGCTCGCTCTTAAAATCTCCGTAAAATTCTTGGTCATAGATAAAAGTAGAAAAAATATATCTATATACATCTTTCGAAATGTCAAAAAAAAATAGAGAAGTGTGTGTTAAAGACTCTACGTTTATTTGTGATTTACATGAAATTTAATCTGAATAACAACGCAACACGTTGCGCTTTTAAGCAAACAGGATGCGCTTTAGCTTTCAGTCTCAATATAATAACAAAAAACGACATTTTGAGCGTTTTTATTCAAAATAAGGTGAGCGAAACTCGAATATATCTAAAAATACTGTGATACATGAAAAATATATCTATAGAGAGTGAAATGTCAAAAAAAAAAATAGAAGACGTGTGTGTTAGCAGTTATCGGCAAAAAAACAAACACAAAACAAACAACCACGGGAGTGGGATTTAATGAAATTTAGTCATTCTTCCGGGAGTTGAACGGGATTTTCCTCCAGTTTTTCGTGGGATTGGGACGGGAGAGAGGCTTTAAAGTTTGTTCAATATAATAACAAAAAACGACATTTTGGGTTTTTATGTTGGAAACAGAGATAAGCCCCTGGTCTAAGGTGGGCACCTGGCTTGAGAAACCCGTTCTCAAAGACTATATTTTTACTGTAATTGAGTCAGTTATTTGGGTCGGCAAAAAAAACAAACAAAACAACAACACGGGAGTGGGAGGGAATTCTGAGTCATGCCTTCGGCAGAATCCGGGAGTGGAACGGGATTTTCCTCCAGTTTTTTCGTGGGATTGGGACGGGAAGAATCTAAGTTTGTGATCTAGATTAATTTGGAAACAGGATTAAGCCCCTGGTCTAATGCGCCACCTGGCTTGAGAAACCCGTTAAAAAAATCAAAGACTTACTTTTGCCCACCTCTAATAAAACATACTAAAATAACATTTTTGGGTAGCAATAATATCTCACAATATACTGTTTTATTGTATTTTTGAAGAATGCCTTCGGCAGAATTCAAATGAGCCATTTTAATCTAGATTAATCAGATTAATTTCAAATTTTGATTAATCTGATTAAAAAATTATCTATGCCCACCTCTAATAAAACATACTAAAAAAAATTTTATAGCAATAAATCTCAAAATCTGTTTTAATTGTATTTTTGAAAAAAGTAAATCCAGCCTTTGTGAGTAAAAATATTGAAAAAATCTTACCGACCCCAAACTTTTGATCAGAAGTGTAGAAAAATGTAGGAAAATAAAGGCTATCACTATTTACATTTTTCATATGCCTGTTAATCTAAGTATTTTGGGTTATTTTTTAAGTAATATATGCTTTATAAATGTTTCAAATAAAATTTAGCACATTGATATCATATGTGACAGAATAATTTACCAAGTCTGTATTGTATATGCAAAATTATATCCAGTGATTCATCTCATGTCTCATGACAAATTGAGTGACTTTCACTTATTTTTGATCGTAAAGTATTGATTGCATGGATTTTAGCATGAAATAACATCATTGATGCATAAACAAAAGATTAGAAAAGTAGTCCCACTTCTAAAAGACATTAACAGATCAAGTTTTTTGTTCATTTTTAAACCAAAATGTTGCATACTTCAGCTTTAAATGCAATAAACAAGTTCAAATATGTTTGAACAACATTTGACTTTATTTTGGAAATAATCCAGAATCTTTCTTTGATTTCACACTGAATACTGAAGTTACCGCTGGCAGGGAGCTGCTTGCTGCTGTCTGAGTGTGATACTACAGTAGGGAGGATGAGCCGGTACGCGAGACTATCACAGAAAGAGTCTCATTACACCTCCATATATCACTCTGTGAAGAACTGCTCAGATAATAGAGGAGGAGGAGAGGAGGCTGCCAGGGACTGAAGGAGGAAGACATATGTTGTGTTGCTGATTGACCTGCAGTATTGGTGTATGACAGCTACAGTAGGCCATATTATTTTCCAATAAAACTGTTTTATAGCTCCTTTTTCTAATCATAAATGTTGTTTGTTGTGAGTGTATGGGGCAGCACGTGTGTTTGTGTGTGTGAGGTCATTATTGTGCACGTGTGTGCGCTCGTGCTCATGTGTGCACGTGTGCAGTGATTAGCCGTGTGTGTGTAAGACAGGGCTGTTCTCTGTATGTAGGTGTTTTTTTGGGGGTAAAAGGATCTGATTTGCTTGTTTTTGCAAGTGCAGACAAGACCCCCGGGGAGCTGCGGAGGTCAAAGTTCAGAGAAACTGGAGCCGTGCCCTCAAACAGCCGCTCGTACCTGGGATTGTAGTTAAACCGGGCTAGGATGAGGGGAAGGGCTGTTTCGGTAGATATTAAACAATAGATGTTAACTCTCTATTAGTACCACATGATTTCCTTTGTCAGCTTGCATAATTCAGAGAAAACAAAACAAAACGTGGAAAAGAAAAAAAGAGGAAAAGAAACCAGTTGTTTTTAGCTGTTTTAAAGCCTTATGACATTTCATTTTTATCTCTAAAACTCTCTTTCCTTGTATCCCACACTAAATTATTTTTTGTAATGTCTAATACCTCCATTTTTTTGCTACATCTTTGGTTAGTAAAATAGATGTTGTTGTTTCTAGATCATTTTGTCCTAAGATTTACTTAGAGTTTTATTTTTAGATTATATTAACGTGACATGTTTGCACTGTTACAGTAATGCAATTTCATTACTGGCCTTTTTGTGACTTTTATTGATGAAGCAATTTATTTATTTGGAAGTATTTGTAATAGTACACAAATATAATATATACTGTAGCATACTAATATAGTTTTAAAACTATATTTATGTGTAAATATTTGTGCTGTCAAACCATTAATCGTGATTAATTTGTTTACATAATATGTGTGTGTACTGTGTAAATTTATTATGTATATATAAATAAACACACACACACACGCACGCACGCACGCACGCACGCACACACACGCACGCACACGCACACGCAACGCACACACACGCACGCGCACACACGCACGCACGCACGCACACACACACACACACACACACACACACAACACACACACACACACACACACACACACACACACAAACACACACGCGCGCACACACATATTTAAAATATTCATGCAATTTATATTATATATAAATATAGGTAATATATAAACAACATATGTTTATTGAATACATACATGCATGTGTGTGTATTTATATTAACAAAATAAATACACACACATGTATATTATGTAAACAAAACCTTTATTTTGGATTATTTTATTTTGGATTAATTGTTTGACAGTACTAGTAAATGAAACAGTTATGCACAGAATGAGAAAACAGGTTTGAAAAGGGTTAAAGTCAGGATAACCTTGGATTTTAAGAATAATTTTGTAGGACAAGTTATGATACACTCTTTTGTAGAGTTTGTAGGAGCTCCAAGTGAATAATTGTATATGTTAAAAAAGACACAATGAAATTAATCAAGGAGAGAATGATACTTTTTCCAGAAAAAGCTACTACTCTAGAGAGTTAAAAGTGAGTAAGGAATAGGTATGCTCACATTTGAACCATGTACTTATAATATTTGTATCAACAAAACTGAAAACACATTCCTTATGCAGTAGGTTTGTAATAAAAATGACACGAAAATGGTATGGCACGGTACGTTAAGAAAACCATGTAGCTTTACGGCTCTTTGGGACTCCTTTTTAGGAAGCCCAAAATATCCTTGGCTACAGCAGTTCTAATGCTGCAATCCAATCGACGTCAGATGTGGGATATTCTTTCCTCGTAGATATCGCTGACTTCCATTGCCAGACATTCTGAAGATGATTTATAAAGAAACAAATAGCAGTGCAAGCATTTGCTTTGGAAATATGTCTCCAAGCAACCAAATCGTGGAGTATAAATGATGGTATGCAGCGACAGCATTTGTTTCTTAGGTGTATGATTATGTACGGAATAATTCATTTCCTGGGTTTTATTCTCCTGTCTTTGAATCATCTTATCACGTGGTAGTATGATATCACACAACCATAATCACATTTCTGAATGAGAAAACGGGACTTTCCAAGTTGATTTCAAAATCTGATTTCAATAGAATTTTATTGCACTTTTCCAGGTAAGTTCCGACTTTTAGAGTTGATTGGAATGCAGCATGATAATAGAGGAGTAAAAAGAGGATAAATATATATCATATCTTAATCCATTGTGGAAAAAAGTGTGCTTAATAGTTTTGAATGTGCTTAAAATTTCCAACCTCCTTTTGCATTTGGGTCAGTTTTGAAATGTGTATTACATAAAAAAAAAAGAAATGTGTTTTACATAAAAATAAAAACAAAATCCACAGTTTTAGTACAGAAAAATAAGTTTTGATGTTGATTTGTTGGAGAAAAAATATATAAGTAAATTTCGAAAAATGTAACTGTTTTTTGGCAGTTCAAAGAAATGTAATTAAATTCTATTCATTCCAATACGGTCATACTTTATTTTCAGGCCCAGTTCTCACTATTAACTAACTATTAACTACAACTTTTGCCTCAATTAACTCCTAATTTGCTGCTTATTAATAGTTATAGTTAGTAAATTCGTTGTTTGGGGTAGAATTAAGGGATCTAAATCATGCGGAATAAGGCATTAATATGTACTTTATAAGTTCTAATAAACAGCCAATGTGCTAGTAATATGCATGCTAATAAGAAATTACTAAATAGTGAGAATTGGTCCCTAAACTAAAGTGTTACCGTATACTGGTAATTATCAGTTTATATGTTCTTACAAATTTCATAAAATGATATATTAAAATAAAATGTCTTATTAATGTTGAAAATATTTTTTTTAGATAGTAATATTTTAATATAGTAAAACATGGTTACATTCAAAACTTTGTAACATTTACTCATTAATGAAATGATTACTGATCAGATACAATATGGTTTTAGTTGAAAAACATATGAAGTTATGATGTTTATATTCACCGGAACACGAAAGGTGTATGCAGTCTTTTTAACGTGGTTGGAGGATTATTAAGTATATATTTTTAAAAACCGCACTTTCAAATAATATAATATTAATGAAATAAAAGGCCACTTAAGTGTACTTATGTATATTAACACACTCCAGTACACTTTTAAAAGTGTTTAAAAAGTTACATTTTAAATAATTGGTTGAATAATCTTTTGTCATGCTACAAAATAAGAAGTACACTTATTTTGATGTGCTGGTTAAAGTACTAAAGCACTGAAGTATTTAACTGTAGTCAGTTTTTCACTATTAAATTCAAAATATATATTTTAAATGTACATTTTTGTAACCTCATCATTACAAATGTGTATTTAAATGCATGACATGACATCAAAGCATATTTTAGTTTACCATAAATGTTTGTCAATACATTCGGCTGTGCACTTTAACCACATTTCACAGACAATAGAAATAATTATAAAATTACATATAAAGATTTACATAAGTCCTACTTATATGTGATTCTCTAGCACTATACAGGTCAGATAATTGCATTTATTTAAAAAAATATAAATAAATAAAAAACTACAGTACATTATTTAACAGCCAGATACATTTTCAAAAACTTTACATTCAGTTTGCACTTAAGTATATATTCCTTATTTCCCTAATAAGTAATACTTTTTTAAGAGCACTTATTTTTTACAAGGGATGTAAAGTTAAAAGTACTGATAAATCAGTTTAGTTTGCTCATGAGAACCTGATTATAGTCGATTGTATAATTCATTCATAACAAACAGTTTTCCCAGAATGCCTGGCCTCAACCTCCTGCGGAGTGACAGGTCTGTGTGTTGTGTATGTGTACTCCTCTATTGTTACTCTGTTTATTCTTGTTTTAATACAACGGTTCAGTGTGTGTGCGGCGCACATATCTCTGGTCATTGTTTCCAGGTGTGTGTGTGTGTGTGTGTGTGTGTGTGTGTGTGTGTGTGTGTGTGTGTGTGTGTGTGTGTGTGTGTGTGTGTGTGTGTGTGTGTGTGTGTGTGTGTGTGTGTGTGTGTGTGTGTGTGTGTGTGTGTTGTGTGTGTGTGTTGTGTGTGTGTGTGTGTGTGTGTGTGTGTGTGTGTGTGTGTGTGTGTGTGTGTGTGTGTGTGTGTGTGTGTGTGTGTGTGTGTGTGTGGCGTAACATGCTGCTGAAGTTTATCTTATCTGTGCAGTCTGTGCAGCAGTCATCTCAGGACAGGGTGATATTTTTACTCTCTATAGCCCAAAAACTACTGCCTATGTCAAATTCATGTCTAGGAGTGTTATTATATTAATATCAATCACAGATCTGACTGCTGACATATTTACTGTAATGTTCTTTTTCTCTCTCCCTCAATTCAAAGGCTGTGTTATCAGCGAAGCAGTATATCACTGAAGCATTCTTTATCATGACACATACTGTATGTTTATGGACATGACACGAAAGAAAACTGCAGCACTCTGTCTTTTTGTCTGGCTGTGTTTTTCTCATCCCATGTGTTGTGTGCTGTGCATCCTATTATGGAAATCTCTCTCAAACTGTTCTGGCGTCGCTTCAAGGCTCTAAATATTCTCTAAACAGCCGTCTTCTCCTTCTCTCGCTTTTTCTTTGTATACTGTAAGTATATACTCTTAAGATGGGTGTTCCTGTGCAATCACACATAGCAGAGTGAAATAATGGAAGAGAATCCTCCAGATTATTTAATTTCATTTGGAAGTGTCAAACTTATTTTAGGTCACAAGCCAGATTTTATTTGTTAAACCTTATGAACCGATGGAGAACACATGCACAAATGCATTCTCCAATAGAGCTTATGACGTCTTGTGTCAACTTGTTTTAATATATTGTTTAAAACACTGTATATGGTAAAACAACAGGGAAGCACAGTGAATAATTTCTCTCATATGCCTTTAGATTGCTATATATGGAATTGATTATTATAAATAGACTTTTGCCAGTTCAGTTTTCCATATGTGCCTGTCAGATTTTTTTAACTCAAGTGCATTCTGAAGACAACTTTCATTTTTCCCAAAAAATAATTCTATCTTTGTTATTAGTAAAAAATGTTAGATATATCACATTTACTAGTTAGTAGTCATAGTTTCTGCAGATAATTTGCTTTCAACTGAAGATTGGGACATGTTTCTGTACAATACAAACATTATTATAATTTTCTATACACTGAAAATGCATAATCATAACTGGATATTAAGTTTATTTTTAGGGTCAGTAAGATTTTTTGTTTTGTTGTTTTTAAGAATTATCTTATTTCGCCTAAGGCTGCATTTATTCGATCAAAAATAAAACCGTAATATTGTGGAATTACAATTTGCACAGTTTTTTATTTTTTCTTTTTTTTCAGCATCATTACTTCAGTCTTCAGTGTCACATGATGTTTCAGAAATCATTCTAATATTAGAATTAGAAGGATCTGATTTGCTGCTGAAGAAACATTTCAGGTTATAATCATATATTATTTTGTAGTATTATTATACAGTACATTATGTTGAAAATAGTTGCGCTGCTTAATATTTTTGTAGCTACGCTGATACATTTTTTCAGTAATATAAATTAATTTAATTAAAATTAATTTAAACAAATTTAAAAGAACAACACTTATTTGATATAGTACTAACATAAGTCTTTAATGTGTTTTCACTTTTAAACAAATTTAATGCATTCTTGCAGAATAAAAGTATTTATTTATTTTAAAAACAAATGTAATGCATTCTTGCTGAACAAAAGTGTTATTTTTTTTAAATCCTACTGACCACAAACTTTTAAACAGTAGCAAAACAAATGCAAAGCTCCTTCCCAATCTATCCTGACCATTGAGTAAGCTGTAAAAACAGGTCAGTTGGAACATGTCACAGTTATGAAGTGTAAGCACAGGACCGGCTGTGTTTATATATCAATGCTGCACCTTGATTAACATTATAATTGAACTTGAGGTAAAATAACAATAACGAAAAGAGATTTATTATTGTTGTTATTGAGTCTCCTTCATCATAATGTGCCATCTTGACCTTCAACCGCACATCCCACAGGTGTGACACAACTAGCATGTTCTCTCTGGAGTTTTCACACTCTTAGACATTATGAAACACATTCCCTTTAGTATGCGCTTCTTTAAGGACAGCAGTATTACTGCAGTGCCAGAGGGCAGGAGGAGAGACCAGCGTTGGTTCTCTGGTAGCTCCTCACACAGTCCTCCCTTTCATTAAAGCAGACCTCCTCAAAGAAAAGAAGTTCTTCATAGCTCGCCAAACCACCCAACGAGAGCGATGTTTAGCCATGTTTGCTTTATACCCTTATAGAACACAGCGGGCTGCTGTAGGATGTCGTGAAGGCCACATGTTAGTGTGCGTGTGTGTAAGTGTGTCTTTGTGTTGTCTTGGCTTTCTTTCACATACTCACAAGCATGTTATATGAAAAGAGCAATTTTCACCTGAACCCACATACACACACTCAGCCAAACCTTGTTTTCCCCTTGATCTACTAAATTAAGTTTTCCACCCAGTGCCGTCCATTAAAATGGCACACAGCCACATAGACACGTACACACACACATCCTGTAATGAGGCTGGCCCCTGCTAACGAGCGGCGACCCTAACGAGTGTGTGAACAGATCACAGCGGCCTGTCCAGCACTGATTTGAGCAGAGCTAATGAGAATAATGAGAGAGAGAGAATGAAGGTTTACAAGCTGATAGAGTGAACAGGATGAGGAAAAAGTAGGAGCAAAGGGTGGTTTCATAAAAAGAGGAGAGAAAGAGAGAGACCTTGAACTTGTAGTGTCTTTTCTGTCTTTTATAATGTAAAAAACATATTCGAAATGATACGATAGATAGATGGATGGATGGATGGATGGATGGATGGATGGACAGATAATGATACAATCTGATTGACAGACAGACAGACAGACAGACATGATACAATAATATATGATAGACATGACAGAAATAAAGATAAGATACAATACGATGCAGTAGATAGTTGGACAGATGGACAGACAGACAGACAGAGACAGACAGACAGATAGATAGACAGACAGACAGACGACAGACAGACGCAGACAGACAGACAGACAGACAGACAGCAGACAGAAGACAGAAGACAGACAGACAGACATACATACAATACAATACAATACAAACAATTACAATACAATACAATACAATACAATATGCTGTGTGATACAAATAAATACGATAGATTTCCAGACAGACAGATTAATTGATATATAGATTTACATTTACATTTACATTTAGTCATTTAGCAGACGCTTTTATCCAAAGCGACTTACAATTGGGGAGTACATAAAGCGATTAATCTTGAAGAGGCAAACATACAGAGGAAGTGCCAATAACACCAAGTCTCAGGCATTGTTCAAATAAATACAAGCTAGCAAGGGAAGAAGAGAAAGATAAAGAGAAAGATGAAGATTTAGAAAAAGTTAAATATTTTTTTTTTTTTTTATGATGATGATGATGAAGTCAAGTAGAGTTGAAAGAGATGAGTTTTCAGTTGTTGCTTGAAGATTGACAGGGATCCAGCAGTCCGGATGGGGGTAGGAAGATCATTCCACCAGCCAGGAATGGTGAAAGAGAATGTTCTGGAGAGTGATTTTGAGCCTCTCTGTGATGGTACCACGAGGCGTCGCTCAATAGCAGATCTCAGACTTCTGGAGGGGATGTAAATTCGTAATAGTGAGTGGAAGTGAGGTGGGTGCTGAGCCTGTGGTTGTTCTAGGTGGGTGCTAGCCTGTGGTTGTTCTATAGTGTCTTGCAACTGGCATCAGTGTCTTGCGAGCTGCAACTGGTGCGAGCTGCAACTGGTGCAAAGGAGACAAAGAGAGGTGTAACATGGGGCTCTTTTGGGCTCGTTGCAAGGAGACAAAGAGACCAGTCGTGCCGCTGCATTCTGTAACATGGGGCTCTTTTGGGCTCGTTAGAGGTTTGACCAGTCGTGCCGCTGCATTCTGAATAATTTGTAGAGGTTTGTCCATTGTAGAAGTTTGATGCAGAAGTCCAGTCTAGAAGAAAAGACAAGGGCCTGCAGGTCCACAAGAAGTTGTGAAAAGACAATGCTCTGTCAGAAAGAGCCTGATCTTTCTGATGTTGTGTAGTTGTGCAAACCTGCAAGATGCTCTGTCAGAAAGAGTCTTTGCATCTTTCTGATGTGCTCTTTGAAGGTAGTGGAAAACCTGCAAGATCACCAAGAGTCTTTGCTGATGTGCTCTTTGAAGGTCATGGGGTCATTGTTCGAAGAACCTAACAAGATTTATCGTGACCGAAAGCTGATGGGGTAATTGTTGATGAGTTGGGACCTGCAGGGAAGACAAGAAGCTCGGTCTTTGAAAGGTTCATGCTGTAGAGTTGGTTCTTTCATCCATGCAGGGAAGACAAGAAGCTCGGTCTTTGCCAGGTTGAGCTGTGAGATCCGTGCATGGTGTTCTTTCATCCACGTTGATCGAGATCTGGTCGAAATCCGCCAGAGCCTAGAGCTGTGTGTCATCATCCGTAGAAATGGTAGGAGAAGCCATGTGCCTGTATGATGGGACCGTTGGATCATCTGGTCGATGTAGTGTATGTGGAGAAAAGGAGAGCTGTGTTGTCATCAGTCCGTAGAAATGGTAGGAGAAGCCATGTGCCTGTATGATGGGATCCCTGGGGCCACCCCGATGTAGTGTATGTGGGAGAAAAGGAGAGGTCCAGTTGATGTGTTTTGGATACCTCTCCTCCCCATCCCTGGGGCCACCCCTTGAAAGAGTGACCAGTGAGAATATGTGTTTTGGATTCAAACCACCTCTCCTCCCCAGTGGCCATCCCTTGAAAGACCGACCAGTGATGAGAGGGGTGGATTCAAACCACAGGAGTGGATCCCAGATTGACAGTGATGAGAGGTGGTCAAAAGCGGCAGGAGACTGATGAGATCCAGTGTCAAAAGCGGCAGACTGATGATTTGGATCCATCGGCTTTTGCAGAATGATTCGAAGCGGCTTCTGATGATTTGGATCGGCTTTTGCAATTCGAGGGCTTCAGTGAGTCTCGAGAGTAGCGCAGTCTCAGTTGAATGGCCACTCCTGAAACTGTTTAGCGTCCAGTTTGTTGTTCTGTGAAAGAAACAACGAGTCCAGTTTGTTGTTCTGTTGAAAGAAACTCGTTCGAGTGTTTTGGAAATGAATGGAAGGAGAGAGGAGAGGTCTGTGAGAACAAACTCGTTCGAGTGTTTTGGAAATGAATGGAAGGAGAGAGAGGTTTTTTGAGCAGTGGGGTTACCCGAGTTTTTCTAAAGAGAGTGTTTAATGTAGGTTTTTTGATGCAGTGGGGTTGGGGAAGAGCCTGCTGTGAGGAGAGATGTGTTGATGCATGTGTGTGGGGAAGATGCCTGTGAGGAGAGAGTGTGTTGATAATGTGTGTGCGGGAGAGAGTGCTTGGAGAAGGTGTGAGGGGATGCGGAGAGAGGGTCTTGGAGAAGGTGTGAGGGGATAGGGTTTAGAGGGACATGTTGTAGGATGGCTGGAGAGGAGAAGTTTGGATACGTCTGCCTCATGTGAGGGGGACAGAAGGAGAAGATGGGAGTTTGAGCAGTGGATCTAGTTGGTTGGGGGTCCTGTGTGAGTGGAGGTGAAAACTGACTACTGATTGTTTTAGTTTTGTCTGTAAAAAAAAGTTTGCAAAGTCATAGCTGTTATAGAAGTGGTGGGAGGTGGTGAAGGGGGACAGAGGAGAGAATTAAATGTTCTGAAGAGATTACGCATATCTGGAGCATTGTTGATCTTGTTATGGAAATGTGACGATTTGGCAGTGTGGACTTCAGCAGAGAAGGATGAAAGATATAGATATAACAGATAGACAGACAGGCAAATCTACACAGTTATTAGATTAATAGCATTATTTGAAAATATATACTTTTGTGTTTTTGATACATGACGGTGAGAATATGATGTGTTATTCCTTTAAAAATGCTGTCTATGGAAAGCCACTTTAATGAGAACAGATTTCTTGCAAGCACAATCTGCTATACAAAGTTAAGAAAATATGCTTGTTTATTGAGAGTGTCCCAACCCTCTCCTTTATAATTTAATGTGGGTTCATTATGCTGTGTTTGGAATTAAGATTAACATTGTTTCCAATGAAGGTAAGGATATGACCTTATCCAGAGTGGGAGTGTGGTATGTGTATGTGTGCTGGTCACTGCTAAGCTCATGGCTTTCTCATAAAATCTGAAGGATAGTGGCAGTGGCAGTGAATTTAACCATCTTTCCCTAATAAACAAAGCTAGAGAAAGACAGATGTGGATTCAATCAGCTTCTTATGTGATTAAAAATCCAACAATCCTGCACTGATTAACTCGAGAATAACACTTTAAACAAGAAATAAATAAAACAGCTCTCAGTGAGACAAAAAAAATAATCTTAAGCACATACAGTATGGTCATTTCTGCCGGTGATGCATTTTAAAGTCAAACATTGATCACAACCAATTTTACTTCTATAAACTGACCTACCCTTGGCCTTGTGAAAAAAGTGTGCTTAATTATACACATGTAGAGTTCTTCAGATCTTAAAGGTGCCATAGAATGCATTGATACAGTATTTTAAATTGTTCTCTGATATCTACATAGAAGGTATGTGGCTTAGGTAAGGGCAAAAGTTCTCCAGAAACGATTTTACATGTCCATTTACAACCCTAGAATTTCTCCCCAGAATGAAATGGCCGGTTATTACCTTATTTGGAAGGGTCATGAATAATAATGAGCTCTGCTCTGATTGGCTGTTTAAAAGTGCGGCTCAATGTTGAACTCTGGGAAAATACATATTTAAGTCGCGCAGTTATATCATTGGGTAATTATGCTGTAAATAAAATGCAGGCCTCAGAGAGCCGTTATTAATATGCGGGGCATTGAAACTGCTTTGGAATGCTCGATGTTTTTTTTAGTTTCACTTTCACTTTTCGAGATTCGTGATCGCATGTACTCTGTTTATACTATGGAGCGGCAGTACTTTCCACACATTTTACAAGATCAGATGCTTGTCAGTGGTGCTCAGGATCTGTAAATCATTTGCCATTCGTTATTTTATTAGAACGCATTATTTTCTTTCCGTGCCTTTCTGAATACAGACACCAACCCATCCCTGCACTTCACATCCACAGGCTGGGACATAACATTAACAGATCAATGATCTGCCATGTACGCTGTTGTCCTCGCTTGTTTCTTCACAATACCTGCAGAACTTCTGATGGTTCGGCTGGTGGCTGGCAGAGAACATGGATGGGTTTATGCAAATGTTGGGGGCGTAACTATTAGTGATCCCAATTGTAATGTCACAGTCGGTGTTATGTTCTGATTCGCCTATTTTTCAGTGGTCTTTTGCATTCACAAGATTAACATAAGAAGGAGGAAACAATGGTGTTTGAGTCTCACGGTATATAATTTCCATGCACATAACTGTTATTATTCAACTATGCCAAGGTAAATACAGTTTTCCAATCAATTTTCAATTATCACTCTCTGTGAAACGATTTCTTCTGCATTACTTTCAACAAGTGGGTAACCAGCTTACAAAAGTATTGATTGTTTTGATTGTTTCATGAACTCTCCCCTCAACTTTCACTGGTCAGCCAAACAGAAAGCCCCGCCCCCAAACTCACCCCATTGGTTGAGCTGTTTTGAAAGCACCACAGTTTTTACACTTTTCAGAGAAATCTTGTCTCTGTATATCAAACTGAAAAAAATAATGTTTTTAAAACTGAAAAAAATGCACACTTCCGCTGTAATATCATAATACAAGTTTGTCAGACGTTTGACTAGACATGGCTTGACCGGACTATATTACATCGGCCTCACTGTTTACACAAATACTCCTGAAAACTCCTCCGCAGCACAACAACAGTACAGATTCTTCCTATTTCAGTTCAGATGTTTCCTCCAGGCGGACTGATAGGCGGGGGGGGCAGACTGCTGGAGTTGATAGACTCCAGATGTGACTATTAGATAAACTCAAGGCAAGGGGTGTGTTTGTGAGTGTGTATGTGTGCTAGTGTGGGTGTGTTTATGTTGCTAGCGGGACCCGATAGCGTCTGGGCTTTTCACGAAATGCAAAAGCAGGATGGAGTGACAGAGCATACATTCACGCTGAGAAATTGCTGAAAGAGCAGATGAGGGTAGTTTTGAGAGGACATTTTTACCGTGTCTGTGAAATGCACAGCTGAACTGAATTTACAACTTTCTGTGTTTGTTCTCTGTGTTCCTTTCTTTCACGTCCACAAGAAATCCTGTTCATTTTGCCTTCTAAAGTCCAGACTGACTAGTTCTCAAAGTCCACCCACATGCAGCAGTGTTCACACATAGCCTGTCATTGTCCTGTGTTCATTCACTCATATTGTGCTCTGTGCTGTCAGACAGCTGTTTCTTTGTACTCTTGCTGGCCTAGTGACAGCGCTTCAGTGCTCTACTCTTAAAGTACTGTGCGCCGGCCCAACATGCAAGACTTTTGATTGATAATTGCTTTTTTCCCATATTGATAGTCGACTTATGCAAATTGCTGCAGAATTTCTGTAATTCTGTTCAAGAGTTAGGTTGCATAAGGAATAATCAAGATAATTTTCTCCATTGAGGAAGTGAGTGAAAACATTTGAACAGGATGAAAATTATAATTTTTTCTCATTTTTTAAGCCTTTTTTTCATGTAGTTCTGCCCTTCAGAAGCAACAGAAGATACTTACGTATTTCCCAGAAGACAAAACAAGTTAAATTTACCCTTGTCTTCAAATTCAGAAAGTTTTCACCACCAGCTCTAAATGCATCGTGTTTCCTTCTGGAGCATCAGTGAACGTTTGCACCTTTTGTGTAACTGTTGCCAATGAGTCCCTCAGTTGTCATCAGAGTGAAAAGATGGCTCTCAGAATCATACAGTCCCTACTGGTAAGGGTTCAGATTTGCAAGATGTTGGAAAACCAAAGAATTTGCGGGATATAAAGGATTTTGTGAAAGAACAGTGGGCAGTTTAACTGTTCAGGACAAACAAGAAACAACCATCACAAAAAACTGTGGTGGATCATAGCTAATGGCACACAGTATTAGGAATTAAGCATATGTAAACTGACTGGTCTCTCCTATGAAGCACTGTAAATAAATGGGGGATGAAAACTTTTGAACGGGATGAAGATGTGTACGTTTTTCTTATTTTGTTCAAAGATTGTATTTTTTTCCATTGCCCTTCAGAAGTAACAGAAGATACTAACATGTTTTCAGAAGACAAAATAAGTTACATTTACCCTTATCTTCAAATTCACAATTTTCACGTCTTAATGCATAATGTTTCCTTTTAGAGCATCAGTGACCATTTAAACCTTTTGCAATAGTTGTGTATGAGTCCCTCAGTTGTCCTTAGTGTGAAAGATGGATCTCAAAATCAAACAGTCCCTGCTGGTTAGGGATCAGGAGGACTTTCCTAATGAAAGTGGGCAGCTAACTGTTCAGGACAAACAAGGGACTTATGAACAACCATCACAAAAAAACACAAAACAGTCATGGATCATCTTACACAGTATTAAGAGTTAAGCATTTTTAAACCTTTGAACTGGTCTGATGAAAAGTGGCATTAGTTTTCATCTACATTTGGGAGCAACCCTCCTTCCAAAGTCCAACTGAAGCAACATCCCAAAAGCAAATGGTCATTTTTTAATACATGTACCTAATTTATTTCTGGAAGTGCACATGCTCCAAGCACAAGGCTGAGCAATTTTCCACAAATCCGGTCCCAACGTTTATCTTGGCGTAGAACCTTCCTTCTGCCATTGAACAAATATATACTCAACATTGAACCACAGAAATGCATCTCTTCAAAAGTGCACTTCTTCTTCATGAGTTTACTTAAAAAATTATAAAAGAAATGGTCTGGACTTCACATTGCATGTGTATTTAATTCAAGCTCTTGAAATATGTTAGATATTTCAGTCTAAACGGGCCAGTCCTGAAGTAGAATACATATTGGTTCCATTTATCTGATTATGAAAATGATGACATTAACATATTACACATATATGCTAAGATTATGTTCTTTAAGTGTGCATTGGGCTTCAAAAATATGATAATTTGCAGTAATTTTAGTACAAATAAAAGTGAAATGTTGCCTTTGACTCAGGATAGACTGGATACAGGAAAACGATTCCAATAATCTGAGGAAGGGGAGGAAAAGCAGGAAATGAGCTGGAAAAATAAGAAGCAGGCAGATCCAGATTTCCTGTTTGGGTAGGAGTGGGTCAATGTAAATTTCAAGGCAGCGTTATAAGGACCCCATTGTGTAACATGTCCGATGTGTGTGTTAGTGGCCATTACACGGGGTCACGTCTGCTCCCCCCACTCAGGACTCCAGCGCTACGGCAAAAACAGTGTTTAAAAAAATACAGAGAGAAAGGAAACAGTAAAAATAAATGAAAAACAACCTCTGCGCAGGGACAGGAAATGACATACGGCACCAAAATGGCTTCCGCAATTTACACCTAAATCTACGAAGCAACACACCTCACCATATTCCTTCCTGTATTAATATACCAAATTGTTACATTGCTTTGCAACAGGGCTACATAAACAGTAATGAACTATTTAACTTGATATTAGAAATGGAGAAATTAGATCTACTTTTCATCCTATGTGGTTATGAAAAACAGCACAAGTCATTATGTCATCATCATATTCATGCCAGTGCACCTGTCCAATTTTTTTTTGAAGAAGACCCACAATTATTATTATTATTATTGTTGTTGTTGTTGTTTCCAACAAAAATTTCCACTGAGGATTTATTTTATTTTATTTTATTATTAAGTCAGATAATCATTCTTGCAATTTGCCTTAAGCCATGTGTTATGTCACAGTTTCTTTTTAAAATGACAGTTTACAGTTACTGCCAAAGGCAATTTTCAATTACATTAAATCTCATTTGCTGAAATTCTAAAAAGAACATATAGAGTTTAACATTCTGGATCCAGAAGTAAAAAACACAGTTAAATAATTGATTTATAAACATTTCAAGACAGATCAACCTTGAGCTCTGAGGTTGTTAAGTGAAGCCACAAATTAGTGTAATTTCAACTTAAAAAAATCTGACTAATAGTCAAAACCCTGTCATAGAAGTCACCATTACCATGTGAATTAAAGCAGTATACTTTTGTACAATTTGTTTTTGCACATTTTGAAATAAACTTGCCGTGCTTAATGGGATGAGCAGTTCATTCTCTCATAAAAGAGTCTTGTCTTTTTTTCCCTTTAATTTTTGTATACATTTTTGGCTTCAAATCAGAGCTGCTTGGTTTAGTTTCTTGAAGAATATTTTAAAATCCCAGTACGACTGCAAAAAAAGGGCAAAGTGATCTCATGAAAAAAAGAAAGAAAACTGAGGTGGAATTTCAAATACATTTGTGCATGTAATTTAATGTTATTTGTACAGAAATGTAAAATTATTAGAAAGAAAGTAACCACAAAGTAAACCGTCAGTGGACAGATCATATAAAAAATGAGTGATATTGTATAAATTCATATCCAACAATTTGCTAAAATAGTTATGAATTGCCATGAAAGTGTGTTGCCATGTCTCTCTACAGCTGCATATATCAAATATGCTCTAACTGGCTGTGATTTTGTCACTTTGTATAGTTTCGCTTTCAGTACATGTAGAAATATACTTTACAGGAAACTCAACACATCACAGCTGGTAAGACAGTGTCCCATATAACCCCCAAATCTCCATCAAGAGTTAAAATTCTACAAAATGCTGTTTCAGGTCAGTGATGGAAGTCTGTAATAGCTTTCCCGTCCAGACATCTGCATGTTTGAATACCTATCATTCTGTTTTACACAAGGTCTTACAAAGAAAATCATAAACCATGTGCTGGGGAAATTATTCAGCAGACTTTGGCTTGGATTGTAAGTGATTTAAAGACATGGATCAAAAAACTTCCTTTATAAATCCTTTCGTGAAGTACACGAAAGTTTGTGGATACCAACTGTGTGTAAAAAGACCCTGTGAAAGCACTTAATGAGTGCAGTTTTCTGTCTTGTGTGGACGCATTTCCTGTTTAAACAGGAAGTTGGGTCTGGATGTATTCAATAGCTTTTGCCTTTTTTATACAAAGCCAATAGCATTTAGTTTACATCAAAGACATGAACATGCTGTGAAACAAGTACACCAGTGTGAATATACTTGAATTGCATTTTAATTACTCTTAATTGGATGTTATTTACAATCAACATAAATTATATTGTAATTTAAAATGTATAATTAAACACATTCAGCTAACCTTCAGGGTATTTTTAACCCACTTAAGTTGGATTTAAGTAAATCGTTATACGTAATTTAATGATTACTTCTACTGTCTTTGAAATATGGTTAAAATTACTTATGGTAATCTAAAATACACTTCAGTGCAATTTTTATTGGATATATTAAATATATTTTTTAAATATATTTGTAATTACACATTTGTAACGATAAATTTGTATATATATGTGTATATTAAAATATATTACGTTTTAACGTAATATCAAATAACGTGCCACAGTTAAAATTATTCATGTGCTATATATCTTAGTCAACACATCAAAATAACTGCATTTATTTAAAACATGACAAAAGATTATTAAAACAAGGATTTATAATAACCTGCAAGTTTTATTTTTATTTGAAGTACACTACAAGTGCAGATTTAATGCAATTAAACACAGTATGATAGTCAACACATCAAAATAAGTGCACTTATTTTTAAAAAATCGAAAAGATTATTAAAACATAGTGTTTTATAATGTATTTTAATAAAACAATTGTTAATACAAAGTGAACATTTTTAAGTGTGTTAAGAAACATAATTATGAAAGTGTACTGTCCTTAAGTGACAATTATTTCAGTATTGTATTACCTGTTTTTAAAAAAATTGACTTTTAAGATCTGAAGTACATTACAACAAGTGCACATTCAATGCAATTAAGCACGCTTCTTTTTCAAACAAGTGTACAGTATGTCTGAGTCAGCAATATTTTTATCGGAAAAAGACAGTACATTTTAAGTATATAAATGTGCTAAAAGATAATTTTGTAAGCTTTAGGAATATACTGCCATACTGACAAACAGATTAAGAGCCATAAAACTCCAGATTTCACGAGTCTTTAATCACTCCAGTCGTGCTGACATTGTGGTTCTGCAGTGTGTGTGTGTGTGTGTGTGTGTGTGTGTGTGTGTGTGTGTGAGCGCTCCAGACTTTAGGAAGAGGACTCTCCCCGTCCCACATTCCCCATCTGAGCGATAAGAGAGTCTGCGAGCCGTTGTGTTGATCTTCACACACAGAGAGCACACTTTGCTTTGACCTTTACTCTTGCGGTGTGTGTGTGAGGAAACAGTGGGTAGAGTCTCTCTTTTCATCACGGTGCTAATGAGGGTTAGGACACGCTAGCCAGGAAACAGCTATTGTTCCCCGTCCAAGAGCACGGCTACTGGCACACACACACACATTCGTGAGGAGGTTCATTCAACAATTCACATTCATAGACTGAAATACTCTACAACATGTCCTATTTACCCTGCTGTCGCACTCTTTTGTTGTCACAGGAATTCAAACGCGTGTATTTAATAGCGCATAACTTTCTCCTGCGGTCACTTTCTCACCTTCTCCCCCTCCGCTTCTCTCCGTATGTTGGCTCTGATAGCTATTAATGTGTCAATCACGCAGCACTCAGTAGGCCATACAGATGTGAAAGGCCAGCGCTTTACTGCATTCTGTCATGCCGGTGGTAATGTCTTGGTTCCCTGCAAATATATACAGCGTATCTGTTATCAAGCTGTGTAATGTTCATGTTTATATTCAGCACATGATATCATGCTGTGGCGTTGTTTGCTGTAGTTTCAGCACTGATAGAGCTTCATGGATGAAGGACATTAGGAAAGAGAGGATGATTGATTGGTGGATTGCTTGTTTTGGTTCAATATTAGCCACATAATCAATTCAGTACATTTAGTAAAAAGGCTACAACCTAAATTATAATAATACATATGCATATGAAAATATATGCATATAATGTATATAAACATGTTACACATAATTATATTGTTACTTTATATTACATAACGTGAAATTTATAGTTAAATCTAATATATAATTATTATTATATATTATATATATATATATATATACACATACAGGTATTATTTGTATGGTAGTCAACAATGCCTCAGGATCTCGTCACGGTCTGTGCATCACATGCATAAAATGCCTGTGTTCGTTGTCCATAACATACGCCTGCCCATACCATAAACCCACTGCCTCCATGGGCCACACGCCACACACGTTGACGTATATTGAGTATATATAAAAAGTCTTTGATCTTTGAGTTCAGCTCATGGAAAATTGGGGCAAAAACAAAAGTGTTGCGTTTACAATTTTGGTCTATATATATATATATATATCATTATATATATATATATATATTCACAAACACACAAATACTAAATAAATGAATAAATATTAATGTTTAAAATATATATTTTTATTTAAATGTTAGCATACTGTATAAAGCACACTATGCTTTATAATAAATATAAATGCCATTTATTTTATGTAAAGTTTATTGAATCTAATGCATAGTCTAAACTTAATGTAATGTAATCAAAATGAATGAATAAATCTCAGAACAGTGATGGGGAACTGCAGGGAATAAGTATTTTATATGTTTTTATTTAAAGTTTGCATGACATTAAAATTAATCCTATTAACTTTCTAAATGCAATGTTTTTAATGTAACTTTTAAAGATGGTGTAATCTCTAAAAAAATATTTTGTGCTCTTGTTTTGAGGATGCTGAAACAATGTTGAGCGATTATGAAACTTGAGTTGACCGTTATCATCCTCAAAATTCCCTCATGGCCAATAATAATAAAAAAAAACATGCAAGAGTTTCAGAGGTTAATTTGTCAGTAAAGCATGTGAATCCATATTTTGATGGTTGCATATGCTGATAAGTGCTTAAACACATGGACAAAAGCAAACACTGAGATCCGGGCCAGGACAGAGGCGGCATGAAACACTACCTTCAAAGCTTGTACTGGAAAGGAATATTTACGGTTTGGCTCTTGAAGGTGTAACTTCACTGTGGGAAGAATCACTTTAAAAGCTTCCACTGTTTAAAGAGAGCATCTCCACTTTCTCGTGTGATGTGTGTCTGTTTTCTCTGCTTGGGGGATCTGCCTCCATTTTGAGCCCGAGGACCAGGTGTGGTTTGAGGTATGGTTTAAAAAATGCAGGAAATCTCTTTCTTTCTCAAACAGAGACAGGACAGAGTAAACTATGTTGAAGGCAGGGAAAGGGTCTTGTGGTCAATGGCGTATAAAATGTGTTTCATATTTTATTTCATGTTATGTTATGCTGATATGAACTGGTTGTTTTTGGACTCCAGCAATGGTCAGCATACACAAACATGTAACTTCCTTTTCTTTCAAAGAACAAGTACATATGTGTTCATCTATTTTAGTTCATCTAAGTACAGTAAACGAAGGCAAAAATAGCATTTATTGCCATGTAGAAAAAAGGGTTGCTTTTTAAACTAACACAGAAATGTGTAATCCATGGGAAATCTACTGAAATATAACAGTTAGAGTACATGTAAGTCGATCTGCTCAAAGGTCTCTGTGTTTGTCTGTTTCTCAGGGATCTCAGGAATAACTTGATCAGCACCATCATGCCTGGAGCCTTTCTGGGTCTCACAGCTCTTCGAAAACTGTAAGTAGACCTTAAAATCATAATCAGTTATTATAACAGGACACCAGCTACACACTTTACCAATAATGTGGCAGTAATTGCATTAACTTTCACTTACAAAACTGTTTAACTGTTAGGGGCCGTTCACACAGATCCCGTTTTTCCATTCCAATGCACTACTTTTCCATTGTTTTTCAATGTAAACACATGCTAGACTGCATGTATGACCGTTGTGTTCGTATCTTTTGCAGCGTTTCGCACATGAGCCCTACAGCTTTTTAAGAGTGTCAAGTTAAAAAAAAATTCCGCTCAGCAATGTCAGTTCCAGAACCGTGGACCAATCAGAAAACCCAGGGCGGGGCCGTTGTGAATTTTTTATTACAGTAGCATGTTGGCAAGTGTTTTATTTGACAGCAGTATGGCGGCGGAGGCATTCTGCACTGCGCTTTAAAAAAAAAACATCACTGAGCTCTGCGTCTCGCATTTTTAGAGGCAAATACGTGTTCTGTGTGAACGGCCCCTTAAACAGTTTTATTTTTTTCAAACTGAGTGTCAGTTCATAGAGTGTGATTTGGTGCAAATGTAATACTGGACTGGGACATTGAAGTGAAACATATATTTATATACTAGTGATGTAGAATGATTAATAGTGATTAATTGCATCCAAAATAAATGTTTTTGTTTACATAATATATGTTTGTGTACTGTGTATATTCATTATGTATAAATGCAAACACATTCAGTATATATTTTGAAAATATGTATATGCATATATATTTATATCCTAATATTTTATATTATATCCTCCTGAGACCCAGCTATGGAGTTTTTGCCTCTGTAGTGGACATTCTATTTTAGTGAATTTCTCTGAGACCTCACATGTCACAGTTGTAAGTCTGGATGTCCTGTACAGAGCACATTCAGGGCTTCATAGAGATACTAAATGTTTGGAAGTTTCACCATGACCACACCCTCTACTAGGTCTTTGAAGATGGCTAAATTTAATTTAGTGAAACATTTTACATCCTTTTGGAAATATGATTATATTCTGTAATTGTCATTTAAATCTGAATAATTTTCAGATTGTTTGTCATAAAGCAACATCTCAGGAAAATGTTATGGGTTTTCAAATTCAAATATGACTTCATGTTATGAAACAGGATGTCCACTGTAGAGGACACCAGGACTAAAAGCATGTTTATTACGCATTTTGGGAGAAATAACAATTGAATAGGAAAATTAATTATTGATCTATTGTCTTATGAAATATTAGATCAATATTAGATTTTTCAACATGCTGTCCCAACAGCAACACATTAATATGCAAATTAGATACAGTGTATAGATACACTGTGTTTAAAGGAAAACCAGTTGGAATGTTTAACACACATATTGCATAAAACTAAATGGTATATCAAATAATTTGCTATATATTTTATAACATAGTTGAGAATCATCCTTAAACAAAGTTTAGTATAAAAAATCCTGAAACCTAAAAATTTATTTTGCCTTTTTGATGCCTATTCATGCCATTTTATTTTTTAGAAAAACTCAGTCCTAGTGTCCTCTACAGAGTACATAGAATAAAATATGAATAAAAAATAATTTTTCAAAAATGTAATTTTTCAAATTTCTTATGGTCTAAACAATGTAATGACATGAAAAATACTAAATTCACAAAACTTTTTTGGGGGGGTCTCAGGAGGATAAATAATATATTTGATATATAAACATAACATATATTTTTTAAAAATATACATGCATGTGTTTGTATTTATATATACACATAATAAATATGCACAGTATACACACATTATGTAAACAAAAACTTTTATTTTGGATGCGATTAATCATGACACTTGATCTGCAATTAAAGTGTGAATGTGTTTTCCTTAACATTTATTTTTAACGGTACAAATAAACTTTTTAAGCAGAAAGAAGCACATTTGGTCTCACATAACAATTAATTTTAATAAACAAATGAATTGATAGTGGAGCATGTTATAGTACAGGTTATAGTAGCTAGTTTTCTACTCTTCAACACATTGAAAAGAATTGAGTAAAAAAAAAACAAATAATAATGTTTTGTAAATCAGTCATATTACCAGTCGAAATGTAGAATAAATGTGTTTTATGCTCACCAAGACTATATTTAGTGAGCGAAAATTAATTTTCAGCATTGATAATAATAGGAAATGTTTCTTGAGCAGCAAATCAGCATATTAGAATGATTTCTGAAGGATCATGTGACACTGAAGACTGGAGTAATGATGCTGAAAATTCAGCTTTGCATCACAGGAATAAAATTAATTTAAATATATTACAATAGAAAACAGTTATCTTACATGTTGATAATATTTTGAAATATTACTGTTTTTACTGTATTTTTCATCCAATAAATATAGCCTTGGTGAGCATAACATATATTTATAGCCTGTGGTGTATAGCTGGTGTATAGTACCTTGACTGTAATTGAACTAATATACGTAGTTTGAAAAGCTACAGTTTCAAAGTTTGAATCAATAATCAAATACATAATGATTGGTGCATGATGAAGTATTTTCCGAAGTTCTGAAGCCCAGATCCACATGCTTGCTAGAACTGGAACACAGAATAACAATGCATCTGATTTACTGTAATCTGTGCAGTGACCTATCCAGTAACCGAATTGGCTGCCTGACCTCTGAAGTGTTCCATGGACTTACCAACCTCACAAAATTGTAAGTTATTATTTCTAAAACAAATATTTATTGGAGTACAAAAACACAGAAGATCTACATCGCTCTTGAAAGTGTTGCTGTGCTCTACAGAATGACATGTGTTTGATAATGAAACACACAGCATCTGTTGCAAAGGATGCATTTTATAATGTCCTTGTCATATTTAAGAAATGCTAAATGTTTAATTTGTGTTCTTATATTATAGAAACATCTCTGGAAACATCTTTTCCTCTCTGGATCCACATTTGTTTATGGAGTTGCACTCTCTAAAGCTGGTGTGAGTTAAAGTGAATGTTCTCATAGTGCACATGCAAAAAATGTTGTATAGAAAGAGATATTCCTGGGATTTCTAGCATCTCAATTGTCAGTGATTTTTTTGATAATTTTATAATGCACTAAACTAAGATTGTGCATATCTGTCTGTAATTCACAACTATATACCCTAGAAATGGTTTAAGTGAAGCCTATTCTTTATCAAGTATGACAGGATAATCCAGTAATGCAGCTTTGATTAATATTTCTCACCCTGTTCCCGTCACCATTAGGGTCATGATTAACTCTTTAACATGACATAAAGTAGACCTAAAAAGTATTTCAACCCTGAAGTCACACTTAAAATGTGTAAATATCATTGTATTTCTGTAATAAGTACAATTTCTTAATTCATTCCGTTGAGATTTAGGAAGAACTAAATGTGTTTAATTACACAAATAATTAAACTGAACAACAAGCTTGATCTAATTCTTACCTCCGATTGTGTGCTCATTAGGAACTTTCATTCTGAGTTCCTGTCATGTGACTGCGATCTGCGCTGGGTCCCAGGCTTTTTCCACAGCAGTTCTGCTCGGCTTGGGGACGAAACACTGTGTGCGTATCCCAAAGACTTCAAAACAAACCCCTGCGACTCCTGAGAGAGACTGACCTCAGCTGTGGTGAGCTAAATGAATATCAATCTTATACAATATCATGTTCAAGTATTTACATACAATATGTACATCTGAATGGAATTTACAGCCACATATTTACTTATAAATAAAGATATATATATATATATATATATATTAGTGTATATACAGGAGACTGGGGCTAGTTGTCACATTTTTTACTCCAGTGAATACGTCCATTGTTTTGGTGAAATTTCACAAAGTAGTTTTATTTAAAGGGGGGGGGGGGGGGTCAAACCATTGTTTTGGACATTATTATTATTATTAAGAGGATTTTATTAGACTCAAACTTATAGTTAATATAGCCCTTGTGGCAACTTCCTGATGAAATTTCTAGTATTGAAAATATATTTTTTCATTCAGCTATAGCTTTGTTTTGAACCAAAAATATATAAAACATATTTTATTTACATGTGAAAATTTGAATATGACTATTTTAATTTTACTGTGAAGGACATAAATTATTATTATTATCACATTATTTATCGACATAAATTATTATTATTATCACATTATTTATCGCAATATTAACAATTATTAATTATATATTATTAAAGGTTTTATTAAAACTTTTGACTCAAATTGGACTTTTGACTCAAACCCTTATTATGATGTAGCCCTTGTGGTAACTTCCCGAAATGAAACCTGCATAATTTATCAGTGACAGCACCTTCTTAGTCTTTGATCAGTTTTGGTATTTTGGCTGAATTGCAATGTTGCTCAATCCTTGTGTTTTAGCCAGCTAAGATCAAGTATATTTGCTTAAAAATTCCATATTTCTCTGACTTTTGCCACAGGGGTCTGATTGTATTTCTCAGTGACTTTCTGTTAAACCTCATCTCATCTTTCTAGTAGACATATGCTGCATTTTTCCGAGTCTTGGGCCTCAAACCGGGGCTCCTGTTACTGTTTTAATATCAGCTCATTTCACCATCTCTTCCTCTGCTGCCCTTAAACATATTTATGTTGGCCAGAAGCACATAGCTGTGACCGACTAGGAAAGATCCCTCTGTGAGTTTGCAGATGTGAATACATATCCTCAGTCCTCGACAAGGGACTGATTCACCCAGGCTGTTTCACAAGCAAAGCTGATTTTGAATGATTACGGCAACAAAACACACAAAGGGCTTTCTTACACCTCCTGCTACTTGTATGTGACAAAGAATACGATTGAATTTGCTTCAGTTATTATATAAGGACATAAGGAGATGTCTAGCAGTGCAGTCTATCAGGACTAAAGATGAAAACAGATGAAAACCCAGAAATAATTTCTGATCCATAGAAAACTGAAGGCCTAATCTCCTTACACACAATGCCCACACCAAAAAAAAGGTCCAGAATCCGAACAGCTGGAGACCGTGTGAGAATCCACATGCAATACTATCTATAATCTATATCTGCACTTCACAGACGATTACATGCGCATATTGTTAAATTTTGATCCAAATATTTCAATAGAAATATATAGAGCTGTTCTAAAGTTTAAAAAGTCTCATACTCACAAAGGCTGCATTAATTTGATCTAAAAATCTAAAATCTGCATTCATTTGATCTTTTTGAATATATTTTAAAATGTAACTAATTTCTATGATGCAAAGCTGAATTTTCAGCAGCCATTACTCCAGTCTTCAGTGTCACATGAGCCTTCAGAAATCATGAGAAAAGAATGTGATACTCTTTGATAAATTTGAATGTTTAAAAGAACAGCATCAATTTTAAATAGAAATCTTTTTGTAACATACTGCCACTTTTGATCAGTTCAATGCATCCTTCTTGAATAAAACAAAACTTTTGAACTGTAATGTATTGGACAGAATCTTTGTTTTAGTAGTCAGTAAGATTTTTCCCCCTGTGAATCTATTGTTTATCTTTTCAATGATTTTGCTCCTCAGACGGTCTGCTGGAGCTGCACACGCTGTCTCTTTTACCCTCGCTGCGGCAGGTCGTGTTTAAGGGGGACAGGCTGCCTTTCCATTGCACTGCTTCACTGGTGGACAAAGTCACCGCTCTTCACTGGCGACACAACGGACAGCCTGTCACCACTGACCCTACCAACGGAGTTCATCTGGAAGAGAGTGTACAGCATGACTGCACCTTCATCACCAGGTAACACATACAGAGACTAACCATAATTTAGTTAGATATTTATGTACACTTCTGGTCTTGAATAATTAAGATTGTTTTATGTTTTTTGAAAGACTCTTTTTCACCAAGGCATTTAGCCTATTGGATTAAAATATAGTAATGTTGCGAAATATTATTGCAATTTAAAATAACTGTTTTCTATTTGAATATATTTTAAAATGTAATTTATTCCTGTGATGCAAAGCTGAATTTTCAGCATCATTACTAGTCTTCAATGTCACATGATCCTTCAGAAATCATTCTAATATGCTGATTTGATGCTCAAAAATACTCCTTATTATCAACGATGAAAACAGTTGTACTGCTTAATATTTTTTTGTGCAAAAAGTGTATGCGCAAAGGAAGAGGACAGGTCAATATTATAGGGAAGCAACAAGATGTGAAAAGAAGAGATGAGACTTAATTAAACAGGATGGACTGATAGATTTAAAAAGGGTAAAATGGGGTAAGAATAATAAAAATACACAATAATGAGCAATGCCACTGAACTAAAAAGGATAGAAAGAAGAGGTTAACATTATCGAGTCAGAAAAATCACTCTTCTACAGTACGTTTTATTACCGGTTTACCGTGCTGTTAATTTTATAGTGAGCTGATCCTGTCAAACGTCCACCTTGAGGCGAGTGGTGAGTGGGAGTGTGTGGTTTCCACGGGCCGTGGGAACGCCTCGCGCAATGTGGAGATAGTGGTACTGGAAAACAGCGCCTCCTTCTGTCCGGAGCAGAGAGTGACTAACAATCGAGGGGAGTTCAGGTAAGAGATTTGTCCTACAGCTTTACCTGTGGCTTAATAATGCTTATCTAGAAAAGTCTGGCAATATGTCATCTGTTTAACCTCTTTGGCTTCAGGTGGCCTAGAACTCTGGCTGGCATCACCTCCTATCAGTACTGTCTGCAGCTGCGCTACCCCTCCTTAACTATAGGGGGCGGCGTGGAGCAGAAGAAGGCTTCGCGTAACTGTGACCGCTCTGGACGCTGGGAGGAGGGAGACTACTCTCAGTGCCTCTATACTAATGACGTCACACGGGTCCTGCATACCTTCATACTGGTTAGTGACATTCTAGATAGACTCTTGTTTTTTTTTTTTTCTTCAAGTGTGGTGCAGATTAATATGTAAGGCATTTAAAGCTCCCCTTGGGAAAAAGAAGTACACTTTAGAATATTTTTTTAATTAGAGTATTTATTACTGAAATAATATACGTTACAAGAATGTACTTAAGTGTAATGTTAATGCTGACTGCATGTGCATTGCAATTAAATAAAACATCTTTATAGTTTAATTTTATAATGAATGCAACTGGGTTTTAAAGTGTTTACTAACCCACTTAAGTAGGATTGAAGTTAGATGCAATAAATAATTATTACTTATATTGTTTTTGATACTTTATGATGTTTTACTTTAATGATATTTATGTAGTTTAAAGATGCTTTATCAAAGACTTGTATCAGGTTAAATGTGTAGTTTACCAATAATATATTGGTTTTAAATCAAATAATCAAAATAATCAAATAATACACTACGTTTAAATATCAAGTAGTTTACATATCCTTTAGTATCAACACATCAACATAAGTGTACTTCAAAGCACAACAAACAATTATTAAACCATAATGATTTAAAATGCATGTATGTTTTAAAAGTATGTTAAGAAACATACATACTTAAGTGGCCTTTTATTTAATTAATATTACAAGTGCAAATTCGATACTATCAAGCACATTTGTTTTTTGTTTTTTTTTCTCACAAGGGGCAGTTGGCAAGACAATTATACATCCTAATTTTTCCTCAGTGAAACAAGAAAAGAAAGATAAAAAACTTTTTTAGTTAAATTTTTACTCAATATTTGACAAATAAAATATGTAAAATAAAAAGTATTTTATGCTCATTAAGGCTGCATTTATTAGATCAAAATACAGTGAGAACAGTAAAATTAAATTTTTTTTTTTTACAATTTAAAGAACTATATTCTATTTGAATATACTTAAAATGTAATTTATTCCTGTGATGCCATCTGAATTTTCAGCTTCATTACTCCAGTCTTCAGTGTCACATGATCCATCAGAAATCATTTTAATATGTTTTTATTAATTCCATTTTTATAGTTAATTCTCTACTTTTCACTCAGATGCCCATCAATGCCTCCAACGCGGTGACTCTGGCACACCAGGTGCGATCATACACTCTGGAGGCCGCTGGTTTCACAGACACGGTGGATATTCTTTACGTGGCTCAGATGATGCACAAATTCATGGACTACGTGACAGAACTGCGTGAGGTTTGTAGAACACTGTATTCAGCAGTGTATATATTGCAGTGCATTTGTTTCCTTACATAAACGTGCACTCCTTCATTCCAGCTGTCCGAGGTGCTGGTGGAAATGGGCAGTAACCTGATGCAGGTAGATGATCAGATTCTGGCTCGAGCCCAGAGAGAGGAAAGAGCCTGCAGTTCAGTCGTCCACACACTGGAGACTCTCGCCTGGCCTCAGCTGCACTCTCATGCACAGGACTTCTCCAAAGTACGCATTTAGTCATGGCAGCTTCACATTATTGCACACATATATCATACTTGCATTCAGCTAGGATGCATTAAATTGATCGAAAGTGTCAGTAATGGCATTTACATTGATAAAAGTTTTCTATTTCGATTAAAAATAGAAAAATAATAGCTCTTCTGAACTTTCTAATTACCAAAGAATCCTAAAAATAAATATCACGGCTTCCACAAAAATATGAAGCAGCACAACTGTTTTCAACATTGATAATAATAAGAAATGATATCTTGGAACCAAATCAGCATATTTCCTCTCCTTCTTAGAGTTCTCGTAACATCGTGATGGAGGCTCACATGGTTCGTCCTGCTCATTTTACTGGCATGAGCTGCACAGTCTATCAGAGACGAGAGGGGGCAAGAGGGAGCCAGGGGCATGATGGGATTGAATCGTCCCTTGAGCAGCAACTGCGATTTCGCTGCACCACAGGAACACACAACACCTCGCTGAATGCTTTTCATCTCAAGGTTTGTCATGTTTTGTGTGTGCAAGTATACGCTTGTGTAAATATTTGCAGTAATATATATATATTTGTTAAATGTGAGCCAAAATCATCACAATTAAAAGAACCAAAGACTTAAACTACTTCAGTCTGTGTGCATTGAATTTATTGAATACACGAGTTTCACAATTTGAGTTGAATTACTGAAATAAATGAACTTTTCCACGACATTCTAATTTATTGAGATGCACCTGTACTGTATATATAAGTCTGCTAAATTGGAACAACTAATTTTGTACTTTATGCACTTTAATTGTGAGGAAGTGTTAAAGTCTAACTGAAGATATACAGAAGTACATTTAAATGTGCTAAAGAGGAATTATTGCAAGCATACTAGGTACACTTTAAATATCTTGCATTTAAAGACCAATATTATGTAAAGTTCATGCAATCATCATCAATAGTGACATTAAACACATTTTAGGCTTAATGAAATGAGCATTGTGCACAAGTAGTACTCCAAATAAAGTTGGTAACACTTTACAATAAGATGTCATTTGTTAACATTAGTTAATGTATATAAACTAACATGAACAAACAATGAACAACAACATCTTTGTTAATGTTAGTTGATGAAAATACAGTTGTTCATTGTTTATTCATGTTAGTTCACAGTGCAATAACTAATGTTAACAAACAACTTGTGATTTTAATAATGCATTAGTAAATGCTGAAATGAACATGAACTAAGATTAATAAATGCTGTAGAAGTATTTTAATTCTTAGTTCATGTTTACTAATGTTGTTAACTAATATTAACTAATGAACCTTATTGTAAAGTGTTACCATAAAGTTTAATTATAATTTTATATCAGTAAGTCGCCAGCAATGTCAATAATTACAGTATGTTAATAGATTTGAAATATACTTAAATACATGTGTTTTAAATATATTACTTTTTTACTAGGTAAAATACTGTATATTGGATTTTGGATAAGTACTTCTTTTAAAAAATATGCTAAAGTGTGCTGCTTTTTCACAAATTGAAGCTTTCTGTGTCACTAAGGGAAAAAAATGTGTTTTTGTGTTGCCTAAAACTAGTATATTGTCATAATCATTGGTGTCTATCATATTGCTACTACTGCTGTTTTATACATGTAAAAACAAGCCATTTAGCCATGGTAAAATCACTGAAACGTACCGTTTTTGGTTAGCCCTTATTTTATCTTGTGTTTCTCTCTCTAGAATGCAGTGGCCTTTGCTTCAGTGTCTCTCCCTGCGTCTCTTTTTCCGCCGAATGCTCCTCCTGACTGTAAGCTGCAGTTTGTGGCATTCCGCAATGGAAGATTCTTCCCATTTACCAGCAATTTCACAGGACATTCGGACCTTGCCCGCAGACGTGGCGTCAACACTCCAGTTATCTATGTTGGCCTTGGTGGGTTGCCTTCAGCTCAAACTTTCAAGGGATTGAAAACATTCATCAATTTTTTACAATGCTCTGGATTGTATACTGATGTAGTACAGGCATTTTGGGAGAAGACCAACACAATTCATCCTTGGACTCATAAAATATTCAAATCAGTACAGCAAATCCATTCATTTTCAGAAATAACTTTTTCCAGAGCACAGTTGTAAACTTTCCTGCTTTCCTCTCTCTCCTTCTTTTTCAGATGGTTGTAGCATGTGGAATCAGTCCGATCCCATTATTGTGTCACTACGACACACGTCACCTGGAAATGACCCTGTTGCTGCTCACTGGAGCTTGCAGGCGCTGGAGCATCATGGGAGTTGGAGTCTGGATGGCTGTCAGATGGCCCATAATGATGCTTCCACCTCTACACTGCGCTGCTCTGTGCTGAGCAATTACGCTGTACTTCAGGTAACACCTTTATAAAAATACAGATATGACCTGTGGGTATTGTAATTTTGATGCCTCCTAAGATATATATTTTTCAGGCCAACATCTCCATATCCTTCATGGAGGATCCCAACATGCATTGCACTGAGCTCTGTGAAAAACTACATCTAAGATGTCCAACAATGCAAGAGAAATGTCAATTGTAATTCAGTCAGACCACAGAAATGTTAAATCAATCAAAAAATGTATGCTAACAGCAAACACCATTGGATTTAATCATGAGTCCAGTCTTCTGCACAAATCACTAAATGAGTGATATGTTGGATTGCTTGTTATATCAAGTTAAGTATGAGGTTTTATGGCCGTTATGATGATCGCCTTGAAATGTAGGAAGTAAACATCAAGGCTGCTCAATAGGTTTTGGAACAGAGCCACTGATACAATGCAATTGAAAATCTAAAATATATCAGTGTTATTTGTTATTATTTATCCATTCAGTTGCGTAATTGCTAACCAAGTGTAAAATATGATTAGTAGCTTGATTAATAGCCCAGTTGTGGTTGGTTTTATCTACAACCCGAATTGCGGAAATGTTGGGATGTTTTTTAAATTTGAATAACACGAAAACTAAAAGACCTTTCAAATCACATGAGCCAATATTTTATTCACAATAGAACATAGATAACATAACAAATGTTTAAACAGAGAAATGTTACACTTTTATCCACTAAATGAGCTCATTTCAAATTTGATGCCTGCTACAGGTCTCAAAGTAGTTGGGACGGGGGCATGTTTACTATGGTGTAGCATCTCCTCTTCTTTTCAAAACAGTTTGAATACGTCTGGGCATCGAGGTTATGAGTTTCTGGAGTTTTGGTGTTGGAATTTGGTCCCATTTTTGCCTGATATAGGTTTCCAGCTGCTGAAGAGTTTGTGGTCGTCTTTGACATATTTTTTGTTTAATGATGGGACAAATGTTCTCTATAGGAGAAAGATCTGGACTGCAGGCAGGCCAATACAGCACCGGACTCTTCTACTACGAAGCCATGCTGTTGATACCTTTCAGCATTCATAGTGCCTTCCAAAACATGCAAGCTACCCATACCGTATGCACTTATGCTGGCTTTTGAACTGAATGCTGATAACATGTTGGAAGGTCTCCCTCCTCTTTAGCCGGACACGGCATCCGTGATTTCCAACAAGAATGTCCAATTTGGACTCGTCTGACCATAGAACACGTTTCCTCTTAGAAACAGTCCATTTTAAATGAGCCTCGGCCCACAGGACACAACGGCGCTTCTGGACCATGTTCACATATGGCTTCCTTTTTGCATGATAGAGATTTAGTTGGCATCTGCATGGCAGATTGTGTTTACCGACAGTGGTTTCTGGAAGTATTCCTGGGCCCATTTAGTAATGTCAATGACAGAATCATCCTGATGAGTGATGCAGTGTCTTCTGAGGGCCAAAGACCACGGGCATCCAACAAAGGTCTTTGGCCTTGTCCCTAACGCAGAGATTTCTCAAGTTTCTCTGAATATTTTGATGATGTTATGCAGATGATGAGATTCGCAAAGCCTTTGCAATTTGACGTTGAGGAACGTTGTTTTTTTAAAGTATTCCACAATCTTTTTCAGTACTCTTTCACTGATTGGAGAGCTTCTACCCATCTTTACATCTGAGAGACTCTGCTTTTCTAAGACATCCCTTTTATGTTACAGACCTGATGTCAATTAACTTAATTGATTGCTAGATGTTCTCCCAGCTGAATCTTTTCAAAATCTCTTGCTTTTTCAGCCCTTTGATGCCCCCGTGCCAACTTTTCTGAGATCAAATTCGAAATGTATTTAATTTAAGAATTATTTAATTGTTCATTTAGTGGATAAAAGTGTAAAATTTCTCAATTTAAACATTTGTTATGTTACCTAAGTTCTATTGTGAATAAAATACTGGCTCATGTGATTTGAAAGCCTTTTAGGTTTTATTTTATTCAAATTAAAAAAAACGTCCCAACATTTCCAGAATTCAGTTTGTAGTTAATAAGATAACCTTCCCTGCCTACACTTAGTAGCGAGATACTGTATAGTCAGTCCTTTACTTGAGGAGTATAGGTATCCTATTACAAACTGATATTTTATGCAACATTTCTTCATCATGACATGCATCAAAGGATTTTAATGTTCAGCTAAGTCCTACACTGTTTTTGTTATTGAGGTAATTAGGTAATTATGGCTATCTTGGCCATTGGCTGAAACTTCTTGGCTCTGAAGAACCCATAATTTCACAGTGCTGGCATTAGTGCAATTTCTCTCAACTTTTATTATGAGAAAAAATGGCTATATTTAAATAGCTATTTATCCATTTCTCATCCATTTGGTTAAATGTTTCATTCCAATTGTTACTATTGGTATTAACAGTATTGCCCTAGAAGATGGCATCAAAACCAAAAAAGTGGCATTTCTTACACCTATTCTTTTTTATTTGTCCTAGAGTTATAGCTCGGCTATGAAGTCATATGTAATCATTTTTAAAAGTTTCTTTCCATTTTCCCTGTCAATGTTTCAGGAGATGCCAGATTTCCCGGGTTCACCTTTGACTCCTGTGGAAGTACTCCATCCAGTGATCTACACCTGTACTGCAGTGCTGCTCCTCTGTCTCTTCACCATCATCATCACCTATATACTGCATCACAGGTATTTGGCTCACTTTGTTAAAATGTGACAATTCTGAGACTGAAAACATACACTACATGGCCAAATGTATGTAAATACACCCAAAAAAAAAACTAAAAGAAAACAGTCCTGCAAACTGCTGCTACAAGTTAACAACACACAATTATATGTCATTGTATGATTTGTTATTACTTTGAATAGCCAAACATGTTAAATTAGAAGTGGACATCCATATGAAAATCACTGTTCTTTTTTTTTCTGCCATCAGCTCTATCAGAATCACAAGGAAGAGTTGGCACACCCTCCTGAACACTAGCTTCCACATCGCAATGACGTCTGCAGTATTTGCTGGAGGCATCACTCTGACAGGCTACCCAGTTGTATGCCAGGCAGTAAGTCCCTATTTCTCTGACATAATAATAATGTTTTATTTTATTAAAATGAAAATTGACATAAATTTTTTTTTTTTCATTTACTTTACTTTAATTGGTTTCAACCCTGTATAACTTGCTTTCTTTTGTTAAATATAAAAATATATTTTGAATGATGTTCGTAAACAAACAGAGATAAGTGTTAAAGAGATAAGTGTTAATAAAGACAAAATCCTTACTTTTATTTAGCATTGTACAAAAACAATACATTAGCTACAAATTAAAATAGTATCTGATATTTTCTTTTCTATGCACTAATGTATTGTTACTCTACTTGTGCTACTTGTTTCACTCATGTATTTATTTGTTTGTGTCAGGTGGGGATTGTTCTTCACTACTCTTCTCTGTCCACTTTGTTATGGATCGGAGTTAGTGCCAGAGTTATCTATAAAGAAGCCTTATTAAGGACTCCACAGCAACCAGAAGGAGAGTCTGCTGCACAACCAACCCAGCGGCCCATGCTCAGGTCAGTGAAGTTATCATGGAGGGCTTGGAGCATTAGATGATTAATAACAGGTTGTTTTCGGAAATGCATCTTTCACAAGCACACTCAAACTCTTAGATACCTGTTTTTCTCAAAAATTTGGCCCCAGTGCCCATAAAACCCTCACAGAACAAAAATTCTTTGAAATCCAATCAATAGGCCTATTTGGACTGTATTTGTTTTACATGGGGGAATGAGGTCATTATATCATTTAAAGGAACAAGTAGGCCTTTTATTGCCATCCAAATGAGAAATGGTTTGATCAGGAATTGAGGAAGGTGGATATGATTTAGTGGGGGATGGGATATTGAAACTGGTTTTGTAACACAACAGAATCCCTTGTCCTGAATATGTGTATTATAACAGATTGGTCATGCAAATATTTTTACATTCAGTTTTACATTCAGAGTTCATTGAAACAATATTGTTTGAAAGTATTCATTTTAACGTCATCATTTGATGGCGGCATTAAAGCTTTCTTGTCATTGTCATCAAAGGAAGCGTATGGGTTCCACAAGAACTCTTGCAGTATTCAGAGCGGCTGTCATATCTCAAATCGGTCCGAAACATTGACAGTTTAATGGGCAGACTTCATATTGAATTAGCACTTCCTGAGTAGAAACTATTGATAGGCGTGTACAGGAGCAAAATGGGCTTTTGAGTGCAACTGAATGGACCACCATGATATAAAAACTAATCAAAGACCTCCATTGTCAGATAAAAGCTGATTTCCATCTGCTGTTATGGAGAGTCAGACAGAGGAAAAAGAGAGCAAATGGGTGTAATGGAAAAAAAATTAAAGCGGACAGAGAAGTTGTAAATCAAATGAGGGATAGGACTAGTTAAGGCTAACTTTCACATGTCCTCAGAGACATGTTTTCAAATATATTCATTCCCTCTAGTCTGTGTTCTCTGTTTTTACCCTAGACCTCCGTGCTCTCCACATCCCCTGGGGAGGTCTGGCCAGATCCCACGCCTGCCTCCTGGGATAAATCCTGTTATGTTTCCCCTCTCCTACACTGTCTGGAGCCCAGACTTGGCTCTTCATTGACAGACAGTGACATAGAACTGCCTAATGTGTAGACCACATACATGTTTTTACGCCAAGCAAAGGGCAAAGGGCAAAGGCCAAAGAGAACATCTGTAGGAAATATAACAGACAGTAGCATTATGCACAATTTTTGAGCAATTTTTTGTATCTCTTATTTTTATGTATATTTTGTCTCCAACTTGACAACAGAACAGTAAAAGGATAGGCTATCCATTATTTCTATATTTGCAGTACTTATTAGTATGATTAAAATGTTAACATGGTTAGCACTTGACCACTAACAGTTTTCTTTTCTCTATCTCTGTTTCCCTCAATAGGTTTTATTTGATAGCTGGTGGGGTCCCACTCATCATATGTGGTATCACTGCAGCTGTAAACATCAATAACTATGGAGACAACATTCCTTAGTGAGTACTGAGTTTTAAAAAATTAGGAAAACTAGTTTGGTCTTGTCTAGCTTTAATATAAACAACCTACAATGATAAGATTAAAACACTGATTCTTGCTATAGGTCAAAGAGCATTCCACATGTTTACCTGTCATTATTTTAGTAACAATAGTTACATATTTCTAACTATTTATATTTACAGTATATATCATTTATATAGTTTAATTTATATATACCGTATTGATTTGAATATAAGACAATGTTTTTTCTTGGAACTGCATCTGAAAAAAACGCAGTCGTCTTATATTCAGGGTCTAGATCAGGGGTAGGCAACGTCGGTCCTGGAGTGTCGCTGTCCTGTAGAGATTAGCTCCAACCCTAATCAAACACACCTGAACAAGCTAATCAAGTTCTTCAGAATTACTAGGGCTACAGGCAGGTGAGTTTTTTCTTCAGGGCTGGAGCTAAACTCTGCAGGACATCGTACTCCAGGACTCCAGTCGTGACTGTCATGTTAGCCTGATGGGAACAAACTTCCTCTGTAAGTGATTTTAAAATGTGAGACAGTAGCCTACCGAGATTTGAAGGCTACAATAAGATTTCACTTCTACTGAAAATGAAATTTTGCTAGGTTACTATGAGATGGATAGCCTAATTGTTATATAATTCAGATGGGCTTCCTGTTATTTTCATGGTATATCAAAAAGTGTATATTTTAAATGTGATTGTTGGTACATCTTACCAGTATTTACCATACATTCAAAAAAAAAATTTAAATAGGAAAAAAATATGAAATATAGAAAATAATTTAAGAAAAAAAAAGTTTTTTTTAATAAAACACACGATTTGTTTTTTTCCAAAAGGTACATCTTGAAAAAGGGGGGTTGTCTTATAATCAGGGTCATCTTATATTCCAAGGCCCTGTCCCAAATGGAACACTTCATGTGCTTTTGTGGTCTTACGGACTTACAATGGCCACCACGTGCGCATGTCCGTTAAGTCCACAAGACCGTAGGGTGTCCCATTCCTCATTTTAGCATTCAGAAGGGTGCTCGCGAGCGCCCCCTTTGCGGCCATTATGCACCCTCGATCCGCACTTCTGTCGAGCCCGCACTGGGGCGAGCTCCGCAGCAGACTTCTACCCAACAGTCAAAGCGGCATTACGTCACGAAAGTGCAGACTCGGAGGAAGACCGCGAGGGTTTAGGCTGCAATTTGGGACAGGGCCCAACCCGATCTTATGAAAGTGCGTATAAATAGTACGCCAAATAAAAATGTAAACTTGTGGTATTGATACGAAACAATTGACTTTGGCATGTGTATGCTACGCGATGGGTAGGATTAGTATTGTGGGGTAGATGCGTATCATATGTAGCGAAAACTGCGTATTATATGCATACCAAACACGTTCATATCATACATATGCCAAAGTACGATTTTTCGTATCAAAACCATGAGTTTTCGTTTTTATTTGGCGTACTATTTATATGTATTTTCATGAGACCGGGCTCTATATTCGGGTCAATACAGGTATTTGGGATCAGTGAATGATTTTTTAATGTTAGTAAGGGAGTCTCTTCTACTCAACAAGGCTGTATTTATTTGATAAAAAATCCAGAAAAACACTGATATTGTGAAATATAATTTCAATTCCTAATATTGGTTTTCTGTTTTAACATACTTTAAAATATAATTTATTTCTGTGATGAAAATCTGAATTTTCAGCATTATTACTTCAGAAATAAAAAAATATTTATTATCAGTGTTGAAAACAGTTGTGCTGCTTAATATTTTTTTGGAACCTGTGATCATTTTTCAGGATTCTTTGATGAATAAAAAGTTGAAAAGAACAGCATTTATTTAAAATACAAATAATTTCTAACAAATACTGTAAGTCTTTACTATCACTTGTTTTATCCATTTAACATATCCTTGCTGAATAATACTGTTCATTGCTTAAAAAAAAGAAACAAAATTACTGACCCCAAACTTTTGAACAGTAGTGTATATTGTAACACAAGATTTCTATTTTTAATAAATTTTGTTTTATAAAAATTATGTTTATTCATAAAATAATCCTGAAAAAATATCACAGGTTCCCCCAAAAATATTTAATTTCAGTGTTTGTCATGTATGAGACAGTACTGCAAATCATAATAAGGCCTTTCACAATGATATTGTTTTTAGAAATGTTATGGTGTTTTTGTCACATTACAATCTTACAGATAGACTGGCGGCACTTAATATAAAATAAAATTGTCTGAGCTCATTCTTTGAGTTTTTTATTAGCTTCTGTTCTTTCACTAACTGTCTGATACTTGTTGCAGAATTATTACACATGCTGGGCCGCTTCCTTACAGGCTCTTTAAAAGTGTCAATTTTGTACAGAGCTTGCTTTGTGTTTCTGTTATTTGACTAATTACTGCCTTTGCCCTCTCTGACCTTTTTCACTGCTCTTGACCTTTCGGCAGCTGCTGGTTGGTGTGGCAACCCAGTTTCGGAGCTTTCTACATTCCAGCTGCATTGATCATTCTTGTGACCTGGATCTACTTCCTGTGCACTGCATTCTGCCTGAGGCGCAGAAACTTCCAGGAGTCCAAAGATCCTCCTTGTTCTGCCTCCGACCCCTCAACATTGCCTGAGAGCCAACCGGCAATCAGCGGCAGCACCAGCCTGCTCTCGACGGACTCTGTGGTGGGCCCGGTGCATGCTGAGACGACGGTGGAGGACCAGTACTCATTGAAGGTTCAGTGTTTGGCACTGGTGGTGACGCAGTTTGTGTTTGTGGGGCTTTGGTGCTGTGGCGCTATGGCTGTTTGGCACGTGGATAGAGAGCGAAAACTCTTTAGCTGCCTGTATGGAGGAACGGCTACCGGATTAGGGATCTTCTTGGTGCTCCATCACTGTTTCAAGCGTTTGGATGTCCAGGCGGCATGGCTAAGTTGTTGTCCCGGGTACTGTCGCTCCCAACCCATGCCAGCTTATTCCCACCCCTGCACTGCCACCGTAGGCATCCAGAGTGCCTCAGAAAGGGGTTCCCAACTTTTTGTAGGATGCCATCCGCCGACGGACACCAACAATTACTCTTCTTCTGCCAGGTCGTCTTCTACTCAAAGTGGGATGACGAGCATTGCCGTCGGGCCTTGCAAACTCACCAACCTCCTTCAAGTGACACAGGACAACGTGAATAACACCACCCGAGCACCAATAGGAACTAATACCAACACAAGCACGAGCACGGAGAACAACAAGCCGGCCAACAATCTGCTGCCCAGTCTACTCCCTATCCAGCAGCCTCAAAGAAGGAAGGCTTGTAGTAGAACAAGGGGTGGCAATACGCAATACCATCACCGAGGGGACGGGAGAGGGCACTACCGCCTAAAAGCTCTCAGAGCGGGTGGAGGAGGTAGCATGGGCGCTTTGGGACCTTCTGGGACAGAGCAATCAAACATCCACAATCTACACAAACACGCTTCCAGTGAGAATGGAAGTCTACGTAATTCCGAGGGTCAGAACGGCCTTCTGACCAATGGGCGGCACAGAGGGGAGGGACTAGCAACGAGCCCTTCGGAAGGTAGCGATGGAGGTAGTAGCGGAAGTAGAAAACCTTTTCCCCTGTTGCCTTCGGTGGCAAGCAGGTCCACCACACAGCAAAACACTCAACGGCACAGCACTAGCAAAGACAATCTTAAACTGGCCGCCGCGGCTGAGAGAGAGTCCAAGCGGAGCTCGTTCCCTCTAAACGTGGCATCAAATGTCACTGCTACGGCCTCGTTGACGACAGTTTCAGCGCCAAATGGAACACTAAAGGGATCCGTGGTAGAACTGGACACTAGCGGAACTGACCAATCACAGGGTTCAGTTGGTATAAAGAGCAGGGTATGGAAGAGCGAGACGACTGTGTAATAGTTGAAAGACTTTGAAGGTTTCTTGAATGTGTGACCTGTATGCCAGGAGCCAATGCATGGAATTCTTTCTCCACAACCCTGCTAAAAAACTAGTTTAAACCAGTCTAAGATAGTTTGAGGGCTTAATTGGTATGTGGGCTGGTTTTGGACACTTTTCAGCCAAGCTAAACATCAGGTTGGCTTCGCTGGGAGACCGGCTAAACCAGCTAAGACCAGGAAACCAGTGTAGCAGTGTTGTAGAACTTAAGACTGGACGACTGCCTTCATATTTTTTATGGTCTTTCTTCCGATTCCGGTCTCAATTACTACTGTACATGAGTTGTTAACACTGCGGATACATTTTGTAGTCTCTGCCGACTCGTGCATATCTACTCTCTGCCTCTGTACTGGAGCACAAGTTTCACGCGACACTTGTGAAACCTTACTTCGTTCAAGACCCTCTTCAGGTCACTGTCTTGACTCGGACTAAGACTCGAGACAGACTTCAGACAGAGTCCTGTTTCGTCCAGTTTCAAGTATTACAACACTGGAGCTTAGGCTGGTTCAAAAGGGTTTTTTTTCAGCAGGGAAGAGAAACATATGGCTTCTTTTATGATGAACCACCCATACTTGTAAGTTTTGAACCGTCCAACATGCTAAGAACTAATGCTAAGCATGTTAATATGGAGAAGTTGCATGAGGCTGTTTTATATGAAGAAAAATAAGGAGTGTGTAAGCAAAACCTGACTCCTTTAAAGACAATGATAGAGGAGATGGTTTGACAAAATATGCAAAATCATTTTGATTGCTTTTGTTTTCCTGTAATACCACTTAACCTAACAAACTGTTTGAACGTAATGAATATTTTAATATTACGCCAAGGGATCTGAACCTAAAGTTTAGCCATTTAGCTGTGTTGATCTTTGTTTCCGACTATGCATATTGATCAGGATGGAGGACCGTCTGCTTGTTACCTAAGTTTTCTTGTTCAGTCCCTTTGTGTATTTGTCTCTTGTGTGTTCATGTTTTTATTTACACTATTTCATTTACATGTCTGTAAGAATGTACATTGTGTTGTGTATGTATTGTTTGACCATTACAGTGTTAATTCAACTCTTTGGCACTAATAAGCAGCTTTTGACATCAGTCCCACACAGATATAGAAAACAAAGACTTGCCATTGATCCATCCATCCAAACAATTCCATCCAATGTTAACTGGTGCTGGGAATGTCGTTCTTATTCTTCTGATGTCGTTCAGCAGAAACGGAACTATTGCATGCAGTTTTTAGTGAATAGGAACTATTTGGAAAATGTTGCTTAACAGTGCCCTCTATTGGACAATTCCTGCCATTGATCAAATGCACTGATAATGAATGCTGTTGATGGACAAATGAAATGAAATCAACAAAGTCACATCTGCTTCGGATGTCACTCCAGATTTACTAAGGGATTTGATAATGAAGGGCAAGTGTTTGTCCATACATATTCTGTTGTAGCACCATGTGTAACATGGGCTTTTTTAGCACTTGGTTCAGGTTATGAAGAAAGCATTTGGCATATTCTTATAAATAATAATGGCATATTTATATTATACATATCAGTATTAATATTGATGTAATTGTAATTGTCATTATGCAATTTTATGATATCAGTATTTTACAGAGGATTGGCCTAATCAGTTTTATAAACTCTCAATCAAAGCTAGACCTCCTACGCTTTTTATCTTCAGATTATTACCATACATAGAGCAGGTTTTGTTTATTACAAAGCACTGTTCATCCCACAAATGGTTAGCAAGAAGAACTACTCATCAACCTGGAATTGTTAGTACTCCTTCTTAAGCGTATGCAAAGTTCTGAGGAACAAGGAATTGGTGATAACAAATATTTATTTTCAATAGGTCTTTTGTTTTTCAAGAGTGACCGAATGTCTTTTTCTCACGAAAGCAAAGAATGGACAATCCCAACCAAAAGCAAAAGGGGAATTCAGATCTTTGCACTGACTGTTTTTTCTCTCCAAGGCCCACAAGCTATCAGATACTGACTGTAGTGCCATTATTTTTAGATCACATCATGATGAAGTCACAAGCGTTGCCTGTTTTTAGCTTTAGCTACACTATGATTAAAATAAAATTATTTTAATGTGTGTTCAGGGAAATTTGTATGCCAAAGAAGTGCGAGCTTATTTGATATTGTGTAGCATCCCATTTGTCTTTTACCCCTTCAATCCAGAAATCTCCCTTAAACATTCAAAGAACCAGTCCTCCCTTTTCCCAAATCAAAAAGCATTTAACGTCATCACAACCAATGTGATCATTTTGTGATTAATGTAAGTTAAACTATAGCATATGAAGGTCATTACAGATGACATATTCTATATAATTTTAGTTGTATACGATTTCAGTAGTTTTTGGTGAAAAGTGTCATTTGAAACTACAACAACAAAGAATGCAGTCCAATAAAACATGGAATTTGTGGCCTGCTCAAAGTTTGCCATCTGTATGCAATACTTTTTTTCTCCCTTTAAAAATATTGAAATTGTAAATGTGTTGTTTGTGCATAATGCTTTCATGTGACATTGTGATATTTGCATGAACAATTTTCTTTGCCTCTGGGTAGGCCTAGAGCTTCTGAGGGTCAGTATACAATTCAGTGTTATCCTAAATAATGTTTTGATTGTCATCTCGGAGTTTAAAAGGGAGATTTCAATAATTACATGAATATTTATATTTTTGTCACTCACTTCAATATGAAAATGATAGCAACATTTTTGTATCGATTTCAGTAATATATTTCCTATAGATGTTAAGATTGTGCCTTATCAATGACCTGATGCAAAATAAAGGTTTGGAAAACTGCCATAAAATCAAAGTTACTTCACTCGTATTTTCATGTTTCCTAGATGTGATTTAATGAGAAATATCCCAGCCCACGTTTTGCATTAGGCAATTACGTAACTTCTGTTCCTATGTAATATGTAAATCGACATCCTCCACAAGAAATAAGGCCAATCAAAATTGAGCCTTGGATTATGGACACATGCGTTATCCTATCAGAGAGCGGTACTCTAGAGATTGGGCGGGACAAACACTGAAACGCTCGCTGAGAACAAAGGAAGGAACATCACGCTAGTATGCTACTGATAAACACTGACCTCGGTACTGCAGTGGAGGCGGTTTATAACCAAATAAACGAATACAGTGATTTACAGATAGAAGGAGACCGAGTCAATCTGAAAGATGACTAATCGGCTTAAAAACAACTAACGTTAAGTTGTTCATACTGGCGTTTTCTATTTTGGTCCTGCTGAAAATAGCCTTTTATCTGAGCTCTACTGTGATTCACAGTCATACTTGTCCTCAATATAGTCAGAGGAAGCAAATTGAGGAAACGCTAATGAGGAAATTATTCAACAAAGATATTTTGAGAATAGTTTTTAAAATCTCCATCAAGGTAAACTGAACTCAGACGTGAAGGTTTCTGTGACTACAAATGCATGAATATTTAATAAGGTAATCGCTGAGTCAGTTTCTGATTGGTTGTCCGTTGCTAAACAACTCGCTGATACATTTTAGCAACCACGTCGATTACTGTACATATTTAGCATCTTAATTCGGGTTAAATTATGACCAAAGGTTAAAAGCGGCGGGAACGCATTTATGGGCTTAACCCTGGATTTAAAAAGACGTTATCACAGGGTTAGAAGTGTACTTTCAAAAGCTCTTCTTTAAATAGTTTAACGCAAGAATGAAGTGATACCTGCATCACCTGAGCGCCGGGTACACCGTGTACGTCATGCGTGAGGGGTGGGGCCTATGATATCTCCCGAACAGTTACACTCAGGAGTCAGAGCGGCGCACGGCAAACATCAAGCGGACAAGAACGAGCCAACGAACGAACGAACTCTTCGTCCTGGTTGATTTAACTGAGAATGTCTTTGGGTGACCAGCAGTGGTATCCCACGAGCGTCCAGGTAACTGTACTCAAAGCGCGAAACCTGCGAATAAAGGGCAAACATGGCACGAACGACGCTTATGCCATCATGCAGGTGGGCAAGGACAAGTTTTCCACCTCGGTAGCGGAGAAATGCGTCTCGCCGGAGTGGAAAGAGGAGGCGACCTTCGATCTGTCGTCGAACTATCACGGGGACGCGGAGCGATGCACGCTCTACATCATCGCCATGCACAGAGCCCTGGTGGGGCTGGACAAGTTTTTGGGACAGGCTGTCATCAACTTAGTGGACCTCCACGCCAACAGATCACGCAAAAAGACAGAGTGAGTGTCATTTTGTTCTGTGGGGAAAGAAGTTTGTTGTGTGGGTGTTCGAGTTGTGTCATAATAACATTCCATCATGACTCTAAAGTCTAAACTGATAAAAGCTACCAAACAGGTAATCATAGTAGGCTACTGTGTGTTTTGATCTCTTTTGCATGGGCTGGTTTCAGTACTCCGCCCTTGTAAAACAATATTAGGCAAGCAAAAGTACACTTCTCCTCCTGGGAGTTCCTATATGAATATTATACACTTCAAGTATAAAACGACTATAAAACGAGAGATCACTGATAGTGTTTAGTAAAAACTGATGGGGAAAAGTATAAAGGAGGTGGTTTTTAATCAAGCTGTTCCACAAGTTCAAAGTTATGTTTGGGTACAGGCTAATTTATTTATTTGTTGATGTCGTTTCTTTTTGTACAAAAATGTTTTTTCCCCACTCAGTATGAGTCAACAAGACATGGATTTAATTAATTGATGTGAATGAATTAATGAACACTACAGGATGGTTCCAAACATATTTTTTTTATTGAATTCACAAATAGTAATACTATTGTTTTTGGACCTTGTATAGAAATTTTTCTAAAAACAAACAATTAATTTACCATATCACCATAGTTGTTGTGATGAAATAAATGACAATTTCAATAAGATCTATTTTGATAAATACATTAATGGCAGTGAAAGTCATTAAATGTGTTGTCCCATGTGTAAAAACCTGTGGCATGAAAATAACCTATACCACACACACACACACACACACACACACACACACACACACATATGCATGTGTATATATATATATATATATATATATATATATATGGGTCAATGACGTGACGCCTAAATTTTCTGTCCGATTGCATTTTTTCCGTAAAAAATTGGTTTAAATGCATAAAAAAGTTACCATATACAAGAAGTACCTCTCCCACATATGTACCAACTCTAATAAAAAAAAAAACATTAATTATTTGTAATTTTTCTGTTATTCAAACTAGTGTCAAAACATCATGGGGTGCGACCGTCCGGCCATAACTGTTGTTTTGGAAACATCTTTGAAATTACCCTAAATTTATTTGGATCAATTTAATGCACTATTTGGCATGTTTTCCAAAGTGTTTTATAATCCTATATAAAATTGGAAAGCATTTGTATTTATATTTCCACCATAATATAAACAAACCCGATAATATAAACAAATGTGTCCGATAATCTCCATTTTATGAAATATCATGTGGACCATCAAGAAACTACCATTTTGGTACTTTTATGTTGAAATCCATTCAAAGATAGGACGTTGCATCATATAACAACAATTTGCCAAGGACCCATAGAAGCATCAAGCAGGTTTGTAACACTCTTTCGAATTTGGAAAAAACATCACCTTTTTATTGGCTGGTATGTAGTTACTTACCACATTTGGATATCATGTGGTATGACCTCAAAAAACAAAACAATGAATATTAAGATATTTCTACAAGCATTTATTTTTATTTAAAATTTCATAGTGACCTTTCATGGGAAGCTAGCTTGTTTTGTTTAGGTGGCTAATTCTGTGCTTGTAAATTTTGACTGAATTTGAAAATATAATGTGGTGTGACCAAATATAATTTGGTGCGAACACTGCAGAGTGTTGTCCATTATAGATATATGTCCCTGATTCACAGTATTTATGCTTTTATATTCAAATAATGGTTTATATACACAACATACTTTATTTTAATATAATTTGTAACATATTTTTATGCACTTTGGGTCATGTGTATCTTTGTACAATATAAGAAAAAAATAAAAAATAGAAATTTAGAGCACACACACACACACACACACCACCCCCCCCCACACACACACACGTGTGTATGTATGTATTTACATTCATGTTCTTTTCACACATTTTCAGATTGTTTTCCTCTGTGATTGAATATACTTTATTTATGAACTATTTACATTGATAAATAGCAATAAATTAGTTTAAAAGCAGTCATGAATGTATTATGAATTAGTCTGAACATAATTGACTCCATCATCCATCAGTACAGCAACAGCAGATAAATGTATACTTTGTTTCTGTAAAGCTGTTGCGTTTAATCCCAGTGCTCTCCTTTCATATTTATATCTTGTTGTATGGTGTTCTTTGATCTCCTTCCAAGAACAAACTACACAGGTCTACTGGACTGCTTTGGAGGCATCTGTCTAGCCTGGTCAGAGCTGTCATGACGACTTCAGCAGTTTAATTGAGTTTAGTCAAACCTACTAAATAGTCTAAGGTTGCTAATGTGTTCAGATTGTTGCTGTTGCTGTTTAGGTGCTCGAGTGTTACAAATATCAAATATGACCCAGAAATATTATTGTCACATGAAGGACAAAAAAAAAAACCTGGGGATAATATTTATTTATTTATTGTATAGTATAAAAGTTATGTTTATTTATTTTAAAAAAAAAATGTTCCTAACCCTGAGTAAAAATGTTATGTCTGATTGTTAGATCTGGACCTTAAATGACAATAAATACTTCCGTGGAAAATGTATAAATAGGCATAGAATTTGGTATGAAACAACACAAACTTTTTTAGGATTTAGGAGTTGCTTGAGCTTCATTTTACTTTAGCTCTTTGGAAATGAGGGCTGCTGCTCATATTCAAAAACAGAAGGTGTGTGAGTTTCACTTGATTTGCATATTAGGCCAGCTTGCTGATTTGTCCAGTCGACTTCCTGTTCTGGCATTTGAGAGAGAGAAAGGGAAGTGTAAGAGCTGTATTTTAGCTTTAGGTTTGGTCATAGGGGCATTTTGTGGTTTGGCAGCTGTGTCCTTCGGTGTTCGAGGTCCTGCCGTTTGTCCTTGTTGTGTGGCATTGGTGCTGCAGAAGATTGTCAGGCCCTTTTGATTCATTGCTCCATCAGGGTCTGCTTGTTTGGACTTTTTATTTTTCCACTCGTACTCATTCTGTTTGGACTCGTGAATCACACACATGACTTGACCATGACCATGTTTGGTTTACTTGTTTTGCATTTGAATGCTTTGAAAAGCCCCCTCAAGGACAGAAAAAGTTCAGTATAAAATAACATGTTGTTTTATTATAATTATGATTATTGCTGTTGTTTTTGTTATTATAACTTGAATTACAAGACCAGTCATGTGATTTAAAAAATGCCAGCATTGGTGAGAGTGAGTTGTATCTTAATGTAGAATTACTTTTTGTAACTTTTTTTTCTTCAACTAGGATGATTCTATCATAATTAGGCTGAGATAAAAATATGTGTCCCATGAGCCCTTTTAAGTCATTATATTTTTACTTGGCTGCAGAACAATTATTAATATCAGGAGCAAATGGTTATTAACTTTATCAGCTGATCCTTTATTTTTTCTTGGGTCAGTTCATGTAGACAAATCATAGTTTAATATTCCAAGCAAGTAAATAGGACTAATAGTCCCAATAATAATCTCACACAACACAACCAGTCTAACTGTATTACAAATAATGACGTTTTTACATTCCTCTCTCCACCCATCCCAGCCCAGTTTAACAAAACTTTGCTAGTCACTAACTGACAGGCATGAGTGACACCCAAGGTTTGGCTAATGGTGTGTAACTATGTACATTAGTGTTTACTATACATAACCTATACAAATACAATGTGTGTGTAAGAGAGACAGAGAACACCATGTTCTTTTCCTGGTAGATCTGGTTTATGCAGTTTAGTATGAAATAGCTATAAGCACTGGAGATACACACTTAATCATATTGAAACTAAAAGTACATTTTGGCCTTTTGCAAAGAATTAAAAAATATTTTTTAAAGGGCTTAGTGTGGAAGCTTGTTTCCATTACAGAATAAAAAAATAAAATGATAATTGTGACTTTTTGAGTTGATAAACTTTATAAACTTTAGTGAGTTTATATCTTGCAATTCTTAAAAAAAAATTGTGAAAATAAAATTAGAATTGTGAGATATAAACTCAAAAAGAGTCAGTGGTTAGAAAAACAAAATCACAATTACCTTTTATTTTTTCTTCCATTATTATTTTTCAAAGCTTATAGCTTTGCAGTGTATAAGAGTTAGAAAATTATGATAGAAATATGTAACAACTGACAACAAATCCAATGGTCAATATAATAATGTTTAAATATACTTAGAAAAAATATTATTATATATATATATATTCTCTTTTTTTAAGAAAAAAAAAGTTTCAGTGTTTGTTGTTCAGTGGAAATGAGGGCTGCTCTTTATTCAAATACAGAGCCTATTATTTGCCTTTTAGTTTGACTTCCTATCATGGTTCAGAACAGAGAGAGAGAGCGACGTGTAAGACCCGTCTATTTGCCCTGGGTTTGCCCCAGTTCACATGGTTGTCATTTAAAGCAGGTGTGTACTGTGCCTGAGACTCACGTACTTGTGAAGTATGTTAATGGTTATGACGTGACTTTAAACCTACGTGGATACACTCAAAGAAAGTAAAAGTGGAATGCAAAGCTTCTTATGATGTAATGGGATATTAATGTTAACACTTAATATGTGATTATTTCAAGCAGGTGTGTTTTGATGCAGGTCTTTACATAAGTATCACTGAATGACTACATTTATTGTGTGTCCCACAGATCTGATCAGACTATCAGGAATCTGTTAGCACTTGTGTGTTGTATTCTTTCTTCTTATTATTATTCTTATTAAAGGTTTTATCCAAACTAAATTTCTTGAATACAAGTACAGATTCAACAATCTGAAAATATAGCCTCATTGAGATCCCCATATCTCTGGGACTGAATGATATATAGGGCCTCAAATGAAGATTCCAAAAGAAAAGTTTATTAAGAACTAGAATCATATTGCAATATATTTAATATTTATTGAATTATAGGCATACAAACTTTGGAAAAATAATATTTATGGCACTCAGACAGGTATCTTCAATGCAGTTGTTTTGACGGAAGGAAATTATATATATTTCGGAAGAAAACAGCTAGTTTCAGCATAGCAACGTAGGGATTTATTCTTCAGTTTGGTTGCGCCATATCGTTGTCTCGTGCTGGTCTGCATTTCTGCCGCAGCGAGCAAGTTGTTGAAAGCTCGCCTGTCAGTTTTTTGGATAATATCTCTGGAACTGAACCATATAGGGCCTTAAAAATGAAGATGCCAAAAGGAAAGTTTGTTAAGACTCAATATCTAAAAGGGCAAGATATCTTTAATACTTTGTGAGTTACAGTGTTTGCTCTGAAACGTTGCTTTGAACGGTCACCATTGGCACATAATGCAACAAAGATTTCTAAAGATAACAGATTTCTTTAACAAACCTACCAATCTCTGTGTAAAATTAACATTATGATGCTGCCATCTTTCTGAAGTCATTTTTACCCCCTTGTAATTTAGCTCTGAATCTCAGGTGAAAATGGCCATGTTGACCCCCCTCTACAAAATAGTGAATTACTCAGTAAATATTCATCCATGACATTTAATATTTTGGCTTTCATCACTATATACATGTCTGTCTTTCTTCAGAAAAAAATATGATCAAAATCGAAAATGTGAGCTGGGGACCTCTGGTTGAGTTGACACAGAATGACCCTACAAAGAATTAAACATAATATATATTTGCTGTTTTATTTTCATGAAGATCCATAACTTCCATGCCAGTATGTGGATTTTTGTGTTTTTCTGGAGAGGTTCGATAGTTCTGCCAAAAAGAAAATTAGCTGAAAATGTACTCACCCTCGGACCATCCAATATGTAGATGAGTTTTTTTCTTCATTAGAGCAGATTTGGAGAAATGTAGCATTACATCACTTGCTCACCAATGGATCCTCTGCAGTTGAATGGGTGCCATCAGAATGAGAGTCCAGACAGCTGATAAAAACAGGTGATTGAATGCTAAATTTCTCCAAATCTCTTTCTTTGTGAAGAAACAAACTTGTCTGCATTTTGTATGGCCTGAGAGTGAGTACATTTTAAGCAAATTAGCATTTTTGGGTGAACTGTTCCTTTAATAAAGTGCCTTAGTATCAGATAATATTGACCGTCTGAGATGTTGGTACTGGCTTCATTATATTGTGCACTGCAAGCAGTTTGCAATGTGTTGCACATAAAACACAGGGCATGTCTCTGTCTTTGTCGTTCTTTCTCCCTTCATAGATGTTGATACGAGGGATTGAATTTTGACTCCTCTTTGTCTTCGAGCTTGCTGGTGTCGTGTTACTGTCCTACTTCAGGGTAATGTTGATATGGCAGCTTTGACACTGAGGTGCGGGCCAGCTGATCACTGTCTCCAGTAAAAGAGTTTTATAGAGGACAAAAATGATTTATTAATTGTGGTATTAATAGAAATACTATATTAATAATACACATTTTTAAACTGTTCTGATTTGAAATCAATATGGGATTTTTTTATCCTCTTCCTAAGGCTGTCATGTTTTTGCACCTCTCTCCGATATCAGTTACTGAACCCATATGTTTTGTGTTAGTCCAGGTCCATGTAGACTAAGGTGTGGTTAATTTCTTTACCTCTGTGGATCAGATTTCTAATTATTTAGCTCTGCCTTTATCTAGGCCGACTTTTCCCATGTCACATGACCTCTAAATCCCTTTATGAAATCATTTGTTATCCCATAAATAAAAGAGCAGATGAAACTTGCTGCACCAGTTTGTTTTGCAGTCTCACAGTGGCTGGGTCCATGGTTTAGTGTTTCTCTGTAAACATGGTTTTGTGTACCTGATACAAATAAAAGGAATCCGTGAGAACTCATGGTTCCTGTTAACCCCTATGTGCTCAATTCACACCAAGGTTAGGCTAGTTCAATTCAAATTTATATGAATTAAATAAAAATTAATTGAATTTAAACCAGCATTAAGTCTAAACTGATTAAATTTGTTAGTTTATAACATTTTTTATTCTCTTTTTATAACATTTTAATGTGACTGTTTTTGTTTCTCTTAACCTGTGCTGTTTACACCTCAACCTCTAATTTCTAATAAAAAGGTAATTGTTATTCACAAATACATTTTCAATAATTGATTATAAACTTGTAAGTTAGCTTAAAAAACTCTTAACCTTAACCAATTCAATTTGATGTGTTGATTATTATAACTAAATATAAATCGCAATTACATTTGGACTACATTTGGTTCATTTTAATCTTTAATATTATAGTAATGTGTATTTTCATGCAGCTTACAGCTTTAGTTGAGATTTTCTTTTCTTTTTCTACATGTACTGTACCTGTTGTATCTAAATGAATCGATACTGAATCAATATTGGAATCGAGCGTATGAATCAATCAAATTGAACGGTGAAATCTGTGTCAATACTTAAGCAAATGTATACATTTGTATTGAAACACAAATACCAGGACTGAATGCTGATAGTAAAAGTATATAAAGTAGATGAAGGCTCATCCTGTATGGATGAAATGATCACTTAAACCAAACATATTTCATCTTTATAATGTGAACCTAGATTAAATGATTTGGTAGATCTACTTCCTGGATGTTTGTGTAAATGTGACCAGTGTGATAGCAGGCTGTTCCTGATGGTTAATGATTGCAGCTGAAGTTGGATTAAGAGCAGCACTTGTTTGTTTTTCGCTGTGTGAAGAGATAAAGCCTCAATCGTTGCCGTGTGTTATTATTGTAGCTCAGAGGAATGCTTAGGATGAAGCTCATTCGTCAAGTTTTTTAATGTTGTCTCTGATAACTGAGAACTTTCAGGCATGACCGTTTGAATCGATTCCCGAGAGCTGTGAGAGAATGATGTATTAAAGATACGAATGCATGTGAAAGTGACTAAAAATGGCTTTTACTGCAAGGTGACCTATTAAAGATATATAGGTCTAGTTGTAGATAGGCTGTCTATTTTAGATGAGATGTTCTGTACTGAGTTTGTCAGGTGTCTGTTGTTCACATTCCCTTTGGTCCAAACAAACTTCAGAGAAGAAGATAACGTGAAGAGATCTGAGATATCTTGAAAGAACTTTCCTTATCTAATCCCTTGAGCTCTGATTGCTGATAGGCACGATTTCCTGTTAGTCTTTCTCCACCCCGAAACTACAGATTTGAGTTTCCTGCTGTGGATGGAGTGTAAGGTCCACTAACGGATAGTCTGTGTTTCCTGGCCCTGGGCTTCTTCAGTCTTTCCCACTTCAATGTGATTCCAAGCATCCTATTAAATGACCATTTTTTTAATTACAGTCAATGCTATTCTTTAAGAAAACTATAAGCCATAACCATGAAGTGTTTCTGCACTTTTAGACTGAAAATTGTACCCACATTCAGGGCTAAATAAGAAGATAATAAATAAAATATATATATATATAGAATTGACTTTTGTGAGGAAACAGCTGATCAATTTATGAATTAACATGTCCAATAATCCTCAATGTATTTACCATTAAACATTCATTTTTGAGTTAACTATATTTGGAAATGCAAAAAAATAAAGAGAAGTCACACAGATTTGTATTTTATTTTCATAGTATCTGCAAATCATGATTGACTGTCATAAAAGCCATTCAGTGATTCGTTAGGTTAAATAATAAATAATATATTTAAATCTAAGCTGTTATGTTTTTATGTATTTATTTATTTTGCAAGTTCTGATTGGCCAGGAAATTTAAAGATTTAGTTGCCAAATTAGTTTGTGCACTGATGAAAAATAATGATAATGAAATAATAATAACAACAAAACTTTGAAACTTTGAAACATTTTTACTCAGAATATTTAAATTTTTACATATAATTTGCAAGTAGCACATTGAATTAAATGTAACATTTTGAAGTACAAAGACAAATAGTATATCTATCCCTCTCTCATATATATATATATATATGTATGTGTATATATATATATATATATGTATGTATGTATGTGTGTCTCTTTAAATTTACACCTTTTGCCTTTACGTTTCTTTTTCTATACAAATATGAAATTGACTAAAAAAATATTTACAAAAAGAAAAATTGCAACAGGCTGGAAATTATATAACTCCGTAAACGTATAAACACACTTTTGCTGGAAAATGATTGCATTTGATGCGCAAGCAAAGGGGGAAAATGCTTTCATGAGTTTCTCATTAAAATTGTAGTTGCAGTCTGTCCAAAAGTTTCATTCTGTGGGGGTCCAAACAGAAATGCTTGGAATTCTGCTGCAGCCGCTTCCTCCGATCACATGCCACGTTTAACCAGGAGCTGCTGTTTGGTGTCAGTGTGACTGTAGACTACCCATGATCCCTGTGTTCAGGAGTCTATTATGACGACAGTGTGGGTGGATAATGGCATGTTCATGATTACACACACTGAACTCCAGAACACTCCCACCTGCCGCTCTGCTGAACAAGAGAGGACAAGCAAAAGCTAAACAAAGATGTTTTCCTTTATTTCATCAGTAGGCAGGCTTCTGCGTTTTGTATCATTTACTGGTACTTGGGTTCAATTCCCACGTGGAATTCCAGCTTTTCTATTCTTACAGTAATTTAGTTTTGAACCTGCTACTATTTGAAACATTGAATAAAACTGATGTAATTTTCTATCCATCCATTTTTTACAATAGCAAACCATTGTGAAACTACAAAAGTTAATCACAGATGTGTGCATTTGGGAGAATGTTAGATTTATGTATCACTCTCTAAACTTGTTTAAATAATTGCATTGTTTTTTTATATTCTCACATAATAAAATAAAACTATTTCACATCTGTTTATTTATTTGGTAGCCATGCGAATGATTAGTTATTCCACTTTTTCTTTTATTTTATTTTGTCTTTATTACATGTTTAATTCATTTTCTTTAGTTATTTTAGAATTATTTACATTTTTCTTGTTTTTTAATTTATCTTTTTCTGTTTAAAATCTTCATCTAATATTTATATTTTATTTTATTTCAGCTTTATCAACAAAAAACAACAACAACAAAAAACATTTTAGTATTAATTCATATTAAAATCATTTTCATGTGTGTTGAAAGTAAGGCTTTGAATAAGCTTCAATTAATTAATTAATTAAATAAGCATAAAGTAATCATAAAATAAATGATAATCCTTAACAAAAACGGAGCACAACTGTCATGCAATCTAATGAAGATCGTGTTTACTTCTCTTTGCAGCTGGTACAAGCTGGTGGATAAGAATGGGAAGCAGGAGAAGGACCGAGGGGAAGTTCTTCTGGACATTCAGTTCATGCGGAATAACCTGACAGCCAGCATGTTTGACCTCTCCATGACAGACAAACCTCGCTCTGGCATCGGCAAACTCAAGGACAAGATTCGTGGTAAGAAGAAGGACGGCCTGTCGGATTCTGCATCTGCGATAGTGCCGTCTTCAGTGAGAACGGACAGTGAAGGGGAAGGAGAGGGCGGTTCAGACAATCCTAAGAAGAAATCAAAACTCAAATCCTTGTTTAGACCAAAGACAAACCTCCAAAGGAATGTGTCCCAGTCCATGTCAACCCTGGGCACCCTGCCTGAGAAGAACAGTTCACTCAGCAGCAGCAGATCGTCCGGCCTTAATGTGGACTCTCCTGATGGTAAGGTCATCTTGTCCCAAAAAAGGTTTTCCCTGTTTTTATTTTATTTTACTAGGTAGATTAAGCTTTTAAATATCTGCTTTGTTTTTTTTTTCAGTTTACCTAAGAAAAATTTTATTTACATTATCATGTAAAAAAGTGTTCAGGTATTTAAGCCTCAGTTTAAACATACAACCCGAATTCTGGAAATGTTGGGACATTTTTTTAATTTGAATAAAATGGAAACTAAAATAATTAAAATCATATGAGCCAATATTTTATTCACAGTAGAACATAGAAACATAGCAATGTTTAAACTGAGAAATTTTAAATTAAGGTTATGCACAAAATGAGCTCATTTCAAATTTGATGCCTGCTACAGGTCCCAAAATAGTTGGGACGGGGGCATGTTTACCATGGTGTAGCATCTCCTTATTTTCAAAACAGTTTGAAGATGTCTGGGCATCGAGGTTAATTGCATTTTTAATTTTCAGCATCATTACTCGAATTCTTCAATGTCACATTATTCTTTAGAAATCATTATAATGTGCTGAATGGTTGCTTGATTCAAGAAAGAAAGAAAGAAAAAGAAAGAAATAATACTTATTTAAGGGCATTTGTAATGTTTGTTAAGGTTTTTGATAAGTAATAGTAGTTATTGGGTTAAGTTCTTAAAGGTTTGCTTTGACAAGTTTGAATAGAAGTTTTGCTTGATTATCATTTATAAAAAGTATTAGAAGTAACTTAAGCTGCAGTTAATATTCACCTTGACACATACAAAATTCAACAAACAAGTCACTGAAAATAATTTTTTGTTTATAATACATTTATAAATGTGGCTTAAGTTTCTGACAGTGTTCAAATACATTTTGGAACTCATTTACATTGCAGTTTTTAATACATATTGTCCTCTTCTCTTGCAGTGAAAAAGAAGTTTAAAATACTGGGACACAAACGCACTGAGAGCTCAGATAGCAAAGTGTCTCTTGGCCCCTTTTCTCTTCTGAGCCGCTCTAAACAAAACATCCAGGAGCAGAATAACCTGTGTGTCAACGGCAGCCATGTTTATGCTGAGGAACAAGAACCTAAAGCTAATTTTGGCTCCACACTCAGTCTGAACAGCTCAGGAAAGGGTTCAGTAGAGGATGTTCGTAAATACCACAAACGAAATGCATCCGACATCTCCATCGACTCACTTAAAGGCCTGAGTATCCCCTCATACAAGCCTGAAGTGCAAGACAAATCTTCTCTTGTCCCACAGCGCCCTCTAGAGGACAGGAGTCATGTAGAGGTGGAGGAGAGGGGTAAGAAACCTGAAGGAAGAAGCTTGAAAGTGATGCTGGACCGACAGGAAGATCAAGAGCAAAGGAAGCAGCAAGAACGAGAGAGAAAACAAGAGGAAGAGAGGAAAAGCAGGCTTGAAGAGCAGGAAAGGGAGCGCAAGGAAGAGGAAGAGCTGCAGAGGAAGCGGCGCGCGGAGGAAACGCAGCGAGTTGAGAATCAGCGGCACCAGGAGGAGAACAGAGTAACCGAACGGCTCTCTTCTCTCTTTGGCATTGGAAAAAAGAAGGAGGAGAAGAAGAGTGAGGAAGCGATGAATGAACGCAAACATCTGGATGTGCCGTCCTCTATAAACCCATTCGAAGACGTTCCCCTCACCCCAGATACTCCATCCTCCATCCAAGAAGAGAGGTCCACGGACCCACGGAGGGACGTCAGGACCACCCTCACCCCGACGTCACCCACTAGTGCTTTCCCCAGCCGCACAGCAAAAGTGTCCGCGGTCAAGCCAAGGTGAGTGCTCATGTGCTTCAATAACTTCCTCCATCCAAGAGTGTATACTATTTAGGGCTGGAAGATTTATTGCAGATTTGGTAGCAATGTTGTGATGATTTTAATCAACATTTGATTGACCAATACAGTTCCTGGAGAGCTTGGAGGACTAGTTTAGTCCTGCACTGGTTTTGTTTGGTAAACCCGCAAACACGGTATCTATCAGAACATCTGAGCTGCTTATCCACAGCAACATTAAAGGGATAATTCATCCCAAAATGAAAATTTGCTGTTAATTTACTCACCCTCAGGCCAGTCAAGATGTAGGGGTTTTTCTTTTTCTTCAGTAGAAGAGTAAAGAAGATTTGTAGCTGAAACTGTAGCCCTTTTATGATTCATAAAATGCAAGACCGCAGCTGCTGTCACGTTGAGATTCAAAAAAGCATATCAGGCAACACAAAATTAATACCTGTTGCTCCTGACGATATATTGAGTTCTTGAAATGATTGTTCTGTGCAAGAAACGTAACATTATTTACTACATTATTACTTATAATCTATACCTTTAATTTAATTCTGTAGCCAGCTTGTTTAAAAACAACAAAGACCACAATCCAAATCACATCCACATTAAAATAAATCTAACAACTGATATCAGCAAGGATGTTTTGGAGGGCTCCTGCCCAGCATGGCCATTATGTGGGTCATTATGGCACACCGAAGTGACATAATAAATATTAAAATGTATAAAAGTTGTATAAATATCCTTGGCTATTTAACCTTGCAGTACATCTGTGCCTGTTGATTCAGTTTTTGTAATAGCAAGTTCAGAAGCAAAAAAAGGGCATTAGTGCAGGTAAGTTTGATTTCATTAAACTGTTTTTGTAAAAAATTAGTAGGATAAATATTTAAGTTTTTTACTGTGCATTATATTGATGCCTAAAAATAAAAAAATGATATTTAATTGCATTTAATTTGTAAATCAATACTTTTATTCAGCTAGGAAACATTATATTCTTTAAAAGGGACTGTGAAGACATGTTTAATGTTACAAAAGATTTTATTTCAAATAAATACTCTTCTTTGGACTTTCTATTTATCAAAGAATCCTTGATTAAAAAAAGTAAACGTTTTTCAGTAAGCAAAAATTATTGAGCAGCAAATCAGCATATTATAATGATTTCTGAAGGAGTGTGTGACACTGAAGACTGGAGTAATGATGCTGAAAATTCAGCTTTGCATCACAGGAATAAATTACATTCTAATGGAATACAGTTATTTTAAATCAAAATAATATTTCACGATGTTACTTTTTTACTGTATTTTTAAACAAATTAATGCTTGGTTAGCATGAGATACCTGTTTAAGAAATATATTACTGAGACCAAACCTTTTAATGATAGTGTACATTATGAATCTACTTGAATAACATGACTGTTTGGTTCAAACAGAGGAGCACACATTTCTATGTATACTGTACTTGTGATGCACTCTCTTATTAATTTAGAGAATTGTTTTAAGCAAAACCATTAAATGTTTGATCTTTTATGCAAATTTTAGTTTGAGGTTTGTTAGCTGTATTATCTTCAGTCTAACTCATGCTGAGGCCACATGCTAAATTATAAGTCAGGCTGCTCTGTAATGCAGTTAGCATCTTGCCACCTGAGAGCTGAGGAAAACCCATGCTGAAACTCGACTCCTCTCACCTCTGTCTGCTCCACTGCTCTTAAAGGGGAACTCCATTATTTAGACAAAGCCCCCTTGTGAAAATTGCTTTAATAGATGGTTAATAACAGAAGATCTTAAATTGCGCACACTTACAGGTCAAGAGAGAAAGTGCACAACAATTGCTACATTTTCCACACAAGGTCATTACTGAAAGTGTTGCACATTCAAACCCCCATTAGCTTTTAGCATTTCCGTTCTTGTCTCTCAGCACAACTGTATCCCATTGTTAAAGTGTGGGGTGGGGAGGGTTGCCTGTCAGGATGGGATGAAGATCATTGTTTTTCTACTAGACATAGGGGTTCAGGTATCACTGAGTTTCATACCCTTGGGTGAAAGTGGAACATGTTGAATCACAGTGATTTTAGTCTGTATTTAATGTGAAATTGGTCTGGCCATCATTTATTCACTTTTTTTTCATCAGCAATTGATACCTCTCTGATTCTTAAATTAACTTACAAAAAAAACTGCTGTTCTTTCAGTCTTTAGTTGAGTGTTTATAAAGTGACCAAAAATAGGTTGAAAAAGACAGATTGTGCAGAATTTCACCTGATCCACTTACTTCAAATACATACTAAATATAGCCTATTTTATTACTTTTTTATTACTATTACTTTAGGCATTGTGTTTTTTATGATCATAAAGTGTACTCTGCATAGGTTTTATTGTATTGAATGATCTGCATTTTGACCTTATGCAACTTACTTAACCTGTTTTGCCGAAGGCATGTGATTGGTTAATGGAGGAAGGAATGTGGACTGGATTGTCAAATGCTGATCTTCTGGTTTGGATTTAAACAAGTTGTAAAAGATTTTGAGCTTTTAGTCTTCAAGACAGTGACTAAGCGACATTGTCTTAGGAAAAAAAGTCTGTAGGATGACTTTTTTTGTACTGGGAGTTTTGAGGATTTTAGGAACTTCTGTCTTGTGATTAATTAATATGGTGAGTAACTCATTTTCCAAAAGCTAAGAAAAAAAAGAGACCGGAATATGGATTAGTTGTGTTTGTTTGTGTAGAACTTTTATATTCGGAAGTGCAGGGTACATTTCCTTCTATCAAACTGTTTAAAGTCTTTGAAGAAAGGAATATTAATAATTACATATATCATACGTTTATTTATATATAGTTTTTTTTTTTTTATAAATGCCAGTTTTTAACAGGCTCATTTTTGTCAAGAATTTACGAAATAATTTTAAGTAACCTAGCAGATGTGACGTTTTTGATGTAATTTCAAACAAAGAAAGACATTGTTTCTATTATGTGATACATTTTTAGTTGTTCATATAAAGTGTGAATGTCAGGCATTGAGTTAGGATAATATATTTAGGCAGAGGAGTCATGTGCTGTTTGTATTAAATGGATTTTTGTTGCATGCAATGCCCAGTAGAAACATATCGGAAAATATATTGGATTGTAAGCGCTGTTTTAGCCGTAAGTTGACCATTTTATGTTTTTTGCTCTTCGGCAGATTGGCTCTGAGTGTACTGCCTGAAACAGATAATAGCCATTCCCAATCCCCCTCAGACTCTGTAGACACCCAGACCACTTCTCACCTTTCCCCATACCTCTCTACTGATCCGTTTGAGTCTTTTGGTATGTTTTCTGATCTTCATTCTTCTCTGGCACCTGATAAACCTCCGAGAACTTTCAGTGAGTTAAGTGAGTCCAGCATGGAAAACCTCTCAGCTCCCAAATCTGACAAGAAGCGGAAGGCTCCTCTACCCCCTGGTTATCTTGGGGGCTCGTCTAAGACTGAAAGCCATCCTGATAATGGGGAACAAGCGCATACCCAGAACTCCAAAGATAGGCCTGTTCTTCCTCTCCCAGACTATGAAAGCCTCTTTCCTAAGAAGAGGCATGGGGTGATGGGTCAAACACGTTGGGACCATCTTGTTGCAGAGGTAAACCAACGAAACTGGGATTTCTCTGAAGAAATAAATGTAGATGGACCTGAGAGGCCGATGCCAAATAAATCTACGATCTTAAAGGACAGAACCTCTGTGAACTTAACCAGCACCAAAGAAATCATGAGGCACCTCCCCCTGCCCCAGCAAGGCACAAAGAGGCACTTGTTCCACCCAAAGCTCCTGCGATACCAGAACCATCTGTCGAGACTAATGTCCAACATGGTCATATCAGAGAGTCTTTATATGCCACTGTCAATAAGCCTAGAAACTCTGCTTCCAAGAACTTGGAAAACAATCCACCTCCCGCTGTCCATAGAAGACATGTACCTCAGGAGTCGGAAAGGAAGTCTCCAACTCCTGATGCCATTACCCATGAACTCTCCCAGTCAAAAGAGAAGCCTACACCAGCAGCCAGATCCATACAAAATATAAATTCAAAGACTGATGATGTGGCTAAAGAGATGGCTTCAGTCAAAATCAGACAACAATCATTAGTCAAGGACCCAGTCAGACAAGTCCAACCAGACAAGCAGGTAACCAGTCAACCCATGACATCAGAAAACAACAAAGTCGAGAAACCACAGAAGGGAAGCAAAGGATTTATCGATCTTGACCCATTCCCAAGTGATAACCTACTATCTAAAGATCCCTGGGCTTTACCACAGGAGACCACAAATGAAGATGACCTGTTCACTAAGGGTGCAAAGCAAATGGGAAATCTTGAAAATCAGACATCAACCTTTGATAAGAAAGATAACAAGTCTGAAAACAAAGGTTCAAATGATCCATTCACAAACCTTTCAGAGAAAAGTAAATCACCGAAATCAGAGCATGGAAAACAACTACCCAGCTTCACTGAACAAGCCAGAGCCTCATTTCAAAGAAATTTTTCGCTTAGAAAGAAAAATTCATCTCGCCAATACACAACTAATGGAAAAGCTGGTACAGAGAATACAAGTCTGGCTAGATCAGTTTCTCAGTCTTCACAAGATGCTGAAGATGTTGAGCTGACTGTAACCAGTGTTGCTCCACCAAGCAGAACTGATCCTACTGTAGTAACATCTGAATCCCCTATAGGGGGCAAGACGACTCTTCAAGCTTGGGTCTCGCCATCAGAGGCTCAGCCAGTTGCTCTGCAGAATGGTAGTGGAAGTGCAGTCTCTAATTCAAGAAGGTGAGAAAAGTTCTCACGACCCCATACTAACAACTCCTTGAACTCCTTTAACAGTGTTTCATCCCTGTTGTGCTAAACCCATTGGCTTTCAAATCAACAGCTGCTATTTACACTGAAACTACCTGAATTAATCTCTGGTCTTGCTAGTTTAAAGCGTATGTTTTCTTCAGCATTTGTTCGATTGATTGCTTAATGGTTGGTTACGTGGTTCATGGGATCTTGAGGGTTGGGATTGTGGGCTTGGGGTTTAACTACTGATTGCTGCTGTTGGTCGTTCAAAATGTAATGGTCTTGAAGGACTTGTGTAAATGGAACAAAGGCAATATCTCAAATAATACAGGGGTTTCTGTTTTGTTATTGTAAGGCTATATTAGATTGTCTTCACAATGTGTACATTTTCTGAAACTGAGTCCAAATGAGATGTTGTAGATGTGAGATTTAATGATGTACACATTAAAGTTTACATAAATGTTGATGTATACAAGACTAGTTCCATGTTCATATATACTGACATGAAGACATGCGTTTGATTTTGTTCTTGTGATCATGTTGTTTTTGTGGGATATTTGCATAATTCTTGAATGCTTTGCCGCAAAGGTGCTTATGCAATTTTATTGAACTTTTGGTTTTGTTGGGTATTACACATTGGGTGAGTTTGGAATGGTTTACTAACACATGCCAAGAACTGCTTCCTGCATATTAGATAGCATATTTATTATACTGCATTCATTATTTACATTGTGTTAAAAGTTATGTAGTATGCTACAAACATTTGGGAAACTGTGTCATGTGCTACATTAGTCACTTGACACATTAATTGTATGTTTATATCAGCAAGTGGTGTCTAGTCGTCATTGGGGAAAAATACTGTAGATACAATGGTTTGAATTTTTTTACTTTTTCAAATGTCTTCACATTTTGGGAGACATTCATCTCTCCTGGTCAAACACATTATATTGTGGAATGCAGTATTCCATGCAGTGTGCTCTGGTTGTACAGTATACTGCAAATTTTCGAAATGTAGATCCACTGTGCATACAGAAAATGCACATACCCAGTACTGAATTCTTTATAGTATGCCTTTCCAAACCCATGCCTCCTTAATCAAAATCTATCTTCAAGGGCCCTTGTTCACTTCATTTGAGCATTTTTTTAATGGTTTGTTTTATTGTTAAAAGTGTAAATCCTCCTCTTGGATTAAGGAACATGCTGTTGTCAGCAGTCAAGTTTTCATGTTCATTGCAGTGATATGTCCATCTCTCTTCTTACTCAGGCCTCACCCAGTGAAACCCTTGAGCACCGAGAGCCAGTCTTCCAGTGTTATCGCTGTGGGGAAAGACCCGAAGACTATCACCATCAAGGAAATGGCTGGGAAATCAAAGGTACAGTAATTTACTTGCTTATTTCCTGTTCAGTATTTTGTACATTGAAGAATCATTTAAAGTTGTTAAAAAGCTAAATCCACGAAGTAACACAAATGAAAATATGAGAATTAAAGAAAATCATGTTATAATCACATAAATCAATCATTTGTCTACTCTAAGTTTTGCATATTTGTCTACTCCAATTTTCTATACATTAGTATAGACTAAAATTGGATATTTAATCATGCATGCTTATTTCCCCCTATTTTAAAATTTAGATTAGAGTTAGATTAGAGCCATCATCTAAAGGCCTTTCCACACTGAGCGTGATGTGAAAAAGCGAGGCGAATCGCAGACGAACGGTGCTTTCACACAGAGCGCGAAACGGTTGTTCGCCTTCTGCTAATTCACGCCTGCACGCTAGGTGGCGCCAACCAGCAATGCACTTTTCCTCAGATATGTATCTTGTTTATGATTTAACATCTAAATTAAGATAAACAAAGTTTGGTTCTAAACCAAAAACACAAACTATCTATAATGCTTACAAGAATAGGCTACATCCTAAAATATAATTAGAAGTATAATTGGCATCAAGCTACACTTGAAAATGTATGTGATTATTTCTGTATTTAGTAATGCATTCTCACCCTTTTGTGCAACAGTAGCTGCTCCGGTCACGTGAGTCTAGCTCAAATCTTATTGAACGGCCCGTGTTTTCGCTTTGCGAAAACTGAAAAGATTCGTCAGGGACTGGTGCAAAAAAAAACTAAAAAACATTTGCATTTTCTATGTGAAAGCATCCATAGAAATCTATTGTTTTATTCCAGTGCGTCATCGCGTCCGATATTCGTTTTGCTTTTTCGTGCTCAGTGTGGAAAGGCCTTTACCATATTTAAATATTTTTTTAACTCTTGTGTTAAGATCTCTTAATGCTGAAAAATGGATATTCATACAATCAACATACTGTACACTCTAATGTTGTTATGCCAGCTTAGCATTAAAAAAAAAAACATTTTAGTTTACTTTTTCCACTTATGTAGACAAAATGGTACATAATTTTAATTTTGGCTCATTCGCCCATTTTTAAAATCATGAAAAACATCAGTCAAGTGTTCCCAGGCTTTTCATTGGTATAGGAGTTGACCTTTTTTTGTCTCTTACTTCATTTCACTGCATATCCAGAATGTAGATGGTGGTCCATACACTCAGCTCACACAGGAGGAACTGATCACACTGGTGGTAAAGCAACAGACTGAGCTCTCCAAGAAAGATGCCAGGATCGGGGAGTTAGAGAACTACATTGATAACCTGCTCGTCCGCGTCATGGAGGAGAAACCAGCCATCCTGCTTTCACTTCAATCCAAGTATTAGAGTTTGATCCTAACATCCGATTTAACCGTTCCCAGATCACTACACTGAGACACTTCCATTTGGCTGATACAGCCAGAAGGATTTTGAAAGCAATGTCACATTTCATAATCAGTTGATTTGCTTGAGTATTTAACGCTTGTAGAGTTGCTGGCATATGTGCATTCTGATTTCATCACCAATATTATACAAATAACTTGTTTTTTACAGAGTGGATATGTATAGTATAACAAAGCCGACAAGAATTGTGCAGTCTGTCAGATCGCCCTGTAATAACTGGATGCTGGGGTATTGTTTTTCTTTTGTTGGATCATGGTACAATCTCCTCCTGAGAAGCTTCCCAACAACATTTATCGATCATCTCAGTTTTCTGTGCATCTTTCCATTTAAGAGAGGGCTTCTTAATGCATTAGTTATTGCAGTCTTAAGCTTGTATTTGAAGATTTTCCTTCTTCCTGAAGTGATTTGTGTTTAGATCCTGACTGCTGCCTTGAGTCTTGATCAGAACGCTTCTTTAGTGTTAATGCGGCCTTATGTCTGTTGGGGCTCAAATCAAGGTAAAAATCCTCTTACTGTTTAGGAATGTAGACAATAAGCACTTTTTACTTGAATGGGGTGTTTAATTTATGAAGGATAGTGTTTTTATATTAAGTAATTATCTAAAATACCCTGTAGAATGACCTCTGTAGAAAAGCCTTAATGAAGAATTCTGTCTCTTGCCTGTTACGCACACTTGCATATGTAAAGCTCTGCTGGTGTTCGAACACTAGATATACAATTCAGTTTTATTACCCTGGTCAATACTGAGTACATATTTAAATGTTTATTTTTTTTCAGCTGAACTGGCAGTCAGCTGTTGGATTTGCATGTGTTATGCTACATGTCAAACTGCATGTTTGTTTTATATTGTAGTGGATTTTGATCAGGTTTTCTTTGAAGACAGTCCTTGAAGACCACCTTTTGAGCACAATGTACATACTGTGACATTCTACGCTTCTGTAACGAACAAGCAATAACTGTGTCTGCAGGATTTTGTTTCCTGAATGTCAGGTAATGCAGTACTTTCATCAAACCCGGGATCTTTTTCGACGTATCATGTAGTCTTTTGACGTCACCGTCTGCAGAGTGTTGTTGAGAGCTTGTCTGTTGTGAAACCAAAGATCTGTGATGTAAATCTGAAGTCTTACCCTACAGTACTCAATCTGCTTCCCTATTCCGTTTTTCTTCTCATGTTTTTAATCAGTGAGTAAACATTTGTTAACCTGTGTGTAGAGAATGGTCCCTCTGACAAGGATGGAGGAATGAACTGAATGTCTTGTGTATATATATGCTTGTCATTTTGATTCTGTTGTCAGTCTCCGTTTTCTGTGTTGCTGTTATATATTCAGTCATGTGAACCTTCATAAGAGCTTCTGCTGTGTTCATTCAAGTGTTGTCAATCAGTTTGAGTGAGTTCACTCACAGCATTTCCACTGTTATCAGGTTCTGCAGACTCCAAACACTCCTGAATTTGAATGAGAAGCCTTATTAATTATTGCTGATGCTATGCATATATGCACAAGATATATTTTCTAGACCTGTGCCTTCTCTTTTTATTCAAGATTCCACGTTATTAAGACTATATAGCGGTTTGTTCCTTTACTTCAATACTTGCAGAAATGTAATTTTGATTATGCCTCAAATCATTGAATAAACTTTGCTGAACCCATGTAGCATGTTTTTTGTAATACTATTGATTTATTTATTTTTTTTTTATAAAAAAATGTTTAAAGAGTAGTAGTTCATACACGAGGTTTCATAGCATTTCTATTTTAATTTGCATGAATGATCTGTTAAGGATATCACAAAACAAAAAACTTGAATTTACTCACCCTCATTTTGTTCCAAACCTGTATGACTTTCTTTCATCTGTGGAACATATTTGGATCATTATTGTATGGACAAACAATGACATTTTATCTTTATCCTTATTAAAATCTTGTCAATAATATCTTATTTTGTGTTCCACAGAAAAAAGGTAATTCAGGTTTAAAATGATTTAAAAGATTCAGGTTCAATGTTTGTTAGTGGTGAACTGTCCCTGTAGACAAAGTATAATTATTATTTATTGGTATTAATTACAATTAATGAAAACAGTGCGTGTATTTGACAACCATGGCAACTACTGTTTACCCTAAAAAGCCTAAAAGAATAATCTGATTTGTATTTATTAAGAGTAATATGTAATTGAATTGCTTGCTTTATGATCAAAGCTCTATATATTGTATTGTGGAGGACAAACATATAATGCAATGCATGTACAATTAATGTACAGTTAAGCATTCCTCAAAAGCTTGAAATTCAGATTTTAAAATGATTTGAAAAAAAGTTTGAATAATTAAGTACAATTTGCTTCAGTCCAGTAAATGTTCATTTTGAAATATTACTAAAAATATAAACGTTTTTCTTAAATTTGCTTGTGTAAAAAACGATTTAACAGCAACAACAACTTGAAGGTGGATGTTTTTACAACTATACTAAAAAATATTTTACTTGCTAAAAGCTAGTCAGACTCAGACGACGAAGACCAAAATGATCACATTGATAATTTAAAGGCCTTAGAAATATGCATATCAAATATGATACATGCTTTATAGGGTTAATAGCTATAAAAATGAATTATCATAAGTAAATGATAATAGTATGCATTATGATACTAGCAAGGCTGGTTCAGTACAGTTTTGTGCACTAGATGGCAGTAGGATACAGCACACTACGTTGTTCTCTATTACTTGTCAGGCAGCTCAAGAGGATGTCATGGCCTTCATTAAATGTGCACTGTGTTGAAATGATACTTGGCTGCTATTTTATTTAACTTTTATATGCAAACAGCATGAGTCTGGTGTCACTCACAACACATCAAAATATCTTGAGCTAACTATATTGCCTTACACAATGTTTAAAGGTTATGCAGTTGACAGTATCTGCAGTAGGCTAATTAGTAGCTTGAAACGAGATAATTAGCAGAAATAAAAAACCTAACAACTAATATTGACTGATTATCATCATCAGTAAATCCAAATTCAATCAAAGTGGAGTTTAATGCATGCATTCACATTGAATTAATGAGCAAATATAGATTTAATGGTCCTACCAGTTCCATACTGACATATTTATGACATTATGTGCAGATATAGTGATGTGTCTTTTACGTGTGCAGTGCAGTTACGTTCTGTTTGTAATTAAAAAGTGTGTAAAACCAAAGGGATAGGGAAAAAAACTGAAACTTCAGGCTGAAATATGTGAGTAGTTATTTTAGCACAACAATATAAATATGTGAATATGCATTATCTGACAAATGTTGATCATCAGCCTCAGAAAGTAAAAAATACATTTATGAGATGTTTTATTTTCCATTATGGGTGGATTTCTATGACGTTTTGCAAACAATTTAGCAAAAAGTGGGTATGATTAATTCTAAATACAAACCTGATTTGTGTGATTTTTAAAATTTTTCAAAAAAAAAAAAAATAATCTGTCAGTAACAAAGCTAAAGATGTCATTAAGACCTAGTTTTGGTCAAATAATGCTTTGTAGACTTATTTTTTGTAATACGCTATATATACTGAACTAAATTATAAATGCAACACTTTTGTTTTTGCCCCCATTTTTCATGAGCTGAACTCAAAGATCTAAGACTTTTTCTTTGAACACAAAAGGCATATTTCTCTCAAATATTATTCACAAATCTGTCTAAATCTGTGTTAGTGAGCACTTCTCCTTTGCCGAGATAATCCATCCACCTCACAGGTGTGGCATATCAAGATGCTGATTAGACAGCATGATTATTACACAGGTTGCCTTACGGGACTGGCCACAATAAAAGGACACTCTAAAATGTGCAGTTTTATCACACAACACAATGCCACAGAAGCATATTTATGAACAATATTTGAGAGAAATAGGCATTTTGTCTACATAGAAAAAAGTCTTAGATTTTTGAGTTCAGTTCATGAAAAATGGGGGCAAAAACAAAAGTGTTGCATTTATAATTTTGTTCAGTGTATACATAGTTCTGTGTGAGAGCTGCAAACATTTTGTCTCCTACAAAGAAAAAAATACATTTAATAGAATAAACAGCTCACAAAAACAGCTGCTTTCATTCCATGCTCTTAATTCAACTCAAAATCAGGAATATTCAGACTTATCTGCACTATATGTCTATCATCATTCACACATTTTCAGTCAACAATTGCTTAGTTTTTCTTTCAGTTGAATTCATTCAGAGATCTATAGATTTTTTTAATCTTTATCTTGCTAAAGATGAGGGATCTTCAACAGGGGGTCTGCACTGATACTGCAGGGAGTCCACTAGTTATTGTTTCTCAGACACAGTTAAATAATTAACTTTTAAAGTGAATGTGAAGATAATTGAGCAATATCAAACAATCAAGACGGCTGTTATGAATGCAGTAGTGCTGTCAAACAAAGTGTTCCTGTGGCTCAGTGGTAGAGCATTGCGTTAGCAGCGCAAAAGGTTGTGGGTTCAATTCCTAGGGAACACACTTACTGACAAAAAATGTATAGCCTGAATGCACTGTAAGTCGCTTTTATCCAAAGATAAAAGCGTCTGCTAAATGCATAAATGTAAATGTAAACGATTAATCACATCCAAAATGTTTAAATACACACACATACAGTATATATTTAGAAAATATTTACATGTATCTACATTTAAATATTTATATTCTTATATTTTATACTATATATAAAACTATGTAATATATAAACAACACATTTTTCTTAAATATATACATGCATGTGTTTGTATACATAATAAACATACACAGTATACACATATATTATGTAAATATAATTTTTTTTATTTTGGATGCGGTTAATCGTGATTAATCGCTTGACAGCACTAGAATAGTTATTGTGGGATTGTTTTTGTTCAACAATTCAATAAACAGGAAGTTAATAATCAGAAGCTTACATTTTAGACACATTATTACTAGAATATTTTTGCTCAGCTAAGGAAAATAATTCCAAATGAACCCCAACCAACTTTTACATCTTGCTGAAACAGTTTCATTCCTGAATTAATTGTGTTTGTGCAAATTGGTTGAGTGAACAATTCAACGCATGACTCACAAAGACAGTCTTGAAATGACAGTCTAAATGAAAGCAACACACTCTCTGCAATTCATAGCTATTTTCCATTTTGGAAATGGTATTTTTTGTGAATTCGTATGATCGCATCTGCTAATGCCCCATCTCCTTACCATTAGGTTTAATGCTCATGCTTGTTTTTTTTTTTTTTTTTATGTACATTTCTGTACAAATAACATCATACAAAATCAGCATCTTGTAAATTAGTTACCTTTTCTCATGCGATTGGTTGAATTCATTAGTTTTTGAATGAATTGGTTGAATTAATGATTCAATGACTCGGTTTTCACCACCTATTGGCAATGCAACATAGAAAGAGTTACTGAAAACCCCTCCTCACTTATACACAGACAAGAGGTGTGACAGAAACAGTGAAATGTCTCCGTGCTGTTGCACTGTTATAGCAGCATGTGAATGCCGCTCAACCACACTTTTAAAAATAAAGGTTCCAAAAGGGAATTTCACAGCAACGCCGTAGAAGAACCAGTTCTACAAAGTTTGAAGACTCAAAGGCATCCATTTGGTGTTGTATTTCTCCATTAAATAAATCTTGTACCCTGGCGGACCCTTAAACATAAGTTTGAGTAATTTTCATTCCAGGATTTAGGATTGCCACCCATCCCTTAAAATACAGAATAGTCTCATAGGCTATTTAAAGGTAAAATTATGAGTTGCGTATAAAATCAATATGGTATGCGATTTGTCCCATATTTACAAAGGCCAACACATAGTTGAATCAACAAATATGTATTTTTTCCATAGGGCACGGAGTCTCCTGATCGCACGCCGTTGAAGCAGCACGTGGTAAACCTGCACGGTTTTAAAACATCTGGAGCTCACATCTGCGCTTTGAACACAAGGCTCTCCATATGTAGGGCTGAATGAGAAAGTTAACAATGGGTCTGTCCTTCAGGTGTAATACTGCCATGGCAGTGTGTCTGTGCACTGAGCAGAATGTTCTATTATGTTTGCACAATAGATCTGAGACCCGTGAGCTTAACCTGGTCTGCAGCCTGTAGCTTGAAAGATGAAGAGCTGAAAGTGACTTAGCTACTCTATTTTTTAGGGTGCAGCTTGTTTCTCTTTCACATGTTTTCTGTCATCCTCCTTGTGAATCACTGCATGGTCTATTATCGAAGCAGTGTTTGCGTAGTTGGCTGTCTTTGATGTATTGGGATGGCAGACCATTGAAAACATCACTGTCTATCACAGTAAGAGATTGAGTGAAGGGGGAGAAAGAGGAAAAACTCAAAAGATGTACTGAGTTGGTCACCATAGAAACGCTTCCTCCTTTTTATTGGTTTGTCTTTTGTTGCTGTAATAGCTCATTTTCATTTTCAGCCTTTGTGCTGAGGATGGGCTATTAACATGCCCAGACTCTTTCAAAGCTTACTGACTGCTGTCGCTTTATCTTTTCATCAGTTTATCTCCCTATGGTTCACATAGGTGTTCCTTTGAGTTAGCGAACATACTGGTGGAATCTTTAGCACTTTGAATTAAAGTTAGCGGTAACATGATACCGTTTACTAGATTTTAGTGGGGTTTTGCTGTGCAAAATTTTATTTTCATGTTGACTAACATACTAAAGCACATTTAAGTAATTGATTACAGTGTTGGGGGTAACACATTAGCCTACAAGTAGGGCCTAATGCGAGTTACGTAATCCGATTACTTTTTTTAAGTAACTAGTAAAGTAATGCATTACTTTTTAATTTAGAAGTTACTTTTAAAATTATGCAAACCTGCAATAATTAAATATGTTAAATAAGACAAATATCATTTATGTAGGCTATTTAATCCCATTTTATTAACCAAACGTCTTTGCTACTGAGTCTGGCCTTCGATGATCCATTTCAACCATAGTTTTAGCAAAAATCAAAAAGCTGTGTTTCATTTTTGTTATCGCTGAATAGTGTTGAATTTTCTTCTCCTGCGTCATATTCTTCATGCAATTTGTTTGAGCTTTGCCCTCTACTGTACAGACATGTCAGCCTGATGAGTATTCATTTGACTTTTGGTGTGAAAGGGCTTTTACATTTGTAAAAATAACTTTTTAAAATTAAAAACAAAAAAGCCAGATTTTAAAAAGTAACTCAACAGTAACGTAAGGCATTACTTTCCATTAAAATAACTAACGTAATTAGTTTAAAACAAATGGGGAGTAGTATTGTAATGCATTACTTTCAAAAGTAACTTCCCCTACACTGACTGATTAGTTTTATACATAGTGTACATATGAAGATGAACTTAAGTCCTACTTATCTGGGTTAAAAACACTCTTAAGCTCAACTATTTGCATTTAATATAAATGTAATATATTAAATGTAAATTTAATTGTAAAAAACATGCAATTGTATCTAAAAACATAATATTCTGTACTTCACTTAAAGGGGTGCCTTTTTTGCACAAGTTTATATGATTATTTAGGGTCTTAATTAAAAGTCTATGACATACTTTGGTTAAAATTTCTCAATGGTAGTGTAATTTTTTTTTTACCCTGTCAAAATCAGCTCTGCTTTCAGCAAGCCGTTTTTTAGAGCATGCTGCTTTAAATGCTAATGAGCTCTGCTGACCCCGCCCCTCTCTTCCGTGGGGTGAGGAGCAGTACTGTTTACTTTTGCTGCGAAACTGTCTAACTAGTTCATTATTAGGAAAGGTGATTTGCAAAGATTCATAAAAAACCCTTATACCCCTATACTCACTTCTTCTGTAGACGAAGCTAGATCCCGAATGATTTACGTGAACATAGACGCATTTAGGCAGAGCCTAAGGCACGGGAGGCGCATTCCCTTCAAAACGAAAGTAACGGTAATCTTCTGCGTATTCAGCAGCTTAGATGTCGGGAGTAAATGACTACTGCTATATTCGTTATTGCATCCAACAACAAAGCACCTCAATTGCTTAATCGGAGACATCTTGTCTTCCCCTGCACCGGAGGCGGACAGCTCACTCAGGGCGGGTCTAAGGTAAGACGGCTTGTCAATCAACTATCGTGGGAGCGGCCTGCTCAGAACTTTGTAATTCTGACAGTAATCTCAAAACAGCCTGATTTGAGAAAGGGGGTTTTATAAAAAAAGAAATAAAAAAACACTGGGTGGATTTTTATCATTATAGGATGGATGTGTACACACTTCCAAGACACATTTATGTTCAAACAACTTGAAAAGGGAATTTTGCATCCTATGATCCCTTTAAATACATTATTCATCTATTGCACAAACAGCAATGTTTGGAGGTTTGTACAGATCATTAAACCCATGTTTGAGCAATAATCCTCAGATTTTTCTTGGAAAATATAATGAGATTTTCACACTATATTCATTCATCTGAACAACAAGAAGTTCATTGCAAATATTTTGTTAACCCAATATTGTGTCTTTGCATCCAAATATTTCATTAATCTTCAAATAATCACTCCATTGTGAGGACACTTTATTGACAAATTAGCACATAATATCGATTCAAATGTTTCCCAATCTCCATCAACGAGATAATAAGCCTCAGTATAAAACAACCGCCAATCCAGACATTGTTTATTACTGCAACATTGCACGTTACATGAATTTATACAAAATTGTATGGTTTTAGACATATCAGAATCAGAATCAGAATCAGAATCAGCTTTATTCGCCAAGTGTGTGCAAACACACGAGGAATTTGTTGTGTTTTTAAGAGCTCTTGGTACATACATGCATACATACATACATACATATAAACATATAAACATACATATCGACATGAGAACAGAACATTTAAATAAGCCTTAACAATAATAATAATAATAATAAAGTGAAGAATCTGGAACAGATGTATGTACAGATTTGTGCCTTATTTAACTCTATATATACAGCTGTATAAGATTATGCATACATATTTACATAGTACTAGAGAGAGTAAATAATTAGAGATGGGGGATGAATTACAGGCAAGAATTAGGGTTACAGAATTACAGAACACAGGTAATAATTCCTGTGTTAGTTGTTTAGGCTGGAGATGGCATAGGGAAAAAACTGTTTTTATGCCTAGATGTTCTAGTGCACAGAGATCTGTAGCGTCTGCCTGAAGGGAGAAGCGCAAACAGTTCGTGTCCAGGGTGAGAGGGGTCTGTGATGATGTTACCTGCCCGTTTCTTCACTCTGGAGTAGTACAAATCCTGAAGGCTGGGCAGGTCACACCAATGATCCTTTCTGCTGTCTAACAGTCCGCTGCAGTCTTCTTATATCTGATTTGCTGGCTGACCCAAACCATACAGTTATAGAAGAGCACACGAATGAGACTTTATCTCATCTGACACATTTTGGCACTTTGCTTCAGGACAATAAAGATACTGGATTCCTGGTTCAGTAATGAACAAATTCAACTACATTACAACATCCAGAGTCATATTATTGGCTGCAAAATGAAAACTTTTGTTTGTGCAGACAAATGTTTTATTTTTTTTAACACTAAAGGCCAAAAAAGTTCTGAAAACGTTTAATTAGCAAAAGGTTTTAATATTTCATGTGGTATTTCTAGGCCATGTGTTCTTTTTGAATATTTTATCTGTTTTGATGTAAATATATCTTCAGTGACATCTTGTATAAACACATGCAGTTTACACATTTTTAATCCAACAGTCTGAAAGGCAGAAGCTCTTATTCACTTTTAAAGCTGAAGAATTTGCTTTTTTGAAAGCTGGGTATCTGAATGTTTCTGCTGCAGTATTTTTAGGGACCATTTCTCTGTAATAAGACCAACATTCAGTTTCATTCTTAGGTAATCCATATCCAAATTACAAACAGCATGGTGAAATCTTGTGGATAAATCCAACAGCTTTCTCACATGGCTTGTACATCCAAGAAAGACCATCTGTGTCCTTCTAAAACAAGATGCATGTGGTGGAACCTTACAGATGGTAGAGTTCTGGCCAGGACCAATTTGAACACTTTCTTTTTCCTCAAGTTTGCAACCCAAGCGTTCTTCTAGCCGCGGTAGTCTTTTAACTTGATGTGCTGTTTTTCTGTCAGAGAACCACACTAGCCGTTGCACAGTTGTTAGCAGGAATCCCGATGCCAATCCGTCGATGCCAGGTGAAAATCTTGCGCAGTTCCGCCCTGAAACGATCGTGCAGCCATGCGTATAAAAATGGGTTACAACAAGACGAACTCATTCCACACAAATGACACAACAGCTGGATCAGCAGGAAGTAGCGCTTGTCGATCAGGTCTATATCAATGTCCCGAAGAACATTGAAGACGCTTATCGGCAGCCAGCAGATCCCAAAAGCAGCGACCACCAAGGACACTAGGCGAAACGTCTTGCGTTTCCGAGCCCGCTGGGCTTCCGCTTGGCTTTGGGTGCGATGACCTGGCACCACGCAATTGCGAAGCTTCATCCGAAATGCACAAGTAGGAGATGCAAAGAGCTGACAGAGGAAGGACATAGGTAATGAAGAGCGTGCTGTAAGCGTAAGCTAGCCGCTCTTTCTCCTGACCCATCCAGAACTCCTCGCAAATTGTGAAACCTTCGTCTTTGAACTCCACGTGGTATGTGTGGGCCACAGCAGGAGCCACCAGACCGCACGACAGAATCCAGATCCCAGAGAGAAGATAAGTGCAGGCCAGAACTGAGATGCGCTTCTTGAGTGGATGAACAGTAGCGTAGTATCTAGAAGGAAAAATGACATTTTTCAGGAAGTTATAGCAGTGATCTCATAACTGTATCTGCTATATTGCAAATTATAAAATAAAATTAGTAAAAGCATATCACCCTAACTAATCATATTCTTGAAACGACTTCCCATGGTTAGGGCTTGTTCACACAGAATGCGTTTTTGTGTTCCATGGTGCTCTTTATAATTGTTTGTCTATCTAAATATTCGCTAGGCTAGACAGGTTGACGTCACCACGTTTTTAAAAATGCCATGTCAAACTTTTTAAAGATCAGCAAGACCTTTTGTTTTTTGCCATTCCGCTGTGCTGCTCTACAACTGATGTCCTCAATACTCGTTAGCATTTTTGGGAGATCGAATTACATTTTATCGCTGCTGTAGAATTGAATGTGGCTCTTTTTAGGACTCGACTCCCTCATAATTGATAAATCAGTTCTTTATGGGTCTCAGCACTAGAGTCGCGCCACATGGCATTTTACCTGGACTAAACTTGCCATGTCATAAAAAGGTTAAATTAATTATCTGATATTTTAAAAGGCTTATCGATGTACACACTTGACACACGTCATTAAGGTCTGTATCAAGGTTTGATAAATGTTTTTTTTTGCTAAGAATTACCATGCCAAACTACTTACAATGGTTTTATTTTTATGCATTTCCTCCTTTTAATATTTTTCTTTATTCATTTGTATCACCTCCTTGACACATAAAGTGTTTAAAGGGGATACAGTGCCCTCTTCTAATATTGGCACACTTGTTAAATATGAGCAAAGGTGGCTGTGAAAATAAATCGGCATCATTTATCATTTTGATCTTTAATAAAAAAAAAAAATTCTAACTTTTCCTTTAGGGGTGTGTGATGTGACGATTTTTGATCGTGGACGATAAAAATCTCTCCACGATCTGCTTTTTAAGAAATACCGTATCGTGCTACAGCGCACATTCTATCAGTTACAGTTCTGGCGCCGCCATATCAATATACAGCGCGATGATTCACAATCATACAAATTTTTGTGTGCGTTTTAAAGCTTTGCCGGTTAAATGTGTTCATTCACTAAAAACAAAACTGTCTAACAGTGCCTGATTACTCAACTAAGTTATGTTTTGAGCTAATACTGTCAAAACACACAAGGTTTAATGACATAAATTAGGAGTTGTTTACAAGGCAGATTCAATTGCGTGCAAGTTCAAGATCATTTGCGATTCATAGATTTCACATCTGAAAGAGACGTGTATGCGCGTTTTCTGTTCGTACGTTCATTCTATGAATCAAACATACGCATATTCGAGAGATGATCGTAAGATCCAATGTAGAATGGTTTCTGCGCAACATTTAAAAATGAGGCCCAAGAAGTCTAACAGAGATCAACCATGGACATATATCACAGGACAATTCTGTCTTTTGTTTTTAGTTTTCTGAAAGTCATTAAAATTCCCATCAGTGTCAGTATTGTGCCATTAGTATTGTGCATTCTGTGATGCCATAATTAAAAAAATATATAATTTTAAAAGGGGTCATGAACTGCATTTTTTATTATCTTATAATGTTCTCTGAGGTTCACTTATAATGTTAGTGTGATTGTACATTAAAAAACTATTTAGAAGTAATAGGCTATTTTCTATCCTGTTTTTGAGCCTCTCTGCAGAATGGTCTGTTTTTATAGGTGGATGCAGTCAAAACTCGCAAATAAACGCCCACTGCTATGCTTGGGCTAGCAGTTTTACTTATTAAAATAACAGATGGAAGCTGGTCAATACTATTTGACAATATCACAGTTTTTACTCTATTAAATTAAATAAATGCAGCCTTGGTGAACACAAGGTCTTTTTTTCAGAATGATCTTTTCAATATTAGTATACAGAATGTGAATAATCCACTGAATCAGTCTGTTACATAATCATGTTCTACAAAAGCCCCAGAATGCTTGTACAACATTGATGGAATAATGAATTAGTCACAGTCAAAAGTCACAACACTCACACATGCATCACTCACCTGTCCACCCCGATAGCTGTCAGTGTGAAAACCGACACGTACACCGTCACCGGCTGAACGAGGAACACCAGGTAGCACATAAATCTTCCAAAAACCCACCCGCGAGGGTTAAAAGCGTACGCCAGGGTAAAGGGCACGCAGGTAGCACACATCAGCATGTCGGAAAACGCCAGGTTACCGATGAAGAAGTTGGTCACGTTGTGCATTTTTTTGGTGTGGCAGATGACGTAAAGCAGCAGGTAGTTCCCGAACACTCCAACCAGGACCACGAGAGCATAGCACGGGATGATGAGGGGTTTAAAAGACTGAAGGAGCTCCACACCAACAAACTGCGGATTGCGCTTAGTCGTGTTCATTGACTGCAGTATGACTTCGTAGATGTGGCCAGCGCTGGAATTCTCCACGGTGGTGTTTTCCAGGCAATACGAGGGCACGGGAGTGCTGAGCCATTCGCCACCACTTCCATCCATCCTTACGGTTGGAATAGGTTACTGCTTGTAGAGACCTAAAGAGTGGGTGTTTTGGCATAATAACAAGGAAAGAGATACATTTTTGTTAGTTTCTTCATAAGCTGAATTTTAAACCATTAACAGATGGATTGAAATGTCCGTGAAGAAGAAGCGAGCCAGTTGAGTGTGTCCTGTGGAGGCGTGTGGTGCCAAACATGCAGTTCGCAATAGGTACTTGTTTGTCTTGAAAGTTGAGTTGGCTCATATAATGAAGTGACTTTTTCAAACTCTAATGAGCACAGCTAGTTTTCCTCAAAGTTCCTGTTCTCTATACCGAAGCACTTTCCGCACAGCATTACTTCTGAACATTAGAGATGCAGGAGTCATGTCTAAAAGCCCTTCATTACAGCCTCGACTTACTTCAGATGGCTGGTTTCCGTAGCAGGTTACTCATATAAAGAATAAGCAGGACTTGAGATCAGTGTGTTCCTTACGCCCTGTCAATCCAAACAGCAGTAAACAGAAACTTGTAAGGACACTAATGAAAGGCAACATGATTTGAGTCAAAGATGCGTCTCGGCTGCAATCACACATGGCTGTTGCGGTTGAAATGCAAATGAGCCTCATTCACACGTGAACTCATGCCCTCTAATTAGGTGAGTAAATGGTTCATAGATTAAGCATAAATGCTCTTTGGTCTTTCCTGTAACAAGCTCCTGCAAAAGCAGTGATTGTGTGTTCTGTTTTTGTCTCTTAACCAATCAGTCAGTTTTTTGCAAAAGCAGTAGGCCTAGATAGTTTTTTCTTAAATACTAATCTCATCATCATTATCAATTAATGTTTTATTTTGTTTTTTTTTGTTTTGCATTTGACATATAATCAAAAATACCCATTTGTCAGGGATCAGACAAATTAAGCACCAACACTGTTCGTAGGATAAATGGTAAAAAAAATAAAATGGACAAGACAGTACTAAAATGGCCATACGTTCAGTGCTGTTACTTTTAAACAGCACGTTCAGCTGAATGTCAGAGACAACGTATTTAATTAGCTCAAATCATCATTAAGCACATTCAAATCCTACAAGATTCCCCAGAGTGTCGATTGGGTTAGATGAGAATAAATTAACAAGCCCTTGCTGGATGAGATATTGAATATTAACTATGCATTTTTTTTCAATATTTGAAATTAAGTGACATAATATCAATATCACAGTAATCTTAAAGTGACTGTTTAAGTTTCCTACAGGCTGTTAATGTGTTAGTTTTACGCTCCCTATACTTGCCTTGCTACTTGTTTGACAGAGTTAAAGAGAATGTTACCATGGAGGTTAAACCTATTTAGCAAAAATGTGGATTGCTTTAGAAAGTCTGATTAATTTCAGCAATTAATTTAATGTCTTTCAAATGGTCTGTTTCAGTGAATCTCATCAAAGCATAGATTCACCAGTTTGTTTGCATCATTACTCATAACCGAAGTCCCTGCATAACATTTTATGCTTTCAAATATTGTCAAATTTGTAAAATAAATTAAGAAATAAAATAAAATTATGACAAGAGTAATAAATAAATTAATAATGTAGTTCTGAGATGCAATTATGAGAAAAAAAGTTAACTTATTTCTTCACAAAATGTAAATATATCACCAATTATGCAAGTATATCCAACTTTACCACATACATTTACATACTCACATAGAGCAATATAAACTATATAGCAAATCTTGAATGCTTGTATCTTCACAAAATGTAAACTATATTTTCACCTAGCTCTAATCTGCTAAATTTAACTAAGGCTTGAAAAATATTAAAACATCATGATTTTCTGTAAAGCTGCTTTGAAACAGTGTGTACTGTGAAATCTCTATACAACTGATTTGACAGTGTTGTGAAATATAAAGTCACAAATTATATACAATTAATTTACAATTGGGAGATATAAATTCACAATTTTCTTTTGTATTTTTTTTTTTGTACAGGCTTCAAGTTAAGCAGACTTCAATGACATTTTGTCCAAGTTATTGATTGTTTGATTGAAAATCCATCCAATATGTAAACAAATTTGTTTCTTTTGAAAATATGAGAAATTCAGCATTACGTCACATGCTCACCTATGGATCCTCTGCAGTGAATGGGTGCCGTCAGA
>CM049810.1:6510048-6678161 GCA_027422405.1 Ptychobarbus kaznakovi
GTCTCTTTTTAGCAAACCATTTAATTGAGCTGAATACCATGAACAAAAATCAACGGATACATAAAACTGGACTCTTTAAGAGCTGTTTGTGTGCAAAATAGAGCTGCATGATTCTGGATAAAATAGTTTTTTTCTCAATGGCTGTTGTGATTCTCTCATGATTTCTGAGAAAACAATTATTAGACAACAAACAAAATCACATGTAATTTATGAATTACTCACTCAATATGTACTTGTTTCATTACTGGATGAATGGCGTCCTTGAATGAATCTCTTGTATGATTAAAAGACAAAGACATTTTAATAGACCTTTTCGCCACCTACTGGCGAACAATGTAATCGATAAATCTTCATTTGAAGTATCAAATTACTTTCAAAAGGAATTTACTCCTATTTTAACTCGCTAGTAATATCCTTGGGGTTTTTTTCTGAACTATCAACGTTTATAACAGTGCTTCTGTAATTTGAATGCTTGTAACACAGAAATTAACGATACAGTGTGGTTGAAAAGACTGTGAAGCGGTTTCATTCATATACATGACTGCACTCTTTATGTCAGCAGCAGCGTGAATGCAGGTTTAAATGTTTAAATCACACTGACTGATGTGATCGTTCGCTGCAGGGACAAACCAAGTGATCACAACATTGTGATCGCACACCTCAAAGGTTGAGGGAATGAAACAGAGAAATCATTTTAATTTAGGAATAGAATCATGTGGTGATCATGTTCGCGATCTTAACGATCTATTAAATTAATGTCATGTTGGTGGTGACACCTCTCTTGCAACATCTTTAGCTATCACAGATGTTATACTTAGCTTTTTTGACTTCTGATCGCAAATGCAGCCAAATTTTGAGCGCTTAGATTAGCGAGCAAGGTCTGGCAGATCGCTAGGTCAACACCTATCCTCACAGATGAAAAAAAGTGCATAGGAATCGATAGTCAATAAATAATATTTATATAAAATAATAGTAATATACAGCTCTAAGTGAATGAAAACATCCTGCAAAGTTTTAAATCTAAAAGTGCACCATGTATAAAGTTATTGTCTCTCAAATGAAAGAGTCGACTCTGAATTATTGAAACGAGTCATTTTTAAAACGAATCCCAAGCCGTTTCATGTTGACATCAACATGAAACATCAGAATATTGCCCGCCCACTTGTTGCGCGCGCAGACCTGGGAAAACTTGATTTTCACATTGGTCTGAATGAAAATGCTAATTCATTCTTTGCAACTAGGTGCCATTTTTAAAGTGTTAAAAGCTCACAAACACTGCTTTAAATGAAATTGACTAATCACCGCAGATTAGCATCACGCAAAGGAGGGGGTTGGGAAAATGAATCATTGAGCGAATCGTTTGGGAGTCGTTGAGCAAATAAGGTAAAAATAAATGCATATTATAAGAAAATGAAAGTGTTTTTTTACCTTGCATGCATGTCAATATGTTGTTGGAGACTCGCCAAAACCAAAATATGAACCTTTCATAACCCATAATAGGGGTATTTTAACAGATGAAAGGATACTACAAAGATATTGCTTTCCTCAGCAGACATTCAAACTAATGTTTTATTGTGAATATGAGATTGAGCTGAAGAATGAATGCTGTATCAGATGCAGGTAATCACACTTGCTCAGTCCATCTCTCTCTCCTAATACTCTACATAATACAGTGAGCTTTTAATATAGTAATACAATAAGCTTTTAATGAAGCAACTCAAAGTTCCTTCCTTAGTTCTAAAGTGACATTTTCAAATTAGTAACGGAGGCTTGGGCTCAGCTGTTAAACTGTCAAACTGAGATTTGAATCCGTGCTGGAAGGACAAAAAAAGGTTTTTAAGGCACTCTGTTGTTGTCTCTGTTTTATTTACACGCTTGTGCTGCCGAACTGTTGTATAAACACAATATCACATCCGTAGCATGGCTGTATGTCAGCACACTGTGCCGAACCCTGTTTTGTTTCCAGACAAGATCTGTGCTCCTGCTCTACACGGAAACATACAAGTCAAGAGACAACATACAGTCAAAAACGAGAAATGTATATGATTCAAAATGACATCAGGGTGTGTAAATGATGACAGATTTTTCATTTGTGTGTGACCTATATCTCTGACAAAGCTGTTAACACTTCCTGTGAAGTCTTCCTAAAGTGACACCTTTCCTATAGCCCTGACACATGTGCTGCACAATAAATCTAACACTATGCTAGCACTAGTGAGACAACAACATCTCCATGATTAACAACCAAACTTCATCATACAAATGGGATCCCATACACGGAATAACTTTTATTTGCCCTTTAAAACCCCATTCTAAATTCAACAAAAATTCATCTTTTAAGAAAAGAAAAATGTCTATCAAAACACATCCACAACCAATGTGACAACATTCTTACAAAGATTCTTACCCCATATGGAGGGAGATTAAAAACAAGAATGGTTTTGTTAACCAAAGCAGTGAAGTAGATCGAAGGTGTTATGATATTTTCAAAGTGAGATGTTTGGTATTTGGTACGCAGATATTAATCAGACGAACGAAAACAAAACTTTGCAATGCCATTTTCCATCAATCAATATGCGTAAGTCACATTTTTACCCAAATGTCTTTTAGTAATGCCTTAAAATAGCCTGCTTATCTCCTATGGAAGAAATAAACAGCAAAGAGTAATCTCTCTAGAAGCCACTTAATTCAGCTGTTGATTTTTTCTGGCATAGTGTTTAATCATTTCAACTTCTCTACAAGCCACCTGCTCCCAAACGCTCTCATTGAAACATATTGTGAATCCAGGTGGAAAATCTGCAGTCTCGGTCCCGCCAGGTGTGAAGCTTTTCATCTGATTCATGTTCACACACACACGCACGCACGCACGCACGCTCAAGCACGCACGCACGCACGCACGCACACCGCACGCACGCACGCACGCACGCACGCACGCACGCACGCACGCACCAGCACGCACGCACGCACACACACCACACACACACCCACACACACACACACACACACACACACACACACACACACACACACGCACACACACACACACACCACACACAACACACACACACACACACACACACTCCACACACACACACACACACACACACCACACACCACACACACTTTTTTCAATGAATGTGTTGAACTGGTTCACAAATACAGTCTAATAAATGATTCATTAATGAAGTGGACTGAATCATTCCCGTGGACTGAAACAGAGGACTGTGTCTTTTTCTTTAAGTTTCAGTGTTTTTTCAAACATTTTCTTAGTACATATATGTACTAAAAATGATCACAAGACTTGTTTTGCACACTGCTTTTGTGTTCGTCAGTGTTCAATAGCCAGATTGAAAATGCAAAAATGTATATAACTTAACAGCTATGAAAACATATACAAAGTTGACTTCAATAGATAATGTTTTATTAAAACAGGCTGAATTGTTTTTCTGCAAAGTAAAATAAGTCGTAACTTTCCATTTTAGACACTCTTAAGCTTAATATAGAGCCAAGTAACACACAGTAGAATAATATGTGTTACATATGGCTCTATTGAAATGTTAGAGTAGGCTATTTAATTATATGGGATGTCAAAGAACACGTAAAAAAGATTTAATTTTGAACCGGTTGCTTAAAATGAACTGTTCAAAAGAACCGATTTGCAGAATTAGTCGGACTTTTCCTTTATGTTGTCGGTCCACAAAATGTTTTTTTTTCGAGGAGGTATAACAGCGAAGTTAACAGACCAACAATAAATGCATCTTCTGTTTCATTAATATGTCGAATAACAGTAGACTGTCACTGCAGAATAAATTAATAATGAAGGCTATGAATCAAAATGAGCGTGAACCATACGTTTACCAGTCGTAAGAAAAAAAGCACTGCTCAACCCATTCAGCTGCAGACTTGTCCTATCAGTTCAACCAAAGCTGAATTTATTAAAATCTTGCTAGCTGCTTAGTATGATGTGATGAGATTGCAGTACTTCTGAAATAGGCTACATTATTATATAATATAATATGCTTTTTATAGTATATTTATATTGTAAAGTTTTATTTTAAAGTATTGCTTTGTAAATTGTATTAAACATCTAATTACACTATTAGCCAACTCATTAATGCGCCTGAAATTTTGAGTATTTTATCACTTAAAAACTCAGTGTATCCAGTCACAGACTCTTGAGAAATGCATGAAAGTGCTGATTATAAGACGAAAAATGAAACGTCTCACCTTTTCAAAACAGGGATGCAGTTTAGTTGATTCCTCGCAGATGCGCAGTTTCTCAATCAGCGGACTCGCGCGCGTTCATTTATCAAGACATGCGCTACCGGACCTGAGTGAGAGCGCCAGACTAGTGTTTCGGTTTGTGGTGTGCGTGTGTGCCGTGTGAGTGTGTGTGTGAGAGAGAGAGAGAGAGAGAGAGAGAGAGAGAGAGAGAGAGAGAGAGAGAGAGAGAGAGATTTTGGGTTGAGTTTAAAGGTGTCAGAGATTGTTTCATATGCGCACTATCGATTGTATTGTCGGTGTTGTATGCTTATGATTTATCATGTAGTGCTTTCACATTCCCATTTAAAGGAATATTTCGTACAAAAAAGAAAACTGTCATTACACAATCTCATATTCACTCTTAAACATAAAAGTTCTTCAGGATGCCATAGAAGAACCTTTTTGTCTAAAGAACCTTTAGAAAGAAGGTTCTTAAGAATATAAAAATGTATGAAAGAGATGGTTCTTTAAAGAACCTTTGGTTCTTTGTGGAACCATTTTTTTATTTTATGGCATCGCTGTGCAGAACCCTTTAAGCACCTTTATTTTTAAGAGTGTTGTTCCAAACGCAGACATTTCCTAGAAGAAATCATAGAAATTAATGTATGAATCATCGTGCAGTTTTTTATGTTTTTATTTTATTTTGTACAGCAGTTCATGACCTCAGCAGTCAAGATCCAAAGAGGACAAAATACATAAGCACCATAATGACGTAGCTCTTGTGGCTCATGCACTTCAAGTCTCCTGAAATAATATGATGCATTTATGTGAGGGACAGATGTACCATTTTCATTTTCACTGATGTTATTATTGATGTCTGTATCCAGATTCCACAAGGCTGATCTTGTGTATGTTGTAATGGAATGTGGTCATGCCAGTTTGAATATGCATAATTTAACTTTTAAAATTGCAGCTTTAAATGACATACATTTTGATGAAATATAGAAGTTTTTCAACACACACACACACACACACACACACACACACCACAAACACACACACACACACACACACACACACACACACACACACACACACACACACACACACACACACACACACACACACACACACACACACACACACACACACACACCACACACACACACACACACAACACACACACACACACACACACACACACACACACACACACACACACAACACACACACACACACACACACACACACACACACATGTTTTGCTGTGCCGTAAAGGTCAAGCAATGTTGCTATGTTCATATACAATTCTTTCTGAAGATATGGTGTTTTGTGTTGCTGCCGGGTCCCCTGTAGTCAGGGTTAAGTATGTTTATCTGATGGTATATTGTATGCAAACACAAGCAGTGCTCTACTCTTTGACCACTTCTCTCCCAAGCTGAGCTGCAGTTCAGAGACTCAGAGGTGAGCTGAACTCGGGGCTCAAAGAGTAATTTAGATGAATACGGTATGTTTTCTTTGATCTTTGCACTTGATATCTTGTACGGCTCGTTTACCGCAATATTTGACTCTGCCAATTCCACTGCCGTCTTTGACTTACCAGTTCACCAGGTCCAAGCTTAATCAATAAGAGCAGGAAGGGGAAAAAAGAGTGGAAAAGTTATTTACAAGCTCCAAATGACATTTCTCTGCTGATTGTTGTAGTGCAGACTGATGTTAAGGGGTCAAGGTTTGACTCAAGTATACAAAAGCATAACTTTCTACAGATATTACACCTTTTTGGAGTTTGTGGTCAGTTTTGAAGGTCTTGAGATTGGAACACAAAGTAGCTTTCATTCTTTGATTTAATACTGATGAGATGTATACTTTATCTTGATAAATGTGGGAGGTAATCCATTCAATTACAGCATACTAATAACCTCTGCTTTTAGGAATAGCTGCTGACTGAATTATTTTTAGACCATAAACAAATGGTGCAAAGAGTCTGCAAACCATTTGGAAGGAATCAGTTGCTTTGGCAAGCAGATCTGGGTAGTATCTGATTACATATAATCAGATTCCAAAAATTAATTACTTGTAATTATATTACATTGCTTTTTAAAGTACTCATAATCAGACTACAGTTTCTCAGGATTTTTTTTCTTTCAAACACATGAAAATGCACAAATTCAAGTTATTTCTTATTTACATGTAATGCAGGAATTCCCAAACTTTTTTAATCAGCCCAATCTCTTTCACCTAATATATTTATTTGAAGTCCTCCTGATATTTTAAGGTAAAATGTTAATAAATAAATAACACATTTGCATGTTCGTGGTTCTCTGACGTTGGTTAATGATTGTTTGTTGTTATTTTATAATTTTTTACATGTTTATGATTTAATTATTAGTTTTTCATTAAACTCGCGAACCCCCTGCATTTCCTTTACAAACCCCAGTTTGGAAAACCTTGACGTAATTTAATGTTTAGTGCACTTGCATTACATTTATATTTACATTTAGTAATTTAGCAGATGCTTTATCCAAAGCGACTTACAAATTATTGTATAATAAATAAAAAGAAAACAAATAGATAGAATACAAAAAGAATAGAGTAGCTAGTGTTATTTTGTTTTTTAAGAAAACAAGCAGTTAGTAAATGAATAGAGTGCTAGTATAGAGTTTTTTAAATAATAGAATTAAAATAGAGGGTGGTAGAGTTAGAGGTCAAATAAAGATGGACGAGATGTGTTTTTAGCTGATTCTTGAAGATGGCTACACACTTCATTATGTTAATAACAAGAAATGTAATATTTTCTTTTTTTGCATCAATATGGTTCAAGATTATCAATCGATGTAATAAACAAGTGAGGTCAAAAGTAATCTAAAAGTAATCAAAAAGTAGTCTGATTATATTAGCCTATACCCGAAATGTGTAATTAATGGATTATTCTTCTAACTACATTTTTTGTCATGTAATTTGGAATCAGTAACGGATTACAATTTTTAAGTAATCTACCCAGCTCTGTTGGCATACAATGTAAATTGGCTATTGATGAGGGATCACGAGTCTCATAGTGATTTACACAAAGGATGGATGGACAAAGACCTTGTTATGAAGGATGGTAACCATGGTGACAAGATGATTGTGGTTTGTAAAACTGCTCTTGCATGAGAGATCATTGGTAGTTCAAATGTGTTCAGTTTATGTAACTAAAGATTAAACAGAACAAAAGTTGTACTTTGGTTTATGTTTAGAGGTGTTTTTGTATGACTCAACGCATATCAATTTGGATGAGAATACCCTCAAATTAAAGCTTAGAGCAGGGGTAGGCAACGTCGTTGAGTGCCGATGTCCTGCAGAGTTTAGCTCCAACCCTGAAAAAAACATCACCTGCCTGTAGCCCTAGTAATTCTGAAGAACTTGATTAGCTTGTTCAGGTGTGTTTGATTAGGGTTGGAGCTAAACTCTACAGGACAGCGGCCTACCCCTGAATAAGAGTGTGCACTTTAAGCCCATATTCATTATATAAATGTAACTTGAATATGTTTTGGTCAGCAGCCAAACATATCTATATATATATGGACGTAACTGTATTTTACATATAACAGGGTTATTATTGATAACTAAAACTAAAACCATTAAAAAATCATCATGTGAAAACATAAACATTAATTGAAGTAACCTTACGATTAGTTTAACTTTAAGATCTAAAATAACTAAAACAAAAATAAATACTAATTTTAATGACTTTAAAAAAAGATTAAAAACAAAATTATGAACCCTATAAAGTATAGTGAAGTTTTAATTTGAATTAAGCTTCACGTAAAATTTAAAATATAAACATGTATACTTAATAAAAAATAATAGTACACAGTATTAATGCTAAATAATACTAAAATAACAGTATCAGACAGTGTAAAGATAATATTTATTCAGGCTCCAGAAACACAAATGCATGCACATAAAAATGCCCAAACACTCAGAGAAAATATGGTGTTAGTCTCTTGGGCAACATGCTGTGTGAGTACCAAATAACATTTGAATCGTGACCGTATTATTATTAATTATGACCCTGGGAAAATAGAATACACAATGTTACAACCCATAAAGAAAATAAATGCTTACTGCACAGTAGGGTTAATTATTCCACATAAACACAAGAAAGTGCAGACACATACTGATGTGTGAGTGCTGAGACAGCTGTGGATAAATATTCATGGCCCTTCCACTAAATCCTGACTCAACAAACAGTCAGAGCTCACAGTTTGATGCCCTGTGTCTGTGTTCATGCACTTCAGAAGTGGGAATTCACAGAGTTTCTCAGCGTATACAAGGAGTCAAGCAAGACTCTTACAGACTGGATGGACAGACGGACAGATCTATAGATGGATAGATATAGACTGTGTGTCTCTTGATAGTGTTGCCAAGGCTCTTCACACATTCATGTAGCTGTGATTAATTGCTGCTCTGGCTTTGACTGCGTGTTAGAAGTAAAATTATCTCCATAGATACAAAGGGAGTAAAACTGTCATTAGTCTGGTAGGTAATAAGCATCTTTGCAAGACCTATATTAACTCTTAGTTAGAAGAGAGGAGTGCAAGGCATCTATTAAGGCATTCATGTTAATCTCTGGAAAATTAGTAACGACGACAGTGTTGGTTAAATCATCTGCTCAAATTGAACCCTTCTAAGTCTCAAAAGGTAATGAAAATATGTACTAATGATTGGCGAAACATTCATGCATTTAAGGGTTACATCTACTACTCAAAAAAGTATCAAAAATAAAGGCAATTTAGAGATAAAATACTGCAATTATAAGAAACAAAGTTGCAATGGTGAAATGTAAGGTCATATTGTGAGACATAAAGTCACATTAGGATCCACTATTGTTCAAATTTTTTATGTTTTTGAATGTTAATCAAGGCTGCATTTATTTGATCATAAATACAGTAAAAACAGCAATATTGTGAAATATTATTACAATTTAAAATAACTGTTTTCTATTATAATATATTTTAAAATGTAATTTATTCCTGTGATGAAAAGCTGAATTTTCAGCATCATTACTCCAGTCTTTAGTGTCACATGATCCTTCAGAAACCATATATGATTATTTACTGCTCAATAAATATTTCTTATCATCTGTAATGTTGAAAACTATACTTTATATATTTGTGCTAACCATTTTTTTTCATGATGCTTTGATTAATAGAAAGTTCAGAAGAACAGCATTTATTTTAAATAAATAAAACAATTGTCTTTACTGTAATTGTTTTATCAATTTAATGCATCCTTGCTGAATAGTAATTTCTAATAAAGAAATAAATAAATAAATTGTAGTTTATATTTGAATGGCATCACAATATAATTGTTTTATGAGTCAAGACGTTTAAGGCATTTAAAAATGGTTGTTTCCGTTTTGCTCCAAGCAATTATTTTACCTTTGGGGAATTGCATGGTACGTTTGAAGGACCATTAATATGCCAGGAATAGAGTCTGTGTGTAATTATGAGTACCCTTAAATTGGTCACACACAAAAATGTTTCACTAACAAAAGCAGTATTTTCCAGCCCTGTTCTTGGAGGCACAACCCACAGTACACATTTTGGATTCATACAAAACATTATGAATTCATTTTTTGTCTGTGGAACTGAACACAAAAGTAACAGTTTTGAAAAAAGTACATGTTGCTCTCTTCCATACTATAATTAAGCTATCAAGTAGTGTTTGCAAATCAAAACGAATATTCAGTGAATAATGATATGACTTCAGAAGACATGGAATATAAACTACTTGATGATTTTTAGTTCTTGACTGCCCATCTACTATAAGTGAAAAAGTGCAGCATGAACATCCAAACCTTTCTGTTTGTTTTTCAGGCCTGTAAGACACAACGTCATACGGCTTAGGAATGGTGAGTATATGATGAAAGTTTTTTTTCTTTGATGAAATGCCTATTTAGTAGAAGAACAACCAGACAGGAAAGACAGCACAACCCCATGATCAAAGCTCCTGTCTTGAAATGCCATCAGTCTGACCTTCTCATTACAACCGACAATGATAAATGGTATTATACATCTAACCTTTGCGTTATCTGAACACCCGTCTCTACTGTGAAGTACAGATAATGTTAAAACTTAGTCCATTTGGAACAGTAATTCACACATACTGTATTTCACACACACTGTATTAGCTCCAGACACATTGGACCATGGTGCTCATGTGGCTGTCGCAGGTTCGAGTTCAGCCTGCAACATGACCAAATCCAATTCCCTGTTCCATTCCCCATCATTTATTTTCACTACCCACTGTGTATTTTGTATAAAGAGGCAAAAGTAAAGAAAACCTACTGGGGTGTCACCTTCAGCACATCCTTAAGGCAATGCCTGGAGCCAACTTCCTCAGCTCTTTTTGTGAATTCTTTGTTTCAGCTTGTTTTTCCTCAGGTCTGTCTCTCATGCAGAAAAAAAACTTATCCCATCATTGCCAAAGGCCACCTGTAGTTCTCGCTAGACAAAGCGGGCAACCGCTGTGCTTTTTCTATCTCGACACCAGTAACCTCTGCCTCCATGGTTCACTGTCCAGATAGATGGCTTCTGAGATTTCCGGTAATGAATGCCTTTGGTCCAGAAAGGTTAGAGATATATGCGACATTTATACCGTATACACCCCAAATTCTTTTGAGAGGAACAGTGTGACGCAAATTACATGATCACAGGTGAAAGTTAGCAAATTGTGATGCTTTCAATTAATATCTTGAATCTCTCATGAGAAAGTTGTATATAGTTTAGTGCTTCTTACCTAATCCGAAAGATATCTTGAAATACCTTCAGCTGGGTTGCACATAATAACTGAATTCACAATCATAAATAAGGGACTTTCTATTATCATTCATACATACTGCATATAAATAGAGCGACCAGGGATATTTTCTATTGGTTATTTTTCACTCCACTGAATATTTCTCAAAGTTTGATTATTTTTGAAAATCAATTTCCAGATAAATGCATACCTTTCAGTCATGTCTTCAAAAAGGCTTTTTACACATTTCAACCATTATTAGCAAGAATACAGAAAAAACAAAAACAGAAAGAGTTAATGTGCTTTTTATTTAAATAAATTATATAAAAATAATACAAAACAAACAAAACCTACCCTAAATGGCAGTGGCAGGGCAGTGTCACAACAGGGCAGGTGCAAAAAGACAATAAAGCCAATAGGAATAAAAATAATTTAGGAATGTATATTATAATTTATTGAAAATCAAAAAATCTAAACTATATATCTTTCATAGTCTAATGAGTGTATATGTAGTCACAACATGTGATTTGAGGTAATTGGTAGCGGCTCGGTTTATGATCTTTACAAAAATACACATTGAAGAAAAAAAAGGAAAACGTTTTCTGCAAAAAAGTTAATTTTTCAGTTTGTTTGCGCCCCCCAATACACTGGTTGTATGTTTTACGACACTTTTTATGGCACTCAAAGCATGTTCAGTTTGAACTGAAACTGGTTGTTGTATGCAGTTGTACTGTATGTAGTTCAGAAATGAAATATCTGGTAAGTGGTACTAACTAAAAGGTTAATGCTCTATCACAGGGCTGTCCATACTCGGTCCTGGAGGGCCGGTGTCCTGCAGAGTTTAGCTCCAACGAGCCTCAACACACCTGCATGGAAGTTTCTAGTATGCATAGGAAGAGCTTGATTAGCTGCTTCGGGTGTGTTTAAATAGGGTTGGAGCTAAACTCTACAGGACACCAGCCCTGCCCTATCATTAAAAATAATGTACCACCTAAACTAAACCCTGCCCTAATCTTAACCAATAGTCTGAACAAAACAATGTGTCATAAAAACATATTTTCTGTAGCAACCATGCTCTTATAGCTTACTTCTACAAATCTCAGTCTTTTATCATGGCTTATGTTTTACTGCATGTATATGTACAATTTGCAAGTTTTGCAAAAATGTAGATATGGACACATTTTTCAATGAGCCTTTATTGGTATTGAGGCACCTGACAATATCATTGGGTCCTTTGTATTTTTTTTTGCTCCACATTTTTGTACATTGTCTTGGATTAATGTAACGTTAATGTGTTCTAAAAGTTTGCATAAATCCAATATCTTTTTATTTTTAGGAAGTGAAAATGGAAAGTGTTCTTACGGGATGCTTGGCTGGTGGTTTAGTGGTGTAAACTTTACAATTTGAGTTATTAAACTGAAAGAAAATATTTATCGTTTAAAATAACTTTTTTATTGGATTACTTTATTTATTGTTTTAGTTCACTGAAATGGTTTATGGTAAGTCATAATAATGAGCAACTGTCAATATATTCTCAATGAGATTCTCAAGGTTGATCATCGGAGCCTTGCCTTGACCCTTTGCCCACGTGTTTCACTATTGCTCACTGTCTGAAAGCCATCAGCTCAGAGCTGTTCAAGTAAATTCAAAGCCTTATTCAGCACGTAGGATGAATGTGCAATGTCGTCTCCAGTCTGCTGGCATACTCAACTCTTTTGCAACCATCTGGAGTCGATGATTGCAGTCATATCAGTGCATATTCTCCTTGTAATGTGTTGTTGCTATGTTGCAGAATGTCTTCCCCAATATGGTCACACCAAGCTATGCATATTGCAGCAGACAGAGATAAATTAATAATAACGTGAGTGGAGTGTATAATTATAGAGAAAGGCTTTTTGAAATGATGTGGTAATTGTCGATCTATATTTAAACGATTCGTTAACACAATGTTAGTCATTTAAAGTAGCCCCTGGAACTCACTTAATTTCACTGATATACACCAAGGAAACATTTAACTGCAAAAGTAGAAGGATATTCATTTTCATCAAGAAAACAGTGGCAAATGAAACTGTAAAAAATCCAAGGAATTAGAATTTGGAAAGGGAAAAGCAGTAATTAATTCTGACTGTGTGAATCTTATCCAGCTAGTTATATTTCTGTCTGGGGTTTGTCTTTTTGAATGAATTTTAAAAACTGCATATGCTGCATAAGTTAACAGTTGACCTTTGTTACTTTGGCACAATCGTATATGGATTTTTGCTGGATAATCTTGAATTCAAATTCACGGGCACAGCTAGAGAAAAAGCTCAAATGAGGTGAAGACTAATCCATCTCTGACCTTCTGACTCTCACTAGTGCTGTTGCCTCAGGTTATCACGCATGAGACCTTTTTACCAAGCGAATCATTAGCTCTCAGAGCAGGATGACGAGTATGAAGTGTCTCTTGTTGCAAATACATCCTTTAGATACTACTAGAATAGCATGATTTATTGTGACCCTCTTTATGTGTGTTTGTGTTTTTGTTATGCAAGAATATAAAATCCATGATGGACAGGGTTTACAAATTACATATGTTGTATCTGTTGCAATATTTTGAGGCACAGTAAAGTTAAATGAAAATGATGTCTAGAACAATGAAGAAGACATTTTAGTAATGTGCTGGTTGCTTGGTTTCATATAATAATAATAATAAATGGGGATTGGAGCTGTCAAGCTTAACACATGACATAGAAAGTATTTTTATATTTATACTTGTGCAATATATTTCAGGTCTTCTAAAGTAAAAATATGATTTATGTCCATACAATGAAAGCCTATTTTTTTTGAAAATATCTTCTTTTGTAAGTAATACAGATGAAAAATAAAATCATTCAGGTTTGGAAATGATTAGAATTGTAATTTTCATTTAAACTATTTCTTTAAATTAAATTAAATTAAAATGTATTTTATTTTCACATCTCTTGTGGTGACATTATCAGAAAGCCCTTCAAGCCAGACTCTAGATCGCCTTGTGCCATGCGTGTTAGAGCACACACACCACCTGTTTCACAAAAATGTCCTGTCCTCTTTCTATACACAAGAGGATTGTGTGCGCTTTTATATTGATCACGTACACACATGTGAACAGCCGATCATCCCAACTGGTTAAAATGCATGACGTTATATGTCCTTGCTCCTGGCTGGGTCACAATTAGCTTTTCTCCTTTCATTCAGGCAGGTGTAATTGGAAAGAAGAGAAAAATTAAGATACTGTCAGTGACTGAGAAGCACTCTCAACTTCCCAAAGATCAAAGACGATCATTACAGGTTGAGCTGGTGTAAGCTTCAGCATCTGAAGGGGAAGGGAACGAGTCTTGTGTGTGTGTGGCACACAGGAACGTCGTGTCACTGTGGGTGGTTTTATTCAAAGAATACAGATGGAGAGATGTGAAAGAGAGGACTGATAAAAGATACTTTTTATGTCTACTTTTCCTTTTTTTAATGGTACTTAAAAGAAGAAAAATAGGCAATTATTTAACAGGAATGTTTAAAGCTTTCTCAGATCCCAGCTTGATGGGATAGTTCTCTGAGAAATGAACATTTAGTCATCATTTAATCATTCTCATATCGTTTCAAACATGCATGACTTCCTTTCTTCTGTGAAACACAAAAGAAGACATTTTGTCAAACGTCTCAGGGTTGTTTTTTTTTGTTTTGGACCCCACTGACAGTTCAACCATTCTTCTGAATATTTTCTTTAGTGTTTTGTATACAGCCAAATGTAGCCATGTAGGTGTGGTGCTATCAGAACGTTGCTCTGTTGGTTTACATGTCCGAGCAGCACAACAAGCCTACCTTTCCTTAAAGGTGCACTAAACAATATTTGAAAAACGCTTTTGAAAAACCACAGTGCCGGTCCGAGTCCCTAAACACACTTGTAGCCAATCATCAGTGAGGGGTGTGTCTAGTTATGATAGAGAGAAGAGAGCGCTCAATTTGCACAGGACAGATATTAGCAGATTGGCTATAGATAGAGTGAGATATCGTTGCCATGGTTGTGTACTTACATGTGGAGCAGAGATATCAAAATAGTTATGAGGTCCTGTTGGGGAATGGGCGTGTTTGTTTTGGTGCTTTCAAATATCAAAATCGTTATGCAAAATTAGTTTAGTGCACCTTTAAAGGGATAGTTCACCCGAAAAGGAAATTTCTGTCATTAATTACTCACCCTCATGTCTTTCCAAAGCATACGACCTTCGTTGCATCTTCGGAACACAAATAAATATATTTTTTATGAAATCCGAGAGCTTTCTTACCCAGCATAGACAGCTACGTAATGACACATTTAAGGCCCGGAAACATATTAAGGACATCATTAAAATAGTTAATGTGACATCAGTGGTTCAACCTTAACTTTATGAATCTACGAGAATACTTTTTGTGACCAAAAAAAAACTAAAATGACGGCTTTATTCAAAAAAATCTTCTCTTCTGTGTCTGTTCACAAGAGTAACATGAAGCAAGCGTGTGGTACTGCTGACATATAACCCGGCTGCGCAGTCTTTCTCAACATGCCGCACTTAAGGACTTAAGATTTTGACAGAGATGATGACTGACGTATTTGAACCAGAATATACAGACGATGAACAAAGAGAGATGGATGTTGTATGTCACAAAGCTGGCTCCTGCATCAGCAGCATCACACACATGCTTAATTTGTGATAGTCAAAATCTGGTTTTATCTTGAAAAGTTTTACCTATTTTTATAATAAAGAATGTATCATTTGATTTGCTGCTTGAATAACCGTTAAGAAGTGTTCGAAGAGCTCAGCTGTAATCTTGATGTGTAGTCGCTCTTAGAAGCACCCTTGAGTTCGCTGTCTTGTAAGGCATAAAAATTGAAGTTTTTATGTGAAAAAAACAATAATGCAAAACCATGCACCATGTTTGTTATTATTATTTGAAAAAGAAAAAAAAAATCTTTGTGCAAACTGTCTAACTTTGAAAGAGCCCCTAACTTTCTTACAGAAGGTACATTATACAGTCAAACATTTGCCACAAGTGATTGCATTTCCCATCAAGTTCCCATTAAGGTGAAGCTGCATGCTGCTAACGAGTCTCACAGCAACAATTGCTTGATTGTTGGCGAACAAAATTATAATGTAGAAAATTACAACACTTGTTGCATACACAGTTGGATACATATGTGATTGGTGATAAGGGACTGTATGTAATGTGTTTGTGGTGAGCAGAGGTTAAATCATAATTTGATGACAATATACTCTGCTCGAGTCTAAGCGTCCATTTACTAAATGGACATGAACAGTGGCACATTGTATAAAAACTTTGTTTAAATCAGGGTTATTATTGTTAACTAAAACTAAAACCATAAACACGTTTTTTTCTTGAAACAACTTTAAAAAAGAATCTAGTTGCAGCACAGGTTGCTATTTTCATTTAGTTTAACTTGACTATCTAAATAAAACTAAATAAACTACGACTAATAAATAATACAAAAAATATTTAGTTTTAGTATATCCTTGTGCCAGTAAGAAAAAACGTTTTAGACTAACATGCAGTAGATTTGTGCAAGCACTGCACACAAGAGTAGGAAATTATTAAAACTTTAAAAACAAACAAACAAAAATAAATGCATTATACAAGATAAAACTGTATAAATGGTCAATATTCTATATAAACAACAAATGAGTTAGAATGGGCAAATACTCATTTCAAAGAGCTCATTTCAAAGTCTTATATGGGCAGTGGGCACAACTGTTTCTGAAACTATTCAACCACAAGATTCTGCATCAACTACCAGAGGGCAAGATATTATGTTCTAAATATGGAACAGGTCAGATATTATATTTTGAACTTGCTTTAGTGCAGTCTGCCCATATATTGGGCCTCATGCATTAAACAGGAGCAGAATACATTTCTATAAAATTGTCCGTATGTAAATTCTAAAAGCTACTATTTACATAGAATAATTTTATAAACAATTTACACAAATTTCTTTCTGCATAGCTTTCATGAATGAGACTCGCTGCCTGGGTTGCCTGGATGAATTAGTTAATATTTTTTTTGCATTGGTCTAATAGTTTATTTCACTTATATAATTCATTATCATTTGTGTCTTCATAGCATTAGCAATAATTAATAAATTCTAAGTTAGTGGGTTGGTATATATTTCATTCTTATACAATCACTAATGCAGATTTCACCTTTTCAGTGCCGTCTAGAGTCGAGAGGGCTAATTAATTCGTCCAGCCAGTGCCAGGAACATTCAGACGGCTTGCCTCGCAGTTTAATCAACGCAGTACAAACCCACAGTGAAAGAATCAGCTTCCCTTTCTGTTTTCTGCTAATGAACGTCCCTTCGTGGTCAATTATGCAGGAGTTTGAAAAGAAGCAAATGTGTCTCAGACTGGGCAGTGTTTGGAAAAGAGCATTAGTTAGTTCCATTCTGGAATATCAAATATTATTTATTAGCGAGAACATAACTCTAATGGATTAATTTGAGTCGACTGGAATATGTCTGTGAGCGTGTTAGCTTAGCTTCAGTCCTCATGGCGTTTCTGAGGATTTAAGACCCATTAATCCTCACAACTAACAAAATGTGCGAATGTTTTCCATGACAGGCGGTGATAAGGATGAAGGATGATTTCATTTGACAACATTACTTCATTCAGGCTTAGGCTGGAATGTTAATCAATATGTAGATGACTGTTTTGAGCTAATTCATGCTGTGAATTGCTTTGTCTGACATCAAGCCCCACTATAATCCATCCAGTGATTTGTTTTTAGCACAAATAAAAATGCAACATTTACCCTCGGAAGGGAAATAAATTTGCAAAGGTCACGGATAGATGAGTGTTTCTCTGAGTATGTTGTTTTCCCATTTTTTTCTGTTTGACTTTGAAGTATGTGCTCAATTTTACCAGCTTTATCTGTTTGATATGCTTCGCACCTACATAAGAAACTCTTGTGCAAAGACCATCATGTTCAATTCTCGTCTCGGCATGAGTTCAAACTGAATTTGTGCAGTGCACCTTTCATCGGTGAACCGTGAATACACACGGTGAGCATGAAGTTTAATACGTAAGTACACTGGGAAATGTGACCTAGAACATGTCGGATACAATCTACCTGGAAGATCAAATGCATCTCAATAGTTTTGGCTTGGTTTCTTAAGAACAGAAGCTTATACAGTCATAATATAATGTGTCTGTTATTGTACATTTCAAACACTTAAATCTGCTTCATATTGCTGACCTTCATCGCTGATAAAGCCAGCACCAAGGTTAGTGGTCTTACATTTGGATGTAAAAGACAATATTCTGCTATCGGCCTTTTAACAATCTTGTTCAATCGCACATTCATGGTCATATCTTGGACCTGGTATTTTCCCATGGCTTTTCCATTATGGACATGGAGATTGGAAACACTGGCTTCTCTGATCACAATTCTGTGACTTTCACTACTGCCCTTCCTCGTCGACCAAGTACTACATCTGCTCATGCCCGCTGGGTTCACTACTTTTCTCCTACAGCCTGCGAGGACTTTGCTACTGCTTACAAGGCAACTGATGAATTGTCAATCACAAACCGGTCCTCGGAAAGCCCTGACGCTGATACATATTTTAAGTTTTTTAGTAACACCTGCCTGAGCATCGTTAACAACATTGCCCCCTTGAAGATGAAGCGTTCTACTAAAAAATCTGCTCCTTGGTTTAATGACTCGCTTCGTTCACTTCGACAAAATTGTAGACGAGCAGAACGCAAATGGCATAAGGACAGGTTGCATGTGTCATATGACATTTTAAGGGAGTCTCTCTCTGTTTTCCAGAAAGCAGTTAAGTCTGCTAAATTTAAATTTCTTGCTGAAATTGTCTGAAAAAAATCATACCAAGATAACTCTATACCAAGAGTTTTATTTTCAACTATAGACGCTGTTTTAAATCCTGCTGTCGATGTTTTCCCTGATGTGTCTGATCTCCTATGTGAAAACTTTCTATCGTTTTTTCTTGAGAAGACAACAAGGTTAAGACCACAATCACTTGTGACTTCTCATGCTCTTTCTGAAACAACTAGGTGCTCTTCTATTTGGAGCAGGTTTGATTTAATTAGTCTTCAGACCTGCAAAGATATCATTGATCATCTGAAACCAACTTTTTGTCCCCATGATAGTATTCCATCACACTTTTTTAAGCAAATTGTTGATACCATAGGGCCTGATCTCCTGTTTTTTATTAACATGTGTTTGAGTAATGGGACGGTCCCTGACTGCCTAAAACATGCTTCAGTCACTCCTCTTTTGAAGAAACAAAATCTTGATGTGTCTGATTTAGGCAATTTGAGACCAATTTCTAATCTCCCTTTCATTTCAAAATTTTTTAGAAAGGGTTGTATTTACTCAACTACATTCTTTTCTGGAATTTAATTCACTATATGAGACGTTTCAGTCGGGATTTAGAAAACTTCTTAGTACTGAATTTGCTCTATTGAAAGTCACTAATGACATTATGCTTGCTACAGATAATGGGAGTGCTGTTGCTCTGGTCCTTTTAGATCTCAGCTCAGCTTTTGATATGGTTGATCATACAATTCTTATTTCCCGACTGGAAAAACTTGTAGGCATGCAGGACACTGTTCTAAAGTGGTTTCAGTCCTTTTTAAATAATAGGAAGTTTTCTGTACACATTGGAAAACACACTTCCTCAGCAGCACATCTCTCCTGTGGTGTTCCGCAGGGATCTATTCTTTCTCCAACATTGTTCTCTTATACCTGCTGCCATTGGGCTCCATCTTTTTAAAATATGGCGTATCTTTTCATTTATACGCTGATGACACCCAATTGTACCTGCCCTTTAAACATAATGATTCAAGCTCCATAGAGGTCCTGCTGGCCTGTTTAAAAAGGAAATTATGGCTTACAAAATTTTGCCTTAAACGAGAATAAAACCGAAATAGTACTGTTTGGTCCAAGTAATTTCTAAGACTTAGGTGATCTTGACCTTGGCGACTTGAGTTCTTATGTCTCCCCATGTGTGAAACATCTTGGTGTGTTATTTGATTCAGGTCTCAAGTTCGATAAACAGATTCATTCTGTTGTTAAGTCATGTTTTTATAATTTACGACGTCTCGCAAAAGTTAAACCTTTTCTTTCTCTAAAGAACTTTGAAATAGTTATACATGCATTTATTACTTCACGCCTTGACTATTGTAATTCACTCTACTATGGAGCTAACCAATCTTCGATTGGACATCTTCAAATGGTACAAAATGCTGCAGCCAGGCTGCTGACTGGTAGTCGTAAATTCTATCATATATCTCCCATTTTAACTTCCTCTGCACTGGCTACAGTCAAACAGAGAATCGAATTAAAATTTAGTTTTTGTTTTTAAAGCATTACACGGCCTTGCTCCAGCTTATTTATCTGATCTCTTACGTTGTCATAATCCGTCCAGGGCACTTAGATCCGGCAACCTTGGAGTGCTTTCTGTTCGTCGATCAAGGTTAAAACATCGTGGAGACCGTGCTTTTGCGATAGTGGGACCTAAACTCTGGAATAGTCTCCCGGGATCAATCCGAATGGTGTCATCACTCTCCTCTTTTAAATTTAAACTTAAAGCACATCTTCTTAGTGTGGGTTTCTAATGTATTATTCTAGTCTTATGTATGCTATCTTATAGATTGTTATAGATTCTGTTTTTTATTTGAGCTTCCTGATCTGTACAGCACTTTGGTCAACCTTGGGTTGTTTTTAAATGTGCTTTATAAATAAACAATGAAATGAAATGAAATGAAAATTGTGATTCGGTAATGCAATCCAGCCTTATTTACTGTATTCTGTCAGAAGTTTGTCCTATGAAGGTCTGACTCACAGATAATGTGTTATAATGCACATCACTAATGTCCCTAATGCTGCTTTGCTGTCATGGTTTGTACTCCTATTGTGCTTTTACAAAATAAATACACTTAATGTCCTCTTAGTACAATAAAAGTTATCCAGTAATGTCCCTTGAGCGCTTTTGTGAAACCCCCAGTACCAAAGTGAAATTGCCTTTGAACAAAGTCCCTTTTAATAATGTTTTGATGAAACTTGGCTTGGTGGGGGTAAGAGTTGTTTTTCTTGGATTCGTGCAGCTCTTGTCCCTCTCAGAGAGGCAGTTTAACCCCTGTAGGGTTTGATAGGCAGGTGCCATTGTTTTCTTCTAGTCTTTAATACCTAGCTTCTGCTTCACAGACCAACTCAATCAGAACTCCCCCCAGAAAGATTGTTTCTTCACAAATCAATATCCAACAATTTACCTCCTGGTTTTAGCTTCAAAGCCAACACAGAAGTAGCTGCGTGAAGCTGAGTGTCATGTATTACTAAAGACAAAGGTTATGGTGCAAAGTTGTTGAATCAGTTGAAACCTTACATGGGCTGTCTTGGTCTTGTTTTACTTGGTATATCAGCTCTCATGTTGGAGAGAGGACCTTATACAAGAAATTGTTCCGAAGTAAGTGATGGAGCTGATAAAGGACAGGGTCAAGTACAGCTCAGCTTTCATCGCTGGTCCACAGATGCTTCGCATGTGACTCAATCGAGAGAAAGCTTCCACAAGCGCACAATATCCAACAATCAAGACAGCTCAAGCTAAGCTTCCAGACCTCCGCTGGTTCCGTCCAGCTACAGAGCCAAGTACAGAAGCTAGAAGCTTTAGCTTATTTCTGAAAACATTATGAATGGAGAACATCTTTTGCAAAAGCCAAGTTGATCAGGCTTTTTCCACCATCAACATGCTCAAACCCAATTATACTTATAGTTTATCAGGATGATAGTTGGGAAGGCTATTCTACTGAGTATGTTAATTAATCACAATCTGACAAAATGTCAGCATTGATGTAGAAGTGTTGGGTAGCATGTTGAGAACAGGCACGGGTCCATTTAGGACCAGGCACATGGTGTTACTAGATAATCAGTTAAAGCTGTGACTTTTTGGCCACGCACTTTAGTGAACTGAGGACAGCGAGACTTGAGGCTGTCGAGTACAGATCACACAGCCCAATTAATGATTTTTTTTATATAAGCTTCATTTCAAGATTATTATAGCAAAAACAGTTGCTTTAAAAAGTTAAGCTTTTTCAAACAAATTCAAACCCATACTATAGTAATGTATAGTATGCTTGAAAATGACTACAGCTAAATTATTATAGAGATAGTATGCTCATTGATACTTATGCACAGCCATTTTTTTAATCAATGTGGACTTGACATGGGGGGTGGGGGTGGTAATTACAGGTTGGTAAAATGAGATCCCGTGGCCACAATGAAAGAATTTGTTCCCAGCTTGTTAATTTGTTCCCTTATTTCACTTAAATTGTGGCCACTGACCCCCTTGAAAAAATAAATAAAAAATAAATAAACAAACCACGAAAAAAAAACCCTTCAGACTAAAGTATACAGACAAAGTTAATATGCTTATAAGTGTGACCTGATTGTAATTATTTATTTACAGCATGTTATTGCAGTTAAATGGAAAAGTATTAGTTCAAATTGATATTAAATGCAATTAGCTGAAATGTTGTTTCTGTTTTTTTTAAGTAGGACTTAATTACATCTTTAAATGTAATTTCATAATTACTGCTGTTGTATTTATTTGAACATTTAAAATAGTCAATTTAAATTATTAATTAAATTTAAAATATATACATTTAAAGTTTAATATTGAATAACATACTGCAGTTAAAAAATGTGCATTAGTATGTTAGACAACACTCCAAAATTAGTGTTTTTCTTTAGGACAAAAGATGATTAAAAAACAAAACAAAACAATGATTTAAATGTACTTTAAAATTAAACTTTTAATTTGCCTTTTATTTAAGTAATTTTTTCTATAAGTACAGTTTTTTATATATACTTCTAAGCTTTGAAGTGCTCTACATATCTGCATTTGATACAATTAAGTGACATTTTAAATTTTGCACAAGAGAAATGTGGCCATAGATTAATAATAATTCATGGACATTAATTCCTTAATTTGCAGTATGCACATTTTTCTTTCCTGCATGTCATGTACGGGCTCCGTACATGTGCACTAAGTTCTGTAATTTGTGAGTAATTACTCTGAAGCTGCAGCAAAATGTCATAATATTCAAATTACAGCTTTATAGCGCTTTTCATGATACATATCATTTTAAAGCAGCTTTACTGGAGATGCATGTTTCTACAAACTGAGAAGCTACTGGTGACTGATATTATAAAAATCTGACACAGAGAGGAAATTGATAGACAAATTGGGGAACATGTTGAGAAAAGACACAGGTCCATTTAGGTCCAGACACATGGTGTACTAGATAATCAGTTAAAGCTTTGACTTTTTGGCCATGTAGTGAATTGAGGAATCTGTTATCAGAGGTGACTATGTCAAAGTGATGTCCATATGGCAGAAATATAGAGTTCTAGGATAATGCAAAGGATAATGTAGTGAAGCCTGTGCTCCATTGACATCCATTAAAAAAAAAAACCCTCTGGTCTCCTTTCCCACGTACTGCCAGACCAGAATCGTTAGCTTTAGCAATTACACTTTTTCGGCTACTGGTTGCAGGCATGCCTTCTAGTGGCTTTGATAGAAGACTTGTGAAACACACAAGAGCTAAACCGATAGGTATCCAGTGTAGAGATTGAAAAATTGGGGGTATAATGATCCATATTTCCTTGAGCTGGTAAGAACTCTAGCATTTAGGACTAACTGTAGCTTGTTTTTTGAATATGCAGGGCAACCTAGTAGTGCATTACAATAATCTAGTCTAGATACCATGTTCTGTAGCTTGGTGGTGTTTCTAAGGTGGATAATAAAGCTGATAAGCCCTTCATTAGTGACTAGTTGTGATGTAAATGAAAGCCCACAGGGTAAAATGTCAATTTCATGTCATGTCAGTTGACTTTCTGGCATTATGTTAGTCGCCATCTTTGATATTTACTCCTCACTATGTTTACAGGTGTTATTGTGAGGGTTGTTCACTCTTTGACCTTGTTTCTGTAAGCTTCTGTTTGAAAAGGACAATCAAACCTGTTATCCTTAGGTTAGGCAATGAAAGGGAACAATGACAGTTTTTGAATGTATTTTGACCGTGGTTTGAGGGTGTTTTTTGCTTAAAGTTTGCAAATTGTTGTGCATCTGATCTAGTTACTTCTGAGAGATGCGATGGGCTGCACAAGCGGCTCATATTCTGCCGTATTCTGTCTGTGTTTTTGTGTACCTGGAGGTGAAGGGTTGAGCTGGGGCAAATCTCTAATGGGTTTGCACTATGACAGTCATTAATTTTCTTCATTGTTAACCATGTCAATGAGCACCTGTGAAATGGAAGCACAGGAGCATAATACATCCCCTCTCAGCCTGTATTATCAGATATACAGCGCCGCTGGCTCTCTAATTACAGGACACACAGAGAGAGAGGGAGAGAATCTGGGTGAGACAGGAAAATCAGAAGCTATTATGATTCATATCTCACTATCATTTAGGTGATCAGGTTTTGAAATATGGAGTTGAAATATGAATAAGGAAAATACTCTTTAACAGTCAAAGATGAGGGAAAAGTGAAATTACATATATTCATTTTATTCGCAGAACACTATACTATTTATGCTAAAATTTATTTTTAAATACTAAATTAAAGATATTAAATTAAATATTATGAACTTAACATGAATCATATTACGTTATTACGTAATAAGTTATGTAATAAGTCTTAGATAAGTGGTTACAGCCGTGCAACATGCAATTATTTAGTAATCTTTAGTAATCTTAACCCCACAAAATGCTACGTTATTTCAAATTCAAAATCAAAACCATTATATTATTCTATGTTGTTCTATTATAAAATAAAGCAAAACATAATCCCACTCTTGCTACATGCATGGAGTTGCAATAATACTTTTTTATTAAAAAGGAATACATTAATTTGTTCCAGCAGTGAAATTGAACCTCTGACTCAGTTTGTACATTGTGTGCTGTACGGGGTATGATAGGTTTAATTTAGGACTGAATTTTCTGGAGCATATATTTTTTTGGAATAAATAACAACCAGGGAGAGAGGTGTCTGAACAAAGTTAGTGGTCATGTTCATGGCCTTAAAATTACAAAGCTTGATGAGAAATAGAAGATTGCAGCCATTTTTCAGCACACCTTTTGATTGCGCATCAGTAGATTCGAACCAGAGGAAGATTGAGGAAATGATAATGCATTTAATAATGTCTCTGTAAAAGTGTTGCTGCACAATGCCCAGTGGATCTGTATACATACAGTAAATGTGCTGCTGTGCTTCATGATAAAAGTTATTTTTCTGCTCCATTGGAGATTGTTGTGTCAGAATTTGCAAGTATAGCTAGATAAATATATTATCTATAAGATAAATAAAATAGTATACTGTAACTTTTTAACCCAGCTTTTAAATATAGTGCAAAAAATGTAAAAATTAAAACCTTTGGAACTGTGTATGCGACCCATGTACAGAGAGTTTAATTTTATAAAGGGCAACCCATTTATCTTAAGTTAGTGAGACAGAGAAAGGGGTCTTTTGCAGATTAACAGATCCAAACAGATAAACAAAAATAATCCAAATAATCCAAAATACGTAATTCTGACAACACTTGTCAACGCTGATGGCTTTTTAAAATACTTTTCTTATGCTCACCCTGAATTTAATTAATCAAAAAGACAGTTAAAAAAATATAGTCATATTTTGAAAAATTTCAATTTAAAGTAACTATTTTCCGTTTTATTATATTTTAAAATATAATTGATTCCTGTGATAAAAAGATGAATTTTCAGCATCATACTCCAGTCTTCAGTGTCACGTGATAATTCAGAAATAATTATAAGATGCTGATTTGCTGCTCAAGAAACATGTATTATTATCAGTGTTGAAAACAACTGTGCTGATTAATATTTTTGTGGGAAAGGTGATACTTTATTTTTCTCCAGATTTTTCAGCATTTACTTGAGTGGTTTTTGTAAAAGCGTACAAATTTTTATTGTCTTTATTGTCATTTTTTTCTGAATGAGATTATTTAACAAGAATGATCAACATTTTTCACCAAGCCCAAACTTTTGAACAGTATATACATTTAATTATTATGAATTATAATAAGTAAAAAAAAATGTGGTAGCAAGAACATTGTTCTAAATGAAAACAAATAAGGTTTAATGACGGAGGGATTGCATATATAAAATAATCGTGCATGCATAAATATCAGTTCCCATTTAATTTTGTATAATAATATTAACATTACATAATAATAATTAGTAATTACAACCATTTTTATACCCCCCCCCCTTTTTTTCAGGGGCTCAAGCGTAATTGGACAAATAAATATAATCATAAATGAAATGTTAATTTTTAATATTTTGTTGAGAATCCATTGCAGGCAATGACTGCCTTAAGTCTGGAACTCATGGACATCACCAGAGACTGCGTTCCCTCCTTTGTGCTGCTTTGCCAGGTCTTTACTGCAGCTGACTCAGTTGTTGTTTGTTTGTGGGTCTTTCTTTTCTTTCGGATCTTTCTATGGGTCTTTCCTTTAGTTTTGTCTTCAGCTGGTGAAATGCATGCTCAATCGGGTTGAGATCAGGAGACTGACTTGGCCATTGCAGAATATTCCACCTTTTTACCTTCAAAAACTCCTGGGTTGCTTTTGCTGTATGTTTTGGGTCATCGTTCATTTGTACTATTAAGCGCATCCAATAAACTTTGCTGCATTTGGCTGAATCTAGGCAGAGAGTATATCCCTGTACACCTCAGAATTCACCCGGCTGCTTCTGTCACGTCATCACTAAACACCAGTAACCCAGTGCCACTGGAAGCCATGCATGCTCATGCCACCACACTGCTCCACCATGTTTCACAGATGATGTTGTATGCCTTGGATCGTGAGCTGTTCCACACTTTGATCTTAATTTCAGCCGTCCAAAGAATGATTTTCCAGAAGTGCTCTGTCTTTTTAAGATGCTTTTTGGCAAAGTCTAATCTGTTCTTGTTTGCACCTTTTGGTGAACCCTCTGTATTCGCTTTTGTGAAGTCTTCTCTTGATTGCAGACTTTGACAGAGACACGTCTACCTCCTGGAGAGTGTTCTTCGCTTGGCTGGATGTTGTGAAAGTGTTTTTCTTTACCATGGAGAGGATCCTCTAATCATCTACCACTGTTGTCCTCCGTGGACGTCTAGGCCTTTTTATGTTGCTGAGCTCACCAGTGCGTTCTTTTTTCTCAGAATGTACCAAACTGTTGATTGGGCCACTCCTAACGTTCCTGCTATCTCTCTGACGGATTTGTTTTATTTTTAAAACCTAACAATTGTTTCACTTGCATGGAGAGCTCCTTTGACTGCATGATGTGGGTTCACAGCAACAGCTTCCAAATGCAAATGGCACACTTAGAATCAACTCCAGACCTCATGCCTGCTTAATTGATGTAGAAATAATGAAGGAATAGCCCATATCTGTCCAGGAAATGGCTTTTGAGTCAATTGTCCAATTACTTATGGTGATTATGTACCTACCCCATTGAAAAAGGGGGGAGGTACATAATAAAGAGCTGTTACTTCTTAACCTTTCCTCCAATTGTGATGAGAATACCCTCAAATTAAAGCTCAGAGTGTGCACTTAAAACCCATATTCATATAACTGTAACTTGAATATGTCTTCGCCAACAGCTAAAATAATAAATATGGTGCCTGTGTGCAAATAGAGAGCTCTTATAGATAGAATAGATAGGCAGACAGATATACAGATCGATAGATAGATGGATAGATGGATGGATGGATGGATGGATGGATGGATGGATGGATGGATGGATGGATGGATAGGTAGATAGATATTGTCATTTTATCTAGAAGTATAATTAAATAGTATATGACAGCATAAAAACATGGAGAATGACTGCTTATAGATTAAGACGTGGAGACACTTGAACACTGTTCTAATTTGTCTGAAAGCTAAGAAACTACTGAGCATTAGAATCCACTAATATTGCCATATGGATTCTTAAATTCATTCAGTCTGTTTGGTTGAAGCCATCTATTCAATTCAATTCAATTCTTTATTGTCATTGTCATAATAATTAACAACGAAATATCGTTAGAGCATCCCCACTGCATAGCAATGGTAACAAAGTGCAAAGTGCTGCAGTCCAGTCACAATTATTTTTGTGGTGTTATGTAATGTGTGCCTACGGATATGGGCAGAATGGGGGGAGATTGTCTGTTTAGCAGCCTCACTGCCTCTGGGTAGAGGCTGTTGGCCAGTCTGGCTGTTCTAGCACGTATGGACCTGTATCTTCTACCTGAGGGCAGCAGGTGAAACAGGTGATGTGCTGGATGGTGTTGATTGCGCAGGATGTTTTGCACACGTCTTAGACAGCGAGTGGTGAAGATGGTGCTCATCTCCGGAAGAATAGTTCTAATGATCCTTCCCGCTGTTCTAACCACTCGCTGAAGTGCCTGCTGGTCAGCCTTAGTGCAGCTGGAAAACCACACTAGGAATCCATAAGATAAGACACTGCTAATAGCACAGTTGTAAAAATTCACCATTAGCTGCCTGGGAATTTTGGCACTCTTCAGTTTCCTCAGATAGTACAGACGTTGTTGGGCTTTTCCTACAACTGAGGCAGTATTAGTGCCCCAGGACAAATCCTCCGATACAGTTACCCCCAGAAATTTAAATTCTGTCACTCTCTCCACCACCTCATTGCCAATAGATTGCCATCTAGAAGCTCCAATTGGCAGAAGTAGTCCAAGTGCTCATATTTTCTTAGTTTGCAGCTGTGCGATTTGACTGGCCAACAGTTGTTGCACATGTGAAGACTGACTTGTCAAGGAAACTCTTTACCAGAATAAAAGCTTACCTTGAATAGCTATAAAAGAACTGCCTGCCATTATGCATGTCAGTACAAGTGAGTCAGACCTGACAGCTGATTGAATATTTTAACAAAGTGACTTATTTTAAAGATCGCAGAGCCAGCCAACATTTCTTTTGCTTCTACTTCCCTCAGTGTCACAAATGTATCTGTCTAATAAACACACAATGAAATGTGGATGTTTGCACGAGCTCTGCAATCAGAACTCCAATCACATCATATTTATTTATATGGCACTTCATATGACAGATTTCTTTAAAGCAAGCAACTTTACTGGATCAAACATGAAAAGCAGTGCCAACATGGCTTTCGATTAGAATTACTCTTTCACTTTCTACTGTAAAGCAGATCTTCAGCATATTCACATCTGACCTTGACAGACTAAACAGAAGAAATGAACTGGAGAAGTTTCATAGAAGGTATTCAGATATTCATGCAACAAAAAAATCCTGGGACAATTAAAGTTTTGGTGGGGAAAGAGTTGTTAAAATTTCGCAACAAAATCTGACATTCTGACTATTTATTTGGGGACTCAATCAATCAGAGTCAAGGACTAGAACTATTCATTTTATAAATATAAAAATTATAAATATTTGGTTAACAAATATTTTGTTAGATATTTTGCTAGTGATCAAATCATGACATGAATTATGTCTGCTGTCTGATGTCACAGCTCAAGGTACTGTACTGTAGGGTTTGCATATTCTGCATGAAGACTATACAAACCTTGTATATTCTTGTGGTGCCATCTGCCAATTCACATTGTCATGATGTCATTTTTCCTGCAGCTCCACAGTGATTTGTCATATTTGAGACTCAGGTAATTGGTTCTAAACAGCTTTGCTGCATTACTGGATTGGCCTTGACAAAATTACACTCTTTGCATGTGAATCACAAACAGAGCAGGCTACTCTGTTCAGGGCTCTGGAGTGTAGTGGAGTCTGTGTCTTTGACAAAATTTCCTGTAGCTTCTACTTCAGTCACTGGTGAATCACAGTATTTGTAAATGTCATATTTATTCTGTCAGTCAAAATGGGTTTTGAATGACATTTCACGTCAACTTCCTGTAGGAGGGATGCATTAAATTGATCAAAATTGACAGTAAAGACATTTATGCAAAAGGTTTCTATTTATTTCAAATAAATACAGTTTTTTCATCAATGTTTCTTGAGCACCAAATCAGCATAGTACAATGATTTCTGAAAAAAAAATATTTGCCATCACAACAATAAATTACATTTTAAAATATATTACAATAGAAAACCTTTAAATCCTTAGTGAGCCTGCTTTCAAAGAACATTAAAAAAATTGTACCGACCCCAGTCTTTTGAACCGTAGAGTAGTGTACTGTATGTACAGTCTGTTTCTCACACAGATATGTCATATGGCTTCAAAAGACTTGGAATATAGTGCATAATATTATACATTTATGGTACTTTTATGCTGCAGCTTTTTAAAGCTCGAAATCCACCACAGTCCCCAATTATTATAATTGAATGGCAAAGAGCAATCAGCACAATATTCAAAATATCTCCTTTTATGTTCTGTGGAAGAAAGAAACTCATACAGGTTTGAAAAGATATGAGGATGCATAAATGTTGACAGATTATTTACTTTTGTGCAAACTATCACTTTTTCACAAACTATTTCTCGCTGTTGAATCATCTCATGAATAAGGTCATGAACTTGCAAATCCACTGAATAATTCAATGTGTTTTCAGAATGCTCTTTACAACACCTGGAAAATCTTGACAGATCTGTGACAAGTCATTGATGAGACGCATCCAATTCTGAGCAAACAATACTCATCCAGAGCACAGGTCAGTTCAAAAACATCAACCGACTCTCATCAAAGTGTTACAAAAAAAGCTGCTACGCTTCTGCTGAGCAATGAAGGAGACACATTGTGTTTTTATATACAAGTGCATCTCAATAAATTAGAATGTTGTGGAAAAGTACATTTATTTCAGTAATTCAACTCAAATTGTGAAACTCGTGTATTAAATAAATATCTCAACAAATTAGATGTTACAATTACACAGATATTGGTAGGTACTGTTCAAATCTGTTGACTTCAGGAATCTTTTTTGCATTATGTGTAGCGCTGTGAAACGATTGATCGCATCCAAAATAAAAGTTTTTGTTTACATAATATATGAGTGTGTACTGTGTATATTTATTATGTATATATAAATACAAACACATGCATATATATATTTAAGAATAAAATAAAAATATATATATATATATATATATATATATAATATAACATAAGAATACAAATATATATACATGTAAATATTTTCAAAATATATACTGTAGGTGTTTGTATTTATATATACATAATAAATATACACAATACACATACATATATTATATAAACAATTTTTTTTATTTTGGGTGAGATTAATTGCGATTAATCGTTTGACAGCACTAATTATGTGTCAATGGAGATCCAATGGTGACCATTCAAAAATGGGACATTTTCTCCGTAGTGTGCATGCCTGTAGCTTAATAAGTATTAAATATATCTTAATGCCCTTTTAGATATTGCGTCTAAACAAACTTTACTTTTGGCATCTTCATTTTCTAAGGTCCTATGTGGTTCATTTTGATAGATATTGGAATTTCAGCATGGCTCCAGAAGTAAATCATTAAATTGTACTCATTTTCAGTGTGAAAAAAATAAATAAAATTGGGTCACTTTGTATAAATATGATACTGATTTACTTTTAAAGAGGAATGTCTGAAGAACAACTAGTGTTCCAACTAGAGATGTATTTAATTTATTTCTGTCACAATATCTGCATTAACCATAGCCTACCTGTCTGAGTGCCATTAATATTATTTTTTCAAAGTTTGTGTGCCTATAAGTCAAGAAGTGTTAAAGATATCACAATATGATTTTAGTTCTTAATAATATTTTATAATAATATTATAATTTACTATTTTATAGGGGGGCTTGGGAGTGTCAGATTTTCTTGCCGTAAAGTTTCTTAAAGCGGCCACTAGAGTAGAACAAATCCAAGAACACATCCAAGATTTGGATTACAGCGCATAAATCACTGTGATTTTATTTGTAATTATGTTGTTTTTTTGGTGTATTTTATGGTTCTATTGGTAGACACAGAATGTCTCAGGAAATTCCTTTTGTGTCCCATGGCAAACAAAGTAAATATTACATGATAAGTAATGGTTAAACAATTACAGACATTTTATTAATTTTAAGGGTTTAATGTGTAGTCTTGTTTAACATTATGTATTGTTCGAAAAAGTTGGCAGCAGAAATTTACATTTTAGGTGTCGTAAATACATCAGTATTGTACGTTTAAATGCTGTAAATACATCAGTATGATACATTTAGATGATGTAAAAGCACTCCAGTTACTTACGTAACCCCAGTTTCCTGAGATAAGGGAGTGGGTGTTGCGTGTATGGGGTAACTCCTGTTTACTCCGGTACTAAAGCCTGATGTTATATCCATAGGGACATAAGTTATTCTGGTTTGTATAATGTAACTAACAATTGTGTTTCCTGTATGTATACTGTGTTCCTGTCTCTCTTGCTTCTCCTGCTCTCTGCTTGACAGGCTAATGAGTGCCACCTGACTCCTGTTTGAGCTCGTTAGCTGGAGTATAAAGGAACCTGCAGAGCTGCAGTCCAGAGAGAGAGGCTGAGGTGTTCCGTCCTTACAGCTACCATCTTCCAGTCCCAGCGCTGTTGTAGTTGTGTACCTAGGTGTTTGTTGATTGCCTTACCTCTAGTGTTAAGGTAAATTTGTTAAAAGTGTCAATAGCTGAGTGTTTCAGCTCTTTTTGTAATTGCTTAAGTGGAAAACCTTTGTAGGGAGGTGGATGCCATTTTATTCATTTTTTTTCATTTTTCTTTTGATAGCTAAGTTATTTCTTAAAACCCTAGTCAGAGGAACCTTTTGTTTGTTTTGATCTTTTCCCCTCCCAAAGCTTTAAGTATTTTTCCCACATTCTGTTAAATAAAATACCTTTTGGTTTATTTGCTTAACTGGTGTTGCTGAGCATTCTTGTGTATATGCCCTGGGACTTGGAGATGGCAGTTCTCTCAGCCTCTCCCCTATTAGTTTTGTTACACCCCTTTAACCCCTAGACTTTTCAAAGGGGCTCATAAAACTTATTTGTTCACGTTTGTGTAGCTGCACAAACCAATGGTGATCTAGCCCACCAGAAGGGGAGAAGCCGACTGCTATATAAGTCTGCTCAGAGCGCCATTTCATCAGAATATTTAGACTGAAGTGACAGTCATTGATTCGCACACAGCCTTATAACACTACAACTTACTCATTCCATTATCTGAAGGAACCGAGGTTCCACAAGTAACCCTATTGAATGGTCTCTCCCGTTGCATGTATGAGAAATGCATCCAATAGTGCCATGCTATAAGCAAGAGCAGAACGAAGCTGCTCTGCCAGCCTAGTCCTGAAGCGCCCATACTGAGGGCTTCTGCTAACATGAGAGGACTACATAGCATAACCCACTCCACGTACAAAAGAGGATTTTTGGTAACTTAAACAGACAGGATCCACGTCTGCAAGGCAGGGACATCCAAGTTATAGAATATGGCAAAGGTAAACAGCGATGACCAGCCGGTGGTTGCACAAATATCACCAATAGATATCCCAATGGACCACACCCAGGAGGAGGCCATTCCTCTGGTAGAGTGGGCCTACGAGGCATAAGCCAAGGCTATAGCATCTACTATCCAGTAAGACAGTCTCTGTTTCATGACTAGCAGACCCCCCGGAGCGCCGCCGTAGTGCTCTGAATGCTCTGAAATAAGTATGCTAAATATATCTGAATGCCCTGGGCAAACGAACTTTATGGGCATCTTCATAAGGCTATGTGGTTCATTTCGATAGATATGGAATTTCAGCATGGCTAGAAGTCATTAAATTGGTACTCATTTTCAGTGTGAAAAAAATTAAAAGGGTCACTTTGTATAAATCGCATGACTGATTTACTTTTAAAGAGGAATGTCTGAAGAACAACCCAACTAGAGATGATTTACTGTCACATCTGCATTAAACATAGCCTACCTCTGAGTGCCAAATATTATTTTTTCAAAGTTTGTGTGTGAAATGTTAAAGATATCACTTATTTCCATAATTTACAGCACTGGGCCAGGCTTGGGCCAGGGCATCTCGTGTCTGGAAATAAGATTGCCAGTAAGAGTTTCTTAAAGCCACTAGAGTAGAACAAATCCAAGAACCTCTGCCAAAATTTGGAAGACCGACAGTATAAATCACTGTGATTTTATTTGTACATTATGTTGTGGGTGTATTTTATGGTTCTCCTGGGGACACAGAATGTCTCAGGAAGGTGATTCCTTTTGTGTCCCATGGCAAACAAAGTTTTACATGATAATAATGGCAGACATGCCTTAAGGGTGTGTAGTCTTGTTTAACTGTATTGTTCGAAAAAGTTGGCAGCAGAAATTTACATTTTAGGCGACATCAGTATTGTACGTTTAAATGCTGTCAGTATGATACATTTAGATGATGTCCACTCCAGTTTTGAATACGTAACCCCACCTGAGATAAGGGAGTGGGTGTTCAAGCGTGTATCCAAGAACTCCTGTTTTGAGCCTGATGATATCCATAGGGCAGTTATTCTGGTTTGTGAGATAAGCTTTTGTAACTAACAATTGAGTTTCCATACTGTGTTCAAGACTGCTCTTGTCCTGCTCTCTGCTTGACAGGCTAATGAGTGCCACCTGACCCTGTTTGAGCTCAGTTAGCTGGAGTATAAACCTGCAGAGCTGCATTCCCATCTGTCCAGAGGAGAGGTCTATGAGGTATTATAGTGGGGCCTTACAGCTACCATCTTCCAGTCTGTTGTAGTTGTGTACCCTTCACTCGTTAAGGTAAATTTGTCAAAAGGTCTGCTGATGTCCAGCTCTTTTTGAATTGCTTAAGTGAAAAAGTCAGTGATGATATTCAAGCGTTTTCAGATCCAGCTAAGAAACCAGTCTCGAGGAACCTTTCTGTTTGTTTTGATCGTCCCAAAGAGGTTCCCACATTCTGTTAAATAAAAACCTCTTTGCTTGGGAATGGTGTTACTGAGCATTCTTTTGTAATAGCCCTGGGACTCGCTGTTCGCTAGATGGCACCGTTCTCTACAGCTTCTCCTGCTATTAGTTTTGTTTGACTTAACGGACCAGAGAATATTTGCATTATTGTCCAGTACCGAAGTTTGAATTATCCCTCTGAAGCCGGATAGCAAGGTGTTCTAATTTTAAGAATAGCTGTTCGCCACATGGTGGTGGGGAATTGACTTTTGTGCTAATAAGGAGATGAGAATTGCTCTTGGGTATGTAGCTCCCCTATCACAGCAACAGTTTGCTTGGGCACACGCTGAATGAAAAGGACGTGCCCCACTTGAATAGAACTTCCATCTCCATTGCCCAGTGTTGAATGAAGGGATGGAGAGCAAGCGCAAGCTTCTTTGAGGGAGTTCCAGCCTCGCAGAGAACTGACCCTTTTCTCTTCCTCTCAAAATTGCTTTGTGAGTCTCATGCTCTTATCAGTGAGAGCAGCTTACCCCCATGAGCACATCCTCAGTGTGGGCGTGGCCCAAACGCAATCCGCATTTTCTTTCAAACTGCCTAAAAAGATCAAACTGCTCGCTAGATAAGGGACGCTGATCCTTATGTGTAAACACACCAGCGGATCAGAGTCCCTAATTCTCACAATGGATTTTGAATGCTAATCATTCAATGGTTAACCAGACAAAGATTAGTTTACACTTGTAAAGAGCTGAGTCATCATTTGAGGAAAGAAAACTGTATGTGGAAGAAATAGCTGTCAGAACTGCAGTGATTGTTGGGCTTCACCAGATGTATTTGGATTGTATTGAGCTGTCACTGTGTGGGCAGCTTGCAGCTGCTGTCCTTGCTGTCACTTACAAAGAAAGTGGTAAATTATCAGTGGTGAACAAATGCACAAGACTATTAAAGGTAAAAGACTATTAGACCTAACTAATGGTTGTAAGAAGGCACAAAGGCATATTGATATCTTAAAAACACTCTTTCAAATTGCTCAGGTAATGTCCTTTGATTAGTTTTAAACATTTTGAAATCCATAAGGGGTGAGTATAAGTGAAGCTGTGTTTGTCCCGCTTGGAATTGTTATGATCAATTCTGTCTTCAGTCTTCAGTGCAGTTTTGTCTTGGAGCACAATAGATTGTCTGTCACTTTTAATGGGGAAGTCATCTTGTTCTGTCACGATTTGTCACCTAGACATAGCCTTTGAAACAGCTTTGCTGGGCTGTTGCCATGTTTTTCCAATTTTACAGAACAATAACAAGAAATAGCATTGGTAACAGTTTGTACATTGTGGACACTAGACCGATTCCAAGGAGACTGGATAATTCTATTTGCACCCTGAGCATTTATTTTATTATATAAGGAAGCAGACTATTTAATTTGTATTATCCAGTTGTACTATAAAAGGGAAACTGTCATGTTCATTTAACTGGAAGTGCAGGTTTGTTAACCCTTTACATTCCTACTGATAGGAGGAACCAAATACAAAGCCTGCCATGACATCTTGCATATGACTATGGGTGTTAACATCAGAGCGGCATTATACAGGTGCATCTCAATAAATTAGAATGTCGTGGAAAAGTTCATTTATTTCAGTAATTCAACTCAAATTGTGAAACTCATGTATTAAATAAATTCAATGCACACAGACTGAAATAGTTTAAGTCTTTGGTTCTTTTAATTGTGATGATTTTGGCTCACATTTAAGAAAAACCCACCAATTCACTATCTTAACAATTTAGAATAGGGTGACATGCCAATCAGCTAATCAACTCAAAACACCTGCAAAGGTTTCCTGAGCCTTCAAAATGGTCTCTCAGTTTGGTTCACTAGGCTACACAATCATGGGGAAGACTGCTGATCTGACAGTTGTCCAGAAGACAATCATTGACACCCTTCACAAGGAGGGATAAGCCACAAACATTCATTGCCAAAGAAGCTGGCTGTTCACAGAGTGCTGTATCTAAGCATGTTAACAGAAAGTTGAGTGGAAGGAAAAGTGTGGAAGAAAAAGATGCAAAGCCAACAGAGAGAACCACAGCCTTATGAGGATTGTCAAGCAAAATCAATTCAAGAATTTGGGTGAACTTCACAAGGAATGGACTGAGGCTGGGGTCAAGGCATCAAGAGCCACCACACACAGACGTGTCAAGGAATTTGGATGCAGTTGTCATCAGAGGCGTCTTACCTGGGCTAAGGAGAAGAAGAACTGGACTGTTGCCCAGTGGTCCAAAGTCCTCTTTTCAGATGAGAGCAAGTTTTGTATTTCATTTGGAAACCAAGGTCCTAGAGTCTGGAGCTCATAGCCCAAGTTGCTTGAAGTCCAGTGTTAGGTTCCCACAGTCTGTGATGATTTGGGGTGCAATGTCATCTGTTGGTGTTGGTCCATTGTGTTTTTTGAAAACCAACGTCACTGCACCCGTTTACCAAGAAAGTTTGGAGCACTTTATGCTTCCTTCTGCTGACCAGCTTTTTAAAGATGCTGATTTCATTTTCCAGCAGGATTTGGCACCTGCCCACACTGCCAAAAGCACCAAAAATTGGTTAAATGACCATGGTGTTGGTGTGCTTGACTGGCCAGCAAACTCACCAGACCTGAACCCCATCGAGAATATATGGGGTATTGTCAAGAGGAAAATGAGAAACAAGAGACCAAAAAATGCAGATGAGCTGAAGGCCACTGTCAAAGAAACCTGGGCTTCCATAACACCTCAGCAGTGCCACAAACTGATCACCTCCATGCCACGCCGAATTGAGGCAGTAATTAAAGCAAAAGGAGCCCCTACCAAGTATTGAGTACATATGTAAATGAACATACTTTCCAGAAGGCCAACAATTCACTAAAAAAGTTTTTTTTATTGGTCTTATGAAGTATTCTAATTTGTTGAGATAGTGAATTGGTGGGTTTTTGTTAAATGTGAGCCAAAATCATCACAATTAAAATAACCAAAGACTTAAACTAAAAGACTTAAAGTCTGTGTGCATTGAATTTATTTAATACATGAGTTTCACAATTTGAGTTGAATTACTGAAATAAATTAACTTTTCCATGACATTCTAATTCATTGAGATGCACTTGTATATAATTAGTAAAAAGGATAGTTCGTAAATATGTAGTGGGTTTAGATCAGGATTCGGGTCTGGCCATTTCGTTATTTCAATCCTTTCCACATCAAGCAACATGATTACCCATTATGCTGTGTGACGGGGCAATTTCCTGCATTAAAATTGCTGGCTGATTGGGTGATGAAAGCAGGTGAGAAAGTGCATGTTGTTGAAGGAGTTTCTTATAAAATAGATTGGGTTGTTTAGACCCGGCAGTTTGGTTACTGCCCAGAAGGTTGGGTTAAACATTTAACCTAACTGTTGGTTGAAAACAACCCAGCATGTGTTCTGTCCAATATTTACCCAGCACTGGTTGTATTTAACCCAGCATTTTTAAGAGTGCAGTTTGACAACACACACAATGTTTCCCATCAGATTCAAATACATTACATTGCTTTCATCACTAAAGTGAACTTTGGACCAGTGCTCCTCTCTCCATGCAACATGCTCCTCAGCAAAGGGGAGCCTAGCCTTTTGATTCTTTCTGCTAATGAGAGGCTTGGTCACTGCAGAGTGGGCTTTCAGTCCAAATTCTCTTAAACGTTGAGACACTGTATGCCGGGACAGATCCTTACCATGTTCATCGCTCAACTGCAATTCCAGCTGCAGTGTTGATCCGATTGCCCAGTTAGTTTCTTCGCCTTACCCTGTCCTCTTTTGCAATTGTCTTTCATGGACGACCAGTCTTTTTGCAGATCTTAAATGAATTAGTGACATTGTAAAGATGCAACATTTTTGAAATCACAAACTTGGAACAACAAACTTCTCTTGCTATGGCTGCTGCAGACCTTCATTCATCTGGACAACCTGCCATTGGAAGGTTTCAGTCACTTTAGAATGGCTCACTATCTTGCAAAGCCTGTGAAAACTGGAAAGTTAGAGGGTCAAATAAAGTTTGAAGAGATGTGTTTTTAGCCGATTCTTGAAGATATATATTGTATATACAGTTGTGCTCATAAATGTACATGCCCCTTGCAGAATATGCAAAATTGTAATAATTTTAACAAAATATATTCTTAAATATATTCTGAACAAAATAATTGTTTTGCCTTCTTGAGCATCAGTAAATGTTTCCACCTTTTTCAATAGCGGCGTCTGAGTCGCTAAATTGCCCTCAGTGTGAAAAGATGGATCTCTAAATTATACAGTCACTGTTGGAAAGGGTTCAAATATGCAAACGATGCTGGAAAACCAAATAATTTTCAGGAGCTGGAGGATTTTTCTGAAGAATAGCAAGCAGTTAGGACCTATGAGGGACTCATGAACAACTATCACAACACAGAAAAACAGTTGTGGATCATCCAGGAAACAACACAGATTATTAAGATTCAAGGGTATGTAAATGTTTGAATGGGGTCATTTTATATTAATTCAGTTATTATTTTGTATTGTGAAGTATTTATAAACATCTGTTATGTGAAATAGCTTATTCAGGAGAGTACTAAAAAAATAACATGCAATTTTCATGATTCCTCTTAATTTTTTTTGCATATTCTGCAAGAGGTATGTAATCTTATGAGCACAACAATGAGTGTGTGTGTGTGTGTGTGTGTGACAAGTTTATTTGCAAAAACTGATAGCTCAGTTATTTATATAAAAAAATCATGTTTTTTATTGTTATTATGTTTGAGATTGAGATTGAGTTTAACTGGAATGGATAATGAAAAAACTTTCACATTTTTTGAAAATTGTTTAAGAGTTATCCTTTTTTGCAAATTAACTCTTCATATATAGCACTATTCTAACTCTATTCTTAAAAAATAAACTTGAATATATATATATATATATATATATATGCTTTTTATCTCTTCATCAAAAACTGGAATAAAAAAAAGTTCATTTAAAAAAAAAGGCATCTCTCATTTCAGACCTTGCTATTACATGTTTTGGATACTGATGTGTGAATGTGGTGATGAATACTCTTCTGAGTGTTACATGGGAGAGAAATGTGACAATGTTGCTTGATAAGTGGCATCACACAGTGGGTGATATTCAGACTTTTATTTCTTGTGAGTTACTTCTTTCAGCCCCATCAAAGAACAGTCTATCACAACAAACAAAATAACTTATAATTACAAAATAGAAAACCAGTAAAGTCGACTGTAGATCTGTCTGCATTAAAGCCTTCATTAAATGCTAAGTCTAAGAACGTTAATAGTCTGTTTGAATATATTTGAAATATGCATGCTTATGATTCAAAGATAGAAATTCCATGAAAGGCATACTACAGTTGAAGAGCTGATGTTTTTCTGTGATGAGAGATCAGAGTTGAGAGCTCAAGGCTTGATGTATGGATTCAGCAACATAGTCCAGGTTACGGCTGTTAATGGCACTGACGTTCAGACACCCGTTGGGTAACAAGTAGATATGCTTCTTCTGAACCAGAAACTCAACCTGTTGAGCTGATAGAGAATATGAAATGTATTTAGTGTTTACATTTAAATGTATACTGTAGTATTGAGCTCCCCCTTTGTAATGTTAGTACTGTTCACTGTTATGTATCACTCACTATTGAGTCCGAAACAGCAATAAAGCCCTCCAGGTTTTATTATGTGATCCCAATGCCAGGGACCACCCAATAGCCTCAGTCTCTCACGCAGACGCTCTCTGATTAGCATGCAGCGCTCAGCGATGGCCTTCACACTCTCCTGCCTGAGAAAAACTTCAGACTCATTTGCTGAATAATAAAAAGAGCAGTTTTTAATTTCAGCACTGCCTTTGCATAAAGAATAGAAAGCCTTGGGCATTTGTTTATCTCAAAATCATAATCACAAGTGTAATGTTCAGATCGAGATGTTCTTAAATTGCAATGGCAGTTTCAGGAGTACTTGATTTCTCATTGCATTTGAACACTAAGCTTTACTGAAATGCTCATGGTCAAGAACACCATCTATTCAGGCAGCTTTGATGAAAAGATACTGTGACAATCAGATGTTCTAATACTAAAGTAGAGATTTTTAAAGGGCTTTGTTTATTCATGGCCACATACATGTAAAATGTGTTTGTATACTTAAGCCACACTTACAATGTACAATGTACTTACAGAAAGTAATTTAATACTTTTATCTGAATTGAGAGAAAGTTTTGTTTTTCTATCCCTTGGTGGAAACAAGTTTCCATTACATTCATGCATTTTAAACGTCCAAATACATTGTGGGGTCACGGTTTAAATGAATAAATAAATAAACAAATAAACAATTAAAACAATACAACATGCTTTTGAAAAATTACATTTGGATTTATGCATTTAGGAGCTAGAAAACTCAGGTTACAATACTTTTGAGAAAACCTCATTTGTTTGCAAATGCCAGTTGGTTTGACACTTTGTATGTATCATTATTCATGCACATTAAGTGTGACTTACTGTAAGCACCCAAACCGTTTGTATAAGGTCACTATTATATTAGGTACTGAGTTTCTTTAAATTAATGAATAAAATTCTCAATTAAAAGGGTTTTGACAATGCTAAGTTTATTAAAAAAGCTGGACTAGAAACAAAATAGAGCAGAGGTGAAATGCAAAGAACGTACAGTACAGATGTTAAATGAGCATTTTAATCATGTCAAAAAGCATAAATAAAGGAATAAGTCTTACCACTCAATTAGATGGGCAGGATTATTTAATACGGTGGCAACCACCCTTGCCCCTTCCATCGGCGGGCAGGACCAAAGCTTCTGAATGAGTTTCTCAGCTTGAGATTGTACGGCCAGCAGGTTCTGCTTTAACACAGAGAGCAGGTGCCCCACTCTCTCACCTGTCAATGAGAATATCCCAAACATTTGGAGTAGATTAAGATGTAAATAACATTTAGACATGCGTCTCTGGAGTAATATCTAACTGTAACCCAATTGCAAATGGTAAACACACCATAAAGGCCAAAGTTGTGAGAAAAAGATTGAGCGCAGAGAAGTTCAAGCCCCAAAGATACACAGTAGCGAACAGGCCAGGCATCTTGCTCAAGAGAACCACTGCACAAGCCTTGGGCAGACATCAAGAAGAATGGAAATAACTGGCGCTTCTAATTGAGAGAAAGAGACAGAATGAGATTAAAAGAGGACTTCTATTTCATTCAAGGAATCATGGTATATCAAACACTACTCACCCACTCTGTGGCTATTAGTGATAAAAGCTTGAACTATGCTGTGTATAACCTAATCGTGATGAGATCAAAGCTATTCATGGTCAGTCTAGTATTAGGGTTCAACGGGGCTAAAAGCGCACCAGGGCAATAGGCAGATTTGATTTTATTCTCCTCTAAACCATTTGATGGCACAAAAGCTTGCAGCACTTTCCTAAACATCTGTGTTTAACTGTATGTGGAATCTGTTTGATGATTGATGCGATTGAAGGCAGCAATGCAAAGTTGATTCTGTGCTATAATTTGATCTAATGTTTAATGTTGTTTTTTTTTTAATGTTTATAGCAAATGAGAATCAATAAAACTATGAAATTATTTTAGATAGAAAAAGAGAATGATTCTCTTTTTTTGTTCAAGGTAATTATATAATTAAATATTAAATATTTAAAATGAGGTGGTTAATATAATTAATAATTGGGTGTCTTGGAGATAATCACTATATTTAAAAATGCTATATTCATCATATTATATAACAAAATATCTACATAACATAGTAAATTATTATGGGATCTCTTTCAAAACTTTCAGAATCTTCCTTTTTCATCATAATATTTTAATAACACTATATTTATTTTAAAATTTGCCGATTGTTTTGAATAAGTATTAACTTAGATACTTAAAAGAAATTCAGCCAGACACAAGTATTTGCTTCATACAGCCTTTTACCCCCTCACCACCTCATACATTTATAAGATTTTAAAACAAAAAATACACCTTTTATGATTTTTCTTCCAACAAAATGTGTTGCTCCATAAATGTTCAATAAAAACAGATTTTTTTCCCTGCCATCATGCACAATGTAAAGAATGAAAAGCACAACATCCTTAAGGTGTGCCTTTAGCCCAGTTATACCCTATACACCTGACAGTATTTATTAACCATAACTATTTGTTTACTTGTTTTAATAATAGCACATAGAGACTATGAATTATGGATAGGAAAACCTGAAAGAAAGTGTTTAAAAACTACAGAAAGCCTCTGATCCTCATGGGGAGATGTTTAGTGAAGCTGAAATATAATTGATTTTACCCTGAAGGGTCTAACTGGCCTTACACACTCAATAATAAATGCTATAATTGATTGCACTGTCTCACTCTACTCAACTGGGAAGGATGTCAGTTCTTATGCTCATTTTTATGCTTCATTGTGAGACCATACCACCATGACCTCAGCCACACGTTTCCAGTCCTCCTGAGAAAGTTCAGCACCGGTGGGACGGTGACCTGAAGCAAACAGGACCACCACACATCGTTCCGGAGCATTATTCAAGTCATGCATCATATTTTCCACACACACTCCATTGGATTCTGCATCCCAGTACCGATAATGTTGCACATCCTCAATCCCTGCTGCCTTAAATATACCAGTCAGTGAGTCTTCAAGAAATGAAAGAGAAATTAATGTGTTATAACTGCATATTCAAAACTCAAATATTTGTAGAATATATATTTAGGTTTGGTCTAAAAAATACTGTCTAGGGTTGCACCAGCTCTTCATAAGTTTTTACTTAAATTGTATGTGAAATCCATACAGGCCTAATAACTTCTAGCTAGTTTGTAAATAACTTTGAACTTTATCAGTGGCACTATTTGTTTTTTAGGCCTTCTAATATGTGAGCCGAAGTTATTGAAATGCTGTGAATTTTAGTTTATCATTGATTCTAACCTCATGTAACTAATGTTTCCATTAACATTCAGAAACTGTGTCTGAAATGACCAAGGATCAATAAATAAATACTAATACAAAAACAATGACATTTTTATTTATTATAATTGATTTGACTTGCACAATTCAGATCAATGCACACAAAGGCACACCTTTTAGGTCGCGTTTGTGTCGAGGACACACTAATTTATTCACAATGTTCTCACTCTTAAAATGTAAATGAGTGTAAATGTCAACAGTATCATATCTGTGTAAAGGACTGAAGTCTGTCAGGTAAAACACAAACTTATAGATGCAAATTTAGTCAATCTGCTATTTTATTGGAGGCCTGGTTGGAGGCTTAGATGACTTTGTTTCATCCAAGTTTAATGGTACAATGAAAAAAATATTAAGAAGTGTGTAAGTTGTAGCCCCTTTATGTCAAAATGAAACTAAGTTGTAACTGATACACAGCTGGTGCAACTGGCCCTGGAAAGTTACAATTTAATTTCTGCATAACAGAACAATCTCTGCATGGCATGTGCACATTTTGTACTCACCATCACAGGGAGAGGACAGCAAGATGGGTCCACTCCAGGAAGAGCTTGAACAGTAGCAGGATCTCAGTAACTCAGCGCCCAGACGCACAGCTCCAGTACATCCAACTGTCTGGACGCCAAACACCTACCGCATTTCCAAACACATTTTATCTGAGCTGGTCATTTGGAAACAAAGTCTAACCCACAACATGAAAATTAAGAAATCACATTTTCTCATGTTATTTGTCTTATCTTATAATTTTAGTGGATAGAATAAGTAAGTTTTGGGCTAAATTAATTTAAATTATATTTACTTATTTTTAAAGGATACATTTGTACAGCAGTCATTGTTGACTCTAAATGTATGTTAAAGGGGTCATATGATGCGATTTCAAGTTTTCCCTTCTTTCTCTTTGGAGTGTTACAAGCTGTTTGTGCAAAGATAAAATCCCTGAAGTTGCAAAGACTAAAGTCTCAAAACCAAAAGTTAAGACTCGACCACGCCCACCTAAAACGGCTCATTTAAACACACCCCACATGTCTACGTCACATTGTGGGAAAATTTGCAAAACACCACCCAAATGTATACAATGAAAAAAGGCAGAACTATTATTCTCGCTGTAGTATTGTTGCTGCCACCAGCGCCATGTCGTGGAGACGCTTTGTTTCATTGTGAAAGTGAAAGTACTTTGTTTGGGCTTCCAAAAGAGGACACAATTAGAAATCAGTGGTTAAGTTGTATTTATAACACTGTCCGAGAACAGTTCAACCCAAATATAGAGTGTGTGCAGCGCATTTTACTGAGGACTATTTCCTGAACCTGGAAGAGTAGCCTAAAATGCTTCTGTGCACGAAGGCTGTTTCTATAAAGTTGGGGCAATTCCAACTTTGCAAGGACAGTCTGGCGCTTCTGACTCACATATTAAATAATTTGCCACTGACGCGCTGCATGCATGGACCAGTGCTTCATTTTATTTGCGGGGTCTATGTGCAGCATGTGCATAACAATGCTCAGAGCAGGCTGTACCGGTGGTGAATATACAGCCCTCAGACAGAACAGGCAGGTTGTCAATGAGTGACAGATGAGTGACAGAGCAGAATAAGGATGAAGCAAAGTGTGGATAAGCTGTCCTTGAAGAATGTTCAACTCGGTTGTGTTTATATTTTGCTTAGCCTATAATTTTAAATGAAAGATGTCTAATTTATTTATCATTCTCACCGATATTTTTCCTAGGCTACTGTGTTTACAGCAAGATGTTAAATGAATTTAGTATATTGAAAAGACGAATAAAACTATAATAGGCAATTTTTTGTAGCCTACAACATTTTCTCTCTCTAAAACACTTGTTCCTAATGCGTTGTAAATTTTAAACGAATTGTATCCTGACAAGACGAAATAAAAAATAATCAAAACAATTTTTGTACAACATTTTTAATCTCTCTGTGACACTGTTTTCCCTACTGTGTTGGCAGCAAAATGTTAAACGAATTTTGTGTCTTACAAAAAAAAAGACTCTTGACAAGACGAATAAAATAACAAATACAATTTTTGTGCATAGGCCTACTACACTTTTATTTGTTAGCCTATGTCTCTTTCTTTCAGTAGAGGAAATTTAAATGTGTGATTCTGGAAACGAGATCTAAATTTAGCGGGAACTGTGAGGTCGGGAAGAAAATTATTCAAAGCGGACAGTAGGTGAACAAAGAGTGATTATATGGTGGGAGCGGGTGGGTGCGGGATATAACCTCGCGGGAGCGGGACTTAAAAAACAGTCCTGCGCAGACCTCTAACACAGACCGACATTCCGGGCCGGAACGCATATTTTCAAAGCAGGGGCGGCGTTTCGGTTTGGCAGAGTATGGCAGTTGCCATACCCTAGCACAGTCAGATGTGCTGTGAAAAATTATCCAAACTTCATATCTATTATAATTAGTTATTATTATTTTAAATCATTCGTTGTTATTATTTTAAATCAGAGGGATTTAAAAATATTTAACCAATGATAAGCATTAAAAAGAGCTTGTCAGTAAAACTTCGTAATGCCATTGGCTCATCAAGCTCTCAGCAAAACCTCGCAAATTCACCCTGCCTCCATTCAGATTGATGCGCCATGCACAGGCTGGAGGAGACAGATATCTGCTTTTTCGCAATGCAAGGGTAAATAAATAATTGATGTTTGAATAGTACAGCGTTTTCTTTAACATTAGCCTTTACAGACATGGTGTTTGAGGTTATTTGCCGTCTAGCCAATACTTTTGTATGTTTTAAATATCCTGTGCATAAGCGCTTCATTTGAGATCTTGGCCAAGTGTAGCCTATTAAACAACAATAAAAACTAAGCAGCATAGCTACAATCAACGTTATATAACCTGTAAAAGTTGGCAAAAGCATATAATGCAATGCACTTGCTGCCTCAGATGACATACAGCCGATCTCATGACAGACAAAACACATAGCCTACTCCATCTCTGTCATTCGCAGGTCAAAAACATTGTACTCTATTATGACACCTTAAAATAAAGTGTTACCAAGTATTTTTTGTCTCATTTGTTTGATTGGGTTCTTATAGTCTACTTTCAGGACTTATTTGAAAATCTGATGATGTTTTGGATCATATTTATGCAGAAATATAGAACATTCTAAACATTTTCATGCAGCAATGTATCTGTGAAAAGCCCCTAAGACTTAAAAGGGGAAGAAATATTTTTGAACTAACAGACTGTAAGCAGTGTCATGGTAGATATTTTATTTTGTGTGCAAGGGGACCCAGATTAAAAACAGAACATGCAATTATTAATATTTTATCAAACAAGCAAAACTGCTATTGATATTTTCAGTTACGGATGACCTTGTATTTTCAATTATAGAAAATAACGCCTTTCATTTTTTGTTCTAATAGAAAAAAAAGATGAGTTGATGACATCAGAATCTATAGTTTAAAGCAACTCAACTGGACTTGAGACATCAATGGGTATTTTTTGTCAATTTTAGACACTTTATCATAATCATCTATAATAATTAAGCCTTCCTGTAACTCAACACCATATAACATGGCACTAGAAATGCCAAAGTCATGGATTCAGTTCCAATTTTTATTTTAAATCCATTGTAATTCGCTTGATAAATGCTTTGAACGTACTGTAAATCATACATTTTAATAATAAAATGCTATTTTTGGAAGTTGCATTCGAAATTAACTCACATCTTGCACAAACATCACGTCATTTCCTTTAAATTGCATGGTGCCCAATCCTGACTGAAAAACAGACTCGTCATAATAAGACACCTGGCCTTGTTTGTCTGTCACAAGTTTTGAGATTTCTGGAGGACAATCATGGAGAAACTTTTTCTGAGAAAGACCAAATGTCAAATTTATTTATAAAAGAAACCAAGAGTCACAATTTCTGTGTTTTATAGGTTTAACAACCTTAAGTACCCGCAGGGGTACACATGACCCCTGGTAGGAAATCATTGCTCATTTAAATCATGTGGACTTGCTTTTTCCATCTGGTTTCTCTTTGGAGTGTTACAAGCTGTTTGTGCATATATAAGATCCTTGAAGTAGCAAAGACTGAAGTCTCAAAACCAAAGATATATTCTTTATCAAAGTTAACACTCTGCCACCTTGAACTGATGGTAAAACGAAGGACATTATTAACTGTTTTTACATTTATTTTAAAAGCTAAAGCTCGCGATAATGGTAAGGAGGGGCGTTACATTTTCGACGAGTGCTTGTGGTGTTCAGCTAATCACAATGCTCTGGGTCAGTTGGCCAATCAGAGCAGACTGTGCCTGTCGGAAGGAGGGACTTTGTAGAAACGAAGCGTTTTGAGAGAGGCGTAGCATAAAGGACCTACAATATTGTACAGTATTTGAAAATTAATGTTCTTTTTGAACATCAAAGCATGTCAACATATTCGGTTACACCAAATACACAAAATAAGGATATTTAAAAAAGCATCATATGACCCCTTTAAGGTTGAAGGAAATGTGAAGACTGGGGTTTGTGTCAGGCGTTCAACTGTCTTAACCGAAATATTAAAACAGTGTTAATCAGTTCAATAACAGTAAATCAATCAGTGGAGGTTAGTTTATTCAGCACCAGTATTTCTAATGTCTGACATGGATGACTAACCCATATGCGTCACCTCATCTCCATAGTTCAATAATCAAAATCTATATGTGGTTTACAGCTGACACTGACATTTCCAGATAGCGTTGAAGGCGACCGGCTTTACACAGTCTACAAACAAACTACACAGTGGGTTTGTACTAAGCCTCCAGCTCGCTATCAGTGTATTCAGCTTGCAAGATGCTGTTGATCACAGTCGGCACTGGGAATTAACGTGGGCTTTCAACAATTGTGGGAATATATTTTACCAAAGATGGTCTACAGTGTGACGTCGGTTACTGAAAATAATTAAATTTATGTTACCCTGCTTTCCATAATGGCGGGACTATCTTTGCCCAATGCCAGTTCGGTTGCCCTTCTGGTAAATTCTGGGATCCCAAGGATGGGTGGGTACTCTGGGGTTAGAGTCGGGTCTGTGGAAATTTGTTGCTTGATTTTTCGTACAAGAGGAACCCACGTGGTGTGCCCATGCTCTCCAACATACTCTATAAAAAGATAGAAATGTACATTTGATTACAAACTGGCAGTGTTGTATGCATTAAAACAGTGATACTCAAATCTGGCTTGCGAGATCCAGTGCTCAGGCGTGTTTGATTAGAGTTAGAGCTAAACTCTGCAGGAAAGTGGATCTCGCGAGCCATATTTGAGAATCTCTGCATTAGAAGAACGTAAGATGTACACTGACAGTCAAAGGTTTGGAAAGATTAAGATTTTTTTATGTTTTTGAAAGATAGCTTTTCTGCTCATCAAAGCGGTTTCTATTTGATTACAATTACAGTATGATTACAGTAAAAACAGTAAAGCAAAAAAAAAAAATCTTAATTTCAATGTTCAAACCAGCTGTGCTGCTTAATATTTTGAGGCAAGTTTGGGGTAAGATTTATTTTTTTAAAGAAACTAACATCTTTATTCAGCAAGGACACATTAATGAGAAGTGCATTTATAAAAGACATTTATAAAGTTACAAGAGATTTCCATCTCAAATCAATTGTGAAATTTTGTTCAATATTTTGATCAATAATGTATGATCGTTTCCACAAAAATATTAAGCATCATAATTATTTTCAAAATTGACAACCATTTTTTTGACAACCAAATTAGCATATTATTATGATTTCTGAATGATCATGTGACACTAAAGACCAGAGCAATGGCTGGTGAATATTCAGTTTCTAAATTATTATTAATATTACTATTCATTTAACAATTAAAAAATAATACATTGGACAAAAAATCATAATTATTCCAGACTTTTAACCTGTAGTGTTAAATTGCCATTTTTAAGGGGGAAGTATTCCTTGAGAATAGAATGATTTTTGTTCAAAATTAAACTAACAAAAAAGAAAAGCTATTTTTGGTAAAAAAGTAGGTGGTATTTGGCAACTTTTATGAGTACATTAGCATGTAACTTACATGACCTTAAGAGTCTAACACACAGGCTAACATTCAATTTTAATTGCATAGGTTTCTTTTGTGTGTCATCATCATTAGGCTACAGGCAGTAGTCCGTGTCCAGTGTGGGGCAGAGGCAGTAAAATCACTCACCCCTCCCTGCCAGATTCACTTTATCGGGGTGCGCGTCTCGCTTGAAATCCTCTAGAAGCTTCATTTCAGATGACATGAACACCGCGCCATCAAACACAGAGCGAGCAGACATCTTGTGCTGGTGTATTGACTTCTTTTCTCACTGTAAACAGCAGTCATTCTGCAGCTCGTGCAAGGGTTTGTTTACTGTTTGTTGCTTAGATGCATGACTGTTTCCTAGCAACAGCTCATACAAACTCTGCCATAGGTCATTATGTTATACCCTCACCAAGCTAGAAATCAAAATACACTTTTTAATTAACAACATGCTGCCAAAAGTGTGATTCACAAATATTTTACCCACACTATATACTTTATTTCTCACTTCAAGTCAAATGCATGTTTGTTTGTAAACATTCTGTGTACAATTAGGTATACATCTCAGTCTACAGATAGGGAAAAATACATTGGATAAAATGATGTGGTATTATTTACACAGACTTTTATTTTTAAGTTTACAAACACTGATGTTTCAGTCATAACTACTAGCACAATCATTGTCCCACAGGACCCATCATTGTTCAAACGGTCAAAAATAAGCTCCCATCACTGGCATTTAATTCATCTTCGTCCTCCTCATCCTCCCCCTCTGTCATCTCAACGGGATTCACTGCAAAAGAAAAAGACAGAAATTATTTTTTAGCAATAGCACGGTTTGAGCACCATTTACTATAAAAATATAAAATTGAAAGATTTTTTTATATACATATATATGTGTGTATATGTATACAATTTTCCAAGTCAATATTTCTAAAGTTTTCTGACAGTGTTGAGGTGGATATTTTGCAGTGTATATGGGAAACTGAAAATTAATATTGGTGCCGGTTTTATTGATTTTCATAGTATTAAAGAAATGTATACAATCAACTGAAATAAAAAATGCTTGTGTTGGACTATTGAAGCTCCTTGGCAGTGTAACCATGTTGACATTTCTGAATTGCGGTTCATAAATCATACAGTCTTTGTAATTCAAATTTCCAGCCAGCACCCTGCATTTTCACACTTGTGAATTAGCAAGGAGCTAAAAAGTTTTGCCCAACCCTGAAAAACACAAAATAATATATGTATTCCAATGTAAGCTCTTACATGTTATATGCTGAGCAGAGATGAACACAGGTCCTTTACCCGAGCACAGTTTAAAGGTGACAGGGGGAATAAGCTCCAAACCAGGAAAACTGATCTGCAACATATGACAAAATATCCAGTCTTATATATATATATAGTTTTTGAAGTCTTTCAATCAAACAATCAGCCCCAATAATTCACCATTGGCATACAGTGGCGGAGGGTGGCAATGGGCAGCAGTTTGGAAGCTCCGACACCGTCACAAACAGCCACTATATGCATCTCGTCTCCTGCCTCCTCACTAAGACATATCTGTGAAAAAAAACTGTAGAAATCAGGCAATTTTACAGTAATAACAAACCTGTTGAAGATTATGGATGTGTGTATGGGTTATCAGTCTCACTTATACACTTTTTAATAGATAAAATGATACATAATACAATAAATGTAATCATTAAAAAAAAGTCATTTAGTCACCCTCATGAACCAAAATGTAAATGACCCACAAACAAGGTGAACTTCACAAATGTCTTGGCCAGTCTTTTATAATGAGAGAGAATGTGGACTACAAAATGAGAAAAAGCATTAACTCTAATGCATTAGTATTTAATCACTTCTGCACGTTATTTTAAGCCTTGAATGAATGAATAAACAACTGAATAAATGACAAACATGGCCGCCTTTGCTTGTTGATGAGCAATGTTCGATTCATGAATGAAAAGAATTGATCAAGAAGATTGATTTAATGACTTGTTCACAAATCCAGTAGTCCAGTTCTAATCATTAAATCAACGATCCAGTCAACTATTAACAGCTAACTGTGGAGAGACAGCTGAATAACAGAACAAGTTTCATAAATGACTGTAAAATAGCTCCAGGCCCTGACACACTACAGTTTTTATGCTTTGGCAAATTTTTATCAGATTTTATCCATTGATTAAAAAATATGAAATGAAATCCAATCAAATAAATACAGCAAACATGGCTGCCTTTGCATGTTGATGAGCAATGTTCGATTCATGAAAGAAAAGACTTAAAAGAATGACTCAATGAATCATGATGCGATGCTTCGTTCTCTGGAGGGAAAGCAAGCTGAACAACATACGTCACGGGAAGAAGAAAAAAGGCATACGAGTTTGTAAGGACATGAAGGGGAGTAAACGTCGACATTTTCCATGCCGAGGTATGAAGCCCCAAATCTAGGTTACCGTTTTGATGAAAAACTGGTTCTCCAGAAGGTCATTTTCTGCTTGAAAGACAGCCGTGGTCTCAGAACCACGGAGCACACAACCTTTCAGGAAAGAAAGAGCAAGTAAAAGCGACTAAAACGATTCAGGCAATTGCAAAGGCTCGTTGTACAGGACAGAAATGATCTCACCCCAGTGCACACATGCCCTGTCAGACACAGACGATGAGCTGGATAAATCCGACAGACTGATTGAAGCTACGGAGTCATTTTCGATAAAACAGCTTGTCATTTCAATCAGCATGAACGCTGTTCAGGTGAAACGGCGTGAGAAGAGAATCTTTCTACCTTCTCTTCACCTAAACCAGTCACCTCGAGCCCAATCGTAAATGCTTGTTTACAAAGGGGCGCTTAATGTTCCTTTTCCTGATAAAATAATCAACGAGGTTCAGATCAGTATATCAACCACCTGCTGCAAGGGTTGAACAGTTATTTTGTTTAATATAAACTGTGCCATTCACATGGACACACACCTGTAAACAGCGAGGAAAAACACTGCACGCAGATAGCTGATAAATTGGGTCGGTTTCTGATGAACTTCAGGTGTTTTCCTGAGCGCGTGACGCGCTTCATCAGACACTAGAGGGCGCGCCAGGTCTTCTGATCAAGTTTGTTGCCTGTGGAAACTTAATCCTTCAGCATTTTTAAAATACTTCATTTTTGAATAACTATTAAATTAGTTTGCGTTTATTTTTATGTGTACATTTTTGTTATATGCGTTGTATTTATTTTTTGTTGAGATGTATTTATTTTATGAAGAAGGCTGATGCTTTTACCATATAGCCCTATCTATGGATACATTTTATGGGGTGACAGGTATGTGCTTTATGTTTATACTTTTTTGTATTATTATTTTTTGTTCTTATTTATTGAAAATGTTTAGCCTGAAGCTTTAACATTTTCCCAATTAAATATATGCATATAAAAACAAACAAAAACATATACAGCCTTTATACCATGTTTTGGTCACAGGTTAAATCATAATCTTTCAGATCACAGCCGTCTTTTAAGCATCTATCAGTCTAGGGGTCAGAGGGTGTGATTCACGATGAGAGATTATTATCACCCTAAAAATGACAGACTTGTGTTTTAAAATGAAACTATTGACATCTGATTTATATGTCATGCACGCATGCACTGACTGAGCCACGGCTTTTTGTCTTCTGTCTTTTATCTTTCTGTCTAAAGCAGGTAAATGCACCTTGCATTTCCACAGTCACTTACTAGACTGTCTCACATAGACTCTATTCTTCTTCAATTAAAATAAAATAATTTGCTCATTTAATTGGATAAGCTAGAGAAAGTTAGCATGTCACTCAAATGTTATATTATTTTCAACAACAATGGCATACACAGATAAATATAAGCGTGGTTTATTCATGTGATGCAAAGTTGAATTTTCAGCTTCATTACTCCAGTCTTCAGTGTAACATTATCCTTCAGAAATAATTCTAATATGCTGATTTGCCTCTTTTCTTATTAATATCGTTGTACAAAACTGTTTTGCAGCTTATTGTCTTGGAAATCACGATACTTTTTCTTCAGGATTCTTTGATGAAGTTTAAAAGAACAACATTTATTTGAACTATAAATCTTTTGTTACGTTTGAATTCTTCTGACCTTTAGTTAACCTGTTAGGATGTTTATTGTCTTGTACACATTGTCTTGGTGGGTGAGTCTGACCGTTGGCCGAGCTGCTTATCAGATGCTTAACCAATCTGTCCTGCTCTATGACATTTTTACCTCTTCTTTTCTGAGGAATTCTCCACATTCTCATTTTAGTACGTCTCAAAAGAGCAACCCACTCACTCCACACTCCATGTTATCCTCGTTATCTCCGGTGCCCTGTTATCTTGGCATCGGCACCCGGCCCAGACCTGCAGTTTATTTGAGGAACACACAAACACATAAACGAGCACAACATTATGTAGAATTATGGAGGAAATAGGAATTAATGGAGTTGTTTGAGTTGGAGTTGTTTGAGTTGAGACAATCTTTAGTCAATGAAGTAAAATATTCAGGTGTTTTAGAATGTAGATGTGTAAACTGGGTTAAGCCCATGAATAGAAAGGATCACATATAATTCCCTACACCATCGAAGTTTGTTATATTTAAAAATTATATAAAAATGTTTAGGTAATTTTTCAGCTATTATTATTATTATTATATAATTCCCTGCACCATGTAATTTGTTTTATTATTATTTTACATAAAACTATGTAGATAATTGTAAACTTTACTATTATAATTATTATTGATAATTTAAGCTTCATTACTATTATTAATTTCTTCTTCTAGAATTCCCTGCACCATCATTTTTTTATATTTAAAATACAGTCATTTTAAGTGATTTTTTAAAAGATTAATTACTATTAATAGTTATTTATTTTATTTTATTACTTTTTTGATAGTGATTTTTTAATAACGCAAGTTTTGAAATTAGAGTTATTATGAACCACTCAAATTACTTTTTTTGTTTACTTTACATTAAACAAATATTTTAACCCTACATTGAAACCTTTATAATAATTTTGGTGCTGTATTTTCATTTAGTTTAAGCACATCTGTAACAGTTTTGTTGGGCACATTGATACTTTTTTAGTTGAATCTTGTATCCCCTTCAATCCACCATTTATTTGTTTTAGAGATTCTGAGTAACTCTGTCCGTCTTCAGCCATGATCTGATATTCCTTTTTAGGAAAACTCATCTTCCCTCCTGACATGATGCTGTTTATTATGGCTTTGAGCAGCATGGGAGGTTTGTAGATCAGTATCTGCTGAGATTACTTGTTTTTTCTTTCTCTGTACTTAGTGCAGGTCAATGACCGGGAGGAGGTACAGTGCTAGTGTGGAAGTATCGTCAAATACCCAGTGCCAGTCTAAATGCCAGTCTAAATGCCAGTTTTGTCATTTTTCCTTGTGTAAATGCAGCAAGGTTATTGTTTTGCCTTGCTCTGCATCCACATGTTTTGGTTGTTAGCTCATCTTGTACTGTGAATGAGGGTTCTCCTTTAATTGTTTCCAGCCAGTGGAGCGGGAGAGATAAGGGTGTTGTTACATCCTGGTTTGTTGCATTCACCAAATGAGCTGGTAAACAAATGCTCATGCACACATACTCTATATCTGTCTGGTAAGCTGTAAACAATTTAATGTATGATGCACTCAGTCATTGTTTGTTTATTAGTAGACAGTCTTTATTAGACAGACTGACATCTAGTGGTGAGGATGCACTATAGTGTAATTTACAGAAGGATTTGACAAAATAAAATGAGTTGGCTGGTTTTCTGATCTCAACATGCCCCCCCCCCCATGTGATGCCCTATTACATTTAAAACAAAACTGCTCTTTTAGGCTGCTCATATCCCCTGTGAAAAAGAAGTTCACATTAGCATACTTTTAAAACAAGTATGACATATACTTGTAATATACTGTAAGTGTGAACTGAATTTAATGTATTTGGATACTTAATTGAATGTAGTAAAATGACTTAAGCGTGTTAAGAAGCAGTCATGACAGTGCAGCTAAAGTACATTTAAGTGGCTTGTTAATGTTTTTTAATGTATTTATAAGATTTGAAGTACACTACAAGTGCACTTTCAATACTTCTTTTTCACTAGGGACGACTGGAGTATTCATGTGAGTGCACATGAATTACATTTTTTGTAAGTGATTTATTTATTTGTGTAATAGGGAGAGTAACTATTCTAATTTGCATCAGTGACGAACACATTAAGATATATATTTTTATTTATTTAGTAATTTTGAGCATTTCTGTCAGCTCAAACATTCTTTTGTCCAACATACATATAATTACATACATTTAGGAGGGTTGTATGTACAGAGTTTAAAAAGTAGACTTCTTAAATATTTGACTGCTTAACATGTATTTAATATCAATCAGTAGGCTATTCATCTGACATTTCATTTTTGGTTTCCCTTTGCACTCTCACTAAAATAATACATTTATATCTACCACTGTACCTGATCAAAAACCTGAAAAAATGTACCTAAAATTATTTCTCATGTGTCCTGTTAACATAACATCCAAACTCCACCATCGAATATTATAGTGCTAAAGTTGCCACACTTGTCTAATCTTTGCTAGAAAAGACTTTTTGATAGACTGTAAATCAAGCCGTTACAGAGGAAATTAAGTGAAAGAGAAAGTGGTCTGTTTCGACTTGGTATGAGGTGGCATTGTGATCAGTGCAAACAGGAAACAAAACGACATATTTTGGCAAGTATCACATTGAGCATAGGAAGTCATATGTGACCCTGGACCACAAAACCAGTCTTACGTCACTGGGGTATATTTGTGGCAATAGCCAAAAATACATTATAAGGGGTCAAAATTATTGATTTTTCTTTTATACCAAAAATCAGGGACATTATTTAAAGATCATGTTCCATGAAGATATCTAGTAAATTTCCTACTATAAATATATCAAAACTTATTTTTTGATTAGTAATATGCATTGCTAAGAACTTAATTTGGACAACTTTAAAGGCGATTTTCTCAGTATTTAGATTTTTTTTGCACCCTCAGATTCCAGATTTTCAAAAAGTTGTATCTCAGCCAAATATTGTCCGATCATTATAACAAACTCTACATCTATGGAAATATTATTTACTCAGCTTTCAGATGATGTATAAATCTCAATTTCGTGACTGGTTTTGTGGACCAGGGTTACATATTATACAACAAATTGGTGAATGTGTTCCCTCTCGGCCCACCATGTCAAAAATATACAAGGTTCAGGTGCTTGCTTATATTGTAGGCCTATAATAAAAGCAATATTGTGCGTAGAGTCCTGTACATTGCAATGTTTGGAGGAGTACAAGAAACTGAAAAAAGGAAAAAAAATAGCAGCATTGAACATGAGCCAGCAAAACAGATCAATCAAATAAAACATGATTTTTGAATAGGGATGCACGATACAGTATATAGGTTATTTGATAATATTAGATATTTTTCTTTATTTATTGGTACCCATCAATATTGGATATATACACTGTAAATAACAGATTACTAGAGTAGGTTTTACAAGAAAATATTTCAAATTGAATTTTTTTTCTGAATTTCATGTTTAATTCAATGTGTTATTTGCCATATCTTTATAAAAAACCAGGACATTTTCCGTTTTTTTTATGAACAACCGTAGAAAATTGTTTCTACACCATTTTTTATTGTAATTGTGTATACTTGATTATATTTATATCATCTTAAAGTTCATTTTCAAGATTACATAATCACTGCTAATTGTAATATAATATTTATGGTCACATTTTATTTTAATGTCCAATTCTCACAATTAAATATATATATTTTTTTTATTTAGCCTCAATAAACTCCTAATTTGCTACTTATTAATAGTTAGAAAGGTAAGTGTTAAGTTTAGGTATAGGGTTAGGAATGTAGAATACAGCCATGCAGAATATGTGCTTTGCAAACACTAATAAACAGCCAATATATTAATAATAGGCATGCTAATAAGCAACTAGTTAATAGTGAGAATTGGCCCCTTTACTAAAGTGTTACCATCTCTATTTTGTATTGAGAGAAAATGATAAAATGATAAACTGTGTTGGAGACGTGCTGAAATCGCGTTTGGTCTCGTACTGTATCGCGTCCCTTGTCAGTGTCGGGCGCTTGCTTGGCCATTTATTGTGATTAACAGGAAATTGTGTTCAGCTGAATTGGAGTAGTATTTTGTTAGATGGGTATAAAAAGCGTAGTTTACCACAGCAGCCGTCGTGTGAAGCCCTCCTCGTGAGAAGACCGAAGAGTGTAAAGACCATCGACTCTATCGTGCGACTCCAACCAAGGGATATAAGTATCGCTTTTTATTTATCCTTCTTTCTTACTGCTTGTTTCACTTCTGTTTTAGTTTTTAGGATTACTGATAACTACTGCCGTTTGATTTATCTATTTTAATTTTAGATCAGTTATGTATGAATTTATTATGTCTTTATAGGTATTTTCTTTAGTTTTAGTTTTAATAAATTGGAGTTATTTTAGTAACGTTACTTCAACATACTACATGGAAATGAAATAACCATATATATATATATATATATATATATATGGGTGTTTGGCTTAGTGTCATGTTAGAATAGTTTTTATACTCATACCTTTTGTTGTTTTAATATTTTGAATTGTTTTAGCTTTATTTTTTGGTTTCATTTAAATGTTTAGTTTTGAAATGTTGTTGTATGCATTTGTCATTTTATTTAATTTCTCCATTTTCTTAAATGTGTATATATAATTATAGAATTTTAACTTATAGTTTTAGTTACTTTTTCTTATTTGTAAGTCGCTTTGGATAAAAGCATCTGCTAAATGACTAAAAAGTAAGTAAAGTAAAACTAAATAGAGTAGAATTTCAACATCAGCTTTTCATTGGTCATTGGCTGAACCATGAAAATAATTATTGGTTTATTAGTATTAACATTAGCTTATTAGTATCAGTGCATCCTTTGTTTTTTTTTTTTTTTTTGAGTGAGCGAAGAATTGACCTTCCTCTTGTTGTTTGTTTTCAATTTTATACAATTTACACTCAATTGCACTGCAACCAAATTCGAACACTCCCATTCAAATTGGTGAAGCCGTCCACATGCTCTCAATGTTCTCAGGAGTGGAGATGGCATTTAGAGCAAGAAATCTTGTAGCTTATATTGAGTTGGCTGGACAGGAAAAAAAATCAGTGGACTGCTGAAGTGTTTACCTCTACAACATGGATATATTAATGTTGCAAGCATTTTACACATTCACAGCTAAAATGTGGGGAGTAAAATAAATAATTATAATTTAGAATAGGATATTGTACAAAATCTAAACTTTTTCTATTTAAAAAACACATTGTGCTTAAAGAGTGTGTTCAGAGTTATTGTGTCCATGTATTTGAAGAAGTCCATTCTCAGAACATAGCACTGAAACACATGTTGGAGGACCTACAGGTCTGATTCGTTTTTTGCCAAACAAACCGGACCAAACCGGGCTGAAGTGGATCGCGCCAGAACTCTGCGGCTTGATAGATCGTAAGCGGTTTCGGATCGTTCCGTGCTACACTCCTCCATGAGCAGTACCAGTTCAGTCGTTCTCTCCATAGACGGGCTGTTTGTGAGTAATTTCTCTCAGCGCTTGTCTCTCTGTGGTTATATCTGTGCACTCTTTTGTCTTTCATTTTTGGAGCAGGCTCCCCTGATGGCTTCGTGGATGTTTTGCTGGGCCCTTGTGGTCTCTGCTGGGGAAGTCCAGCCAACAGTGACGTAGGTGAGTCCTTTTGCCTGCTTCTTCCTCAAAGTCCTTTTCTTTCAGCTGTGCTAGAGACTTTCAGCCATCCTGCCCCTGTCGGTTACAGCTGGAGAAAAAAAAAATATTAAAAGGATCAGATTGAAATATGTATTTTTTTCATGTTTACGACAATATTGTTTTTGTTTTCCCAGCTAAAAGCGATAACCCACCCCAAAAATGAAAATTGTGTCATCATTAACTCACCCTCAAGTTGTTCTTTCTACTGTTTAACATAAAAGAAGATATTTTGAAGAATGTTGCTGGCCCCCATTAACATTAACGTTTGGATTATGATGGCAGAATTTTCATTTTTGGGTGAACAAACAATTTAATATGCATAGACAACTATATGTAAACCATTTGTAGGTGCTATTAAATATTAATACAGCAACATTAGACCATAAACCAAGATTAGGGTGTTACTATCGGTTTCTGACCAATGTTTGAGAAATCTGAGAAATTGTTTGAAAAAAGTCTGTCTGTCTGTCTGATACAAAACTTGTTCCACGTTTGGAAATTAAAAAGTAGCCGTGTGATATTACATTTATTTAAGTGGTCAAAGCTGTGCACACCAATAAAGCCAGTATGAATGGAAACATTGCCAAAAACACTGGCTGCATGTCTAAATGCAAATCTTGGTCTGACAGTCACTGGCTTGTAAAAGGCATTAACTTGTCAGATACTATTTGGATGGACTAGCACTGCTCCTTTCCCTTGTCACAGGCCAGTTACCAAATCCATGGTCTCTTAGCTTAAAAATATGTTGGATATGACAGATTCTTTCCATGTAAACAGAGGGGACACAGATATTTACATTTGAAAATGAAGTTAAACAGGCTTTTAAAGTTAAATCTTAAACGTTATTGCACACTAATATGCTGGTCTGTCAAATGTATATACTGTATATAGGTCTTTTTTTAGATAACTTTTCTTTATCAAAGATGCATGAAATTGATCAGAATTCACAGTATAGCCTTTATGTTGTTACAAAAAACATGTATTTCAAATAAATGCTGCTCTTTTTATTTGTCAAAGAATCCTGGAAACAACATATTACAGTTTCCACACGAAAAAATAGCCTTACAACTGTTGTCAGCATTGATAATAATTGATAATATTTCTTGAGCAGTACATTAGCATTTAAATTATTTCTGAAGGATCATGTGACACTGAAGACTGGAGTAATTATGCCGAAAATTCAGCTTTGCATCAGAGAAATTTACTTTTTTTGTGTGGGTATTTTTAATCAAATAATTGCAGCTGTAATGAGCTTAGGGCACTCCTTTCAAAAACATTCAAAAAAATCGCACTGACCCCAAACTTTTAAACATTCATATATCATGTCAGAATTTGCACCCAAGGTCTCCTTGCAGTGCCCCCCCCTCCCCCCTCTTGGCCATGTCTCATCTAGCCTCGGGCAGCATATGTGTTAGGAGTGCAAACTGGTGCCCCTTAAAAAAAGTATATGAATGAAGCCTCAGATTGGTGGGTAATATGTAGCAGGGGGACCTTCTGTTAATTAGATTGACTTGATGGTTTGATCTGTGGACTCAGCAGTTATAGTGCATATATCTCTTACACGACCAAAGCAAGTTTTAGACCAGTCTACGACATGCCTCAATCTCATTCCACTCTCAGTGTTTCTCTAATACAGACTGACTGACAGTCATATTCTCAGTTAAGCATCTCTCATGTCATAGCGGCCTCTCCTTAACCTCGTCACACTGCTGTGAGCCCTACCTCTTCTTCTTCTCCGCTATTTTCTTTTGCTTTAAATGCTTGGGATTCTGATCCTATCTCAGCTACTGTACATGTCTTCACAAGAACACATAAACAATACCGAGCATTTATGTGCTATCTGAGGGAAGAGGAAAGAACTAAATGAGAAATGTTCTTAGTCCCGGGGGGCGGCGTGATGGAATATGAGATGACCGGACACATTTAAAGCTTCTAGGTTTAATGAACAACCAGAATAACACAGTATAAGACATTTTGTTTAGACTAAGGCCTGACAATTGACTCTTTTAATGGAAAGGTAGAGTAGCTACATTGCCGTTTCTGTTCATTTTTCAGTACAGGGTCATGAATATTAGATTTACTATTGGTTTCCAGTCAGTAAAGCTAGGTTTAATGTTTTTGAAATAAAATGTTTACATGTTTTTGAAAGAAGTCGCTTATGCTCACTAAGGCTGCATTTATTTGATAAAAAAATACAGTAAAATTATAATATTGCAAGATTTATTGCAATTAAAAAAAATACTGTAATTAATTTCTGTGATGTCAAAGCTGAATGTTTAGCATCATTACTCCAGTCTTCAGTGTCACATGATCCTTCAGAAATCATTCTAATGTGCTGATTTGATTTGAGTTCTTATTTTTTAATAAGAACTCAAGAACTCGAACTGTTATAAAATTATATATTTTTTTTTGCTAAAAACAAGTTTTAATTTGGGAATCTGACTATTGCTGTATTGTCTTCTATCCTTGACCAACACCATCTGCTTTGATTGACATTGACATCATATCACGATCCACCACACTGGTGTAAGCATCGACATTCAGCCAAGGCTAATGTTTCATTGCAAGCTCCAAAATGGAATTATCTCCATGATTCATTGTCCATTTTGCTATATTAAACAATACAACGCCCTGTCTTTGGCCGCCGTTAGCCTCATCAGCCGGAAGCCCACTTCAACCCTAGCAGCGGAGGTCAGTGGCAGCGCAGTCTTGCTTCTGTTTTGAGTTTGGCTGGTGCTTTCAGGTTAGTCTGCGAGAGGCTGTTAAGTGTGAAAAATTGGGATATTTTCCCATCTTTTCAAATTCTGTGTATTTAGTTTAAAATGTATTTTTCTGAGTAAAGGTAGATGGTTATGTTGGCCACTATATTGGACACTGCTTTATTTGGGAAACGGGTCCAGTGAAATGTCAGATGTAAAACATGGTCAACTTCAATGATTGATGACCTAAAAATATTTGAATCACATCTGGCCTTGCTGCAATGCCCAGAAAGGCCACCTGGAACACGTTTTGAATTTCTTCGTTTTGTGATCTCGCAAACTCAGCTAGAGCCGTTCCCTCCTGTCATGCTTCCACTGCTGTTTTTCTTACAAAGCTATTCATTAAAACCGCGAACTTTGGGAGTTACCTGACACCGTAGGGGTCAAAGGGATCTGTTTTGTTATAATTTCAAATTGGGGGTGTACTATTCCCAGTGTAATTATTCCAATTAATCATCGAATGCATGTCATGACATGACTGCACGTTTTTCCATTTCAATATTCATATCCACACTATTATTATATCCGACTGTGCCTTCAAACTAAAATTGAGTGTTTAATCTAGTCATTTTACAGTATTGACACACTATTTTGATATTGTGCAGTTGCTTTGACACAATTTGTATTGTTAAAAGCGCTATATAAAAAGGTGACTTGACTTGTCTTGACTGTGTCCGGTTATCGGAATTGTTTCATGGTGGCACCCCAATCATTCATCACATTCAGCTCTCTGCCGCTGTGATGAATTCATTTCTGCTTACATCATAAAGAATCATAGGAACGAGGGGTATTTTTAACCTTTGGTTTCTGATGCGCTGACAGAATGTGCAGCTCTTTTTGTCTGCCGCCATCCATATCCATATGAGGACAATGAAAAGAAGGCCGCAGAGTCTTAGCTGGAGTTTCATTTCCATTTCACATTTGATTAAAAGGTAATGTTCTTCAGACAGCCACATCATCATCAACTTCATCATCTTCCTGCCAGTTTTTATTTTTTATAAGGTTAAGTGTTCTTAAGGTTTGTCTATGTTAACTTAAGTACACTTTTTAATAATGTCAAATTAACAGTTTTACCTAAAGTACATTTTAAATCATTGTGTAAAAATCCTTTGTCATACTTTAAAATTTGTTGACTAACATATTAAAAGTACTTTTTACAGTTAATTTTAAGTCTAGTGCATAATTTAATATTACATTTAAAGTTACAACAATACTTCACAATAAGGTCTAATAAGTTAACATTATTAACTTACAATGAGCTATACATTTGTTACAGTACTAGTATTCATATTTGTTAACACTAGTTCATAAAAAAAATACAATGAATAGCTCAGGTTCATTAAATAATATTCAGCAGATACAATGTTGGATTTAATAATGTCCCGTAAATGTTGAAATATACAATAACTAAGATTAAAAAGTGCTTTAGAATAATTTTTCATTGCTAGTTAATGTTAATGTTAGCTCACGGTAATGTTAAACAAATGGAACCTTGCTGTAAACTGTTACCAAATGTTCATTCATCTATCCATCCAGGGTTGTTATTATTAATTCATGAATTGTTGATTCATTCAGTAATGTTATGACAGAAATCTTTACTTGATTTTAGTTTAAATTGAATATGCTAAATGAATGAGTGGTGGGAATGTGATGAAACAACCTGTTGATCAGTGAATGACAAAAATTCCACATGAAATCCGATCGGATTGCTCAGACTGAAATCAGATTTAAAACCACCTATGAAGGTTCTTGCGAAAATTCACATCTAGTGTGTTTTTCCCTCTTCAGAATAATAAAAAAAGACACAGATCTGATTTGGATAGGCAACAAAAAAAAACAAATGTTCTGCCTGTCTGAACAAGGCCTTAGAATCTTAAAAAAGTATTTCCTTTTGATTTAAAGTCACTCATACAGTATCAAACACAATTTGATAGCGCGATTTGAAATCTACAAAACTTAGTTTTTCCAATCCAGCATGGTAACAAGCAAAGAGTCATAATGTTCCAACTGTTATGTTCATACTAAAAATGAAAACATACTAAAAATAGCCCCTCTGACCACACCTATAAAAACAAATAGAGTTTATACAACACAACGCAGTCACATATATACAGTATGCTCTCATATCTTGCTCTCCGTTGAGTTCCACCTTGATTTACTGCACTTAGCCCTCACTGGCCATAGTGTTTCCAGTTTAGATTAATCACAGCCATTTATATAGAACAATACCTGTCAAACAGAGTGTCTGAGGGAAAGTGAGGTCGCCATTGGAATAAAATATAAACCAGGAGTGGAAAGCATGATTTATATCAGACTAAATAGAAAGGTTTAGCTTGTACTGTGGGTGGAATATCAGTATCCTGTTTAGCTTTAGCCAATTTATCAAATCTGCCTTCGGATGTCCAAAAGGCCTTTGTGTACCGTACCTGGAATTCTTCTTATAGATGCTGCATACAAGTGAAAGAAACAACAACTTCCATTCATATCGGTTTCTCGTGAGAAAATGTCCGTGTTTGCTGACAAGCATTGACGAGAGACATTGTCCAGTATCGGAGGAAAAGGCTTTCGACAAATATCAAGGAAGTGAGCGCTACACTGGGAACTAAGTCTTGACAGGACCGGGTGACACTTTTCTTGAGCATTCCAACCAGATACAGCCTCCAAAAAAACCCTACATGATCCAATCTCAGCGAGTTGGCCCTAGTTCAGCCCCATCATCCCTTCATCAGCTAAGTTCATGGCAATCCAGCCCGCGTTTGTTTGCTTTTTGTCACAGACACATCCATCTCTTTTGTCAAGGAAATTTGATGTCATTATATGTGTACATAAATGTTTGTGCAGTCATTTTGAGTAATAATATGTCGTATTCCAATTATGTGTTTCCATGGATGTAGTTCTGTCCCATCATTCAGTAAAATGGAGCTCTTCCAAGGCTGATTTCATGCTCCAATACCAGCTGTACCAAACAGTTATATGAACCGAAGGTCCTGTAGATCCAGCGGCATCGTAATGTGCCTGTTGTCCATCTAATTTACACAGTTTATTTGTAAATTAACTGTAAAGCCTTGAGGTTAGAGTTCAGAACGCTGATATCATTTCAGCCACTTAGTCAAACCGCAGTATTGGCATGGTTGAGGAAGTGACCTCACAATCAACAAATGTTCTCACAAGTTTTGCACTTAATTTATTATAGGCCTCCACGAGAATGGCTTGAACAAATGTCAGATAGTTTGTCAGCTAAACTTATTTTTGTACATACATTATTTGATCATCAAAACTGTCAGTTCACCTAAAAATCGACATAATCGTTTGTTTGGCATTCTTTTGAGGAATACACATACAAAAAAAAATATATACGATTTAAGTCAAAAGGGGTTCATTGTCATTTTGGACCCCTTTAACTTGCATTATATGCATTCTTCAGAATAACTTATTTTAAGTTCCTGAGAAAGAAAGGAATAATGGAAGCCTAGGTTTGTTTGAATAAATATTTCTTAAAGAAGGTAATCCTATTTCAACCCTGTCAAATATTTAATATTCTTGTAGAAATTTGTTTGTTTTTTTGTCTTAGCAAATTTGATCATCAAGAATGCAATAGTTCACCTAAAATCACAATTCGGTCATTATGTACTCATCTTTATGCTATGCTAAACCCGTTTAACCTTCTTCTGAGGAAGACCAAAACAAATCAAATAAATAGATTTGTCCAGATTTAATTCAAATTAGTCCAGTATTTTTGGACCCCACTGACTTTCATTATATTAAGCAAAAATAAACATTCTAAAGATTAGATTATTTTGTGTTCCTCAGGAAGAAAGAAATACTTTAGGTCTTAAAGGTTTGTTTTGAGTAAATATTTCTTAAGTCCATTCTACACCTGTTTGACTTTCTCCTTAGGAACACACTTTTTTAAGGTTTGTCCATATGATTAAATTCAAAGTAGTCCAGTATTTTTTGTTATATAACCTAAAACTAAACATTCATTGTTCCTCAGAATGAAAGTAAGTCATGCAGGTTTTGGGACGAGGGTAAGTAAATGATAACAGAATTTAGATGTTGGGTGAACTATCATTTTACGTTTTTTCTGAATAAATATTTCTAAAAGTAGTGCTTGGAAATCATATTCCAACCCCGTCAAATGTTATTTAATATTTTGCTAGAGCTGACAAAGCTGTTTCAACATCGGTAGCTGAATGACAATGGTTTGAACAAATATTTCCACCTCTCCCATCTGCCAATTCAGTTTCAATGGTGATTACTACATTTTTACTCCCATCATAGGATAGCTGAACCACAGTGGTGCCCTTTGACCTCCGGTGCTTTACCCTACAGAGGCATTCTGCATTTTTTCCCCTGACTTTCTGAACTGAACTGAATGAGGCTTAACTGGTTTGATATACAATATGCCTCTGAGACATTCATCACATGCTAAACTTTAAAAACGGACTGAAAGCCTCACAAGGGCAGAACATCGAGGTTCTCACCAGCTGTTTTTTTGGCTCTGAAGAGTACAAACACAAAAACAACCGTTCTGGTACTTGTTTCGATGAGTGTGCGATCGACGTTGAATAGCAAATTGCAGAGTGCTCGATTAAAAACATACAACAGGGCAGTGCTTACCATCCTTTCATATGAAACCTCACGGCCATGTCAGTAAGGCTCAAATATGATTTTTTTTAACCAAATCATATTTAGTATTGCACAAAAGCTATGCCCAACATTAGGTCTCCCAGTGGCAGTAATAACATATTGGCCACCAATAGTACAGACATTTGGCGACCTCCAGCAATATAATCTAGGTCAGTGAGAACAAGGCTTTGGTGTGAATGTCATCACCTCATAAACGGCCCATAATCCACCGCTGCTTCTGGCCACTGACTGAAAAATCACACTGTATCATAACCGTATAACAAATGAGGCAACGTGGTCTGTGAGACGGGAGCAGCTGCTCCTCTCTACTTTTGATGTGAAAGCAACTTGACTCTTGCCTCTCATGAGAAATTTTGAAATGCAGAGATATTGACTTTATTACGCAGATGTTTTGGCAGAATGAGGGAGCCAAGCACAGCTGAGAAAGGAACATAAAGATCATCCACGACCGGCAATGCAAATCATGTCACCAAAGATTGAATTAAAGTCTGAGCCAATGACAGTTTAAACTAATTTTGGTGAGTTTATTTGCAATCCCGCAGGAGATTGAGTATCGCTCTCATGGACAATCTCTCCATGCTTTAGACTTTGTACAAGAACCACCACAACATGTGATCCAAATCAATAGTTATACACATTAGCTACCCCTTTCTGCAGCATTTGTCTTGTTCTGTCAACTAGAAGACAGAATAATCCTGAAATAACATTTCCTTCATTTGTTTAAGATAAGGCAACTTGTTTTCAAAGAATTGATCTTGGATTCATGGTGTGAGGATCGATCTGGCAGTATTTCAGTGCTGATGCCGTTACTCATAAATATATTTGTCCAAATTGTATCATTTACAGTAACAATTTATTGATCATGAAAATGAATCACACAATTAACACAATCATGTATTATTATTACTATTAAAAGAGTACATTGAGAACATTAAGGGTTTGATACAATTTATTTGAAGTTATGAAATTATGGCTATTAATAAAATTTAATAAAAAAACACCAGAAATCATCATAATTTCCATTTTGTCCTACCAACCTACCAAAACTACTTTTTAATTATTGTTTATACTTTAAATAAGAAACAAAACGTTTAAATGAACTATATTTTATAATTCAATAAATATATAAACTAATATATAATGAAACAAGTATAAATACTAATATATAATAAAAAAGTACTAATATATAATTTTAAAAATATTAAAAACATATACTATATGTTAATTTGTTTATATTTTATGTGAATTCTGGAAAACTAAATACATTTATACAGGCATATGAACAGACGTATAAAGCAATGTATTGTGGGCAGTGAAGTATTAAGAATTAAGCAAAATAGATTTCCCATAATCCTCCACACATTGTCACCTCCCCTGGCGACAGATGTAAATGTGTGTAATTGTTTTATCCAGCCTTCAAGCTGCTGTCTTCCAATGTTTTAAGAGTTTAAATGCAGTAAAGCCAGCAGGTGGATCAGAAGCTTTCACAGCTGGCTTCATTTATTGCCTGTATAAAATGAATTTATTTTTGCTTTTGAGTAAATAGGCCCTCCACTGAACGATCTCAGTTAAAGTGACACATCCTTCATATTTTATGACTTATATATTTATTTTATTTTCCTTTGTTTTCAAAAGCTGTTGTTGAATGACCAGCGATTAGTGAGGTGCCTGTAATTATAGAAAGTGGCCTTGTCTACGTCCGCTCACCAACATACTGAGGACATTTTGATAAATTGGTGGAATTTCCTTTTAGCTGTCGAGAAGTGTTTTTGAGGCTAGAAAAAGAGCTTTATTTGTTGCAAATGAACCATGGGAAACATTTACTCCATTGCCCCCCGTCCCCCTCGCCTGCTGTATACATGCAGGCTTGCAAAGCGTCTTAAGGATGTTGATGTGGGTACGGGGCCATACCTAGATCTTCTTTGGAAAGAAAAACCTCCCCAGGTTACAAGGAACCAACTCTTACGCTATCAAACACGGCTTTAATGCTCATTTTTATTCCTGAAGGTTTAAAAGTACTGTGTGTTTGTTTCAATAACAGAATGTGATGTTGGCGGCTGTCAGGGTTATTATTCTCCTGCTGTTTGAAAGCCCTCTCCTCTGATCTCAGCAGCACCACATCCAAAACAAGCCAAACCACATCTTTCTGACACTCAACAAATCCTTTTTCAAAAGCCTGAATCATTATCCTTTTAACCCGGTGACATCCCTCGTTTTTTATTCTCTAGCTCGTTCGCTCGAATATCATCATTTTCATCCTCCAATTTCAACAAATGATTGTTCGCAGAGGCAGCGTGCAAAGTTTCAGATGACTTTTCGGAACAAACCGCTGTGATACTTCGTATGTAATAAGCTTTAATGGATCTATAATGCGATCTCCAATTCACTCGTCTGCTACTTGTAGAGTTCACGGAGTTCAATGCTGAAGCAAAAGTGTATGTTTGCTTTCCAAATTCAAGACATCCATATTATGGACGAGCCAGTGCATCATTAAACACGTTCTGCATGTCAGTGAAGCCTGATGCATAAAGATGACGCACAATGTTTTGAAGCAACATCACGCAAGCAAGAGTGCTGTTGTCCAAAGATCAGCTAGGTTGTGATTTGGCTGTAGACATAAGGCTGACTTGTTTATTTGATCATTAAATGTAGATGATTTTTTCCCTTTTTCCACAGAATTCTTTGAATAGAAAGTTCAAAAGAACAGAGGAGAATATATAAAAATCTTTCGTAATGTTATAAATGCCTTTGTTGTCACTTTTGATTAATTAAATGCATCCTTGCCGAATAAAAGTATTAATTTCTTAAAAAACAAAACAAACATTTGATTATTAGTGCTTTCAGCAACACAACTACTTTTACTATTATCAATACTATCATTACTATTACTATTACTCACGATTTGAGTGGTAGTATCCAGAAAATTGTTATGCAAATATGGAATTGTTATTACTAAATTCTTCTGTCAGTATAATGCTCCCATCATCTGTTTGGGGAGAGACATCAATGCCATTTTAATAGTTAATATCTATACTTATGATATGATATGCATATGAATCTATCTTACTGGTGTAGAGAGAGACTCCTACTAGTGCTTTAATTGGATTTGTTTTGTTATATTTTTCTACAATGTGTTTTTGTTGGAGCCAATGTGACACAGACAATAAAGGATCCAAAAGAGCGGTTTAGTAGTGATGCCATATAAGAGAAGAGTTTTAAAGAGTGAAGGTTATATTGTATTATACTTACTAAAAGACCAATGCAACTATAAAAGGTTAAACTCAACATTACTATTATATATTTTTTTACAAATACATCACTGGGGTAAGAAAAGCAAGTAAATCTTAAAAGAACACGAGGGTTGAAGTAGCTTGTTTTAAAATGCCCAAAACGGAAAGTTTTACTCCATAAACTGATCTGATGCCGCAGCGTTTGGTGATAAACCACTGTAAGCTTAGACTCAGGTGGCCTCAGTAAGAGATGATCTCCTGAAATGAGAATGACGTTGAGGTCATCTCATAGCAGGCAGATAGGGACGGCTAGATCTTACTGACTTGCTCTATATTGTGGCTAAAAGAGCTCTTTTCCATATTGAGTTAATATCCTGTTGCAGAGAAATACCTCATTGCTTATTCTGTCTGCACTTTTTTTGGTCATTCTTTCTTTTTCTCCACCTCTCCTTATTTTTTTTCACTGAGAATGATAGAGAAATCCTTTGAAGGCATTGCTTGTGCTGATGTACAACATATGGCTTAATGCACATGTTCAGAAGGCCAACATCAGAGCGTTATTATGAAACCGAAGGCCATCTGGGCATATTCATTGCTTTAAATATTAATGGTAATTACACTTTTGTTATATGCGACTTTCATCAACTTGAAAGAAATAGTTCATTCAAAAATAAAAATTTGTATAGTTATAATTCAGTATAATTATTCATTACTCACACTGTATGTTTAATGGGTGCAAAAACATTACAATTAATAATGTATAAAAAACTATGATTTCTGCTCCAGTGAGCTGAAACTGAGAATCAAATCAGTCTGATTTGTAAATTAACTTAAAAGGTTCACAAATCATTTACAGCTTATATTTCTTCATAAAATGTTGTATATAGTCAAATGGACTACTTTCAATAATCTGTTTTATGTCCTACATACGGCTTGAATGATTCAGTCTCCATTTATTGTAATAACATGGAAAAGATCAACCAACACCTTCATTGAAATTTCTCCTTTTGCATTCGACATTTTTTATTCACTTTTTGTGTCTTTAGTGTGTCTTTAGTCACTTAAATGGAACGGGGGGGGGGGGGGTAACTCTCACTATTATGCCGCTCCTTGATTTAAGATCTCAAACCAAAACCTGTTACGCCACTCTGTTATTTATCAATCAAGAGCCAATCTTAGCTCTCCTTTCTTGTAAAGATCAACAGTTGCCAGAGAGCGATACCAGTAGCTGATGGTGGCGATAAACCTGTGTTCTGTGGAAACATGGCGCCCCACTGTTACAGCAATGAAGGCGATGAGAGCAGATAAGCCATTATACCAGCTTCGGCTTGTCAGCTGTATTATACTCTTCCTCGTAAACCTATTCAGTGATTGAGCACCTGTTTGCAAAGTCGGGCTCTAGGAAAATACACACACAGGTGTCAGACTGCCGTACAGTAACAGCTCGGTTCACAAATGGTTTTTAAATCAGTGGCGTCAAGATCAGATGGAACCGACATCATAATTTGTAGAATGTCATACGGCATGACTCGCATTTTTAACGTGGCGAATGGAAATTTCCAGGCTTGCTCATAATGAAAGAATATCCTGATTTAAAGCTGTTCCATTTTAAAAAAAAACTGTTCTTTTCCGAGTTAGAGCATTGTAATCCTATGGAGTAATGCAGAGAGAATGCTCTGCAGTGTAGATGATGTTCTAGTCTCCGTCTACATTAACTCATTTGATTATTTTCCCAACAAAACTTTACTTTTGAAGTGTCCATCTAACTTGAAGTTTGCCTGGATAGGTGAACGCAGTTTATTTATTTGGGCCAATCATCAGCAGGAGAACAACTGGATGTGCTCCAATCAAAACAGGCTTTGACTTTAGTATGCAAATGTGTTGGAAAGGTAATTTCTGCATTTACAACTGTGTTTACTGACCTTTGATACTTGCACATGATATGTCAAGATCAAGCACAAACTAGCACTGTGATGAAAAAGCAACAAATACAGTCCAAATCAAACAGAAGGGGCTCCAGACTTTGACTAAAATAGTTGCAAATGTGACAAAAATGCACATTTTCAATAATAATTTAACATGTAGTCATCATTGGTGACAGTTGGGAAAACTGTCACAAATTAAGCACCCTTATAAAAGGTTTCATTAATGATTACGCCAGTGTTTCCGATCAAAAATGAAGTAACTCATATGAACAAGTTCTTTTCAAGTGAGTCTGCGATGATTTATGAAACAGTGTTGAATCAGTGAATTGTTTACAGCTGACTCCTTCACTGAACTGAGTCATATTTTTATATGTGCGTTTTAAAATAAGAACGGAATTTGAGACTATTTACAGATTAATAAAATAATACATTTAAATAAAAAAGTCATTTATCAAAAAAATGTTTTTGTTGAAAAAATTAATTATATTTTATAATAAACGTATACCGATAATAACATTAAATATATTAAATATTACATAATAGATTGGATAAACAGTGATCATGTAATTTGTCAACTGATTTTTTTTAAATAAGTAAATAAAAAGCCTTTCATTTTAGGATCCAGTGGCTCCCTCTTCTTATTTATTTATTTTGAAATTTTAAATTTAAATTTGTTATCTACATTATTAATAAATACATTTATTTATCTTAATTTATTTTTATTTTTTGGGGCTCTGTAAACTTTTGTAAGTTTTTTTTTTCATAAAGTCTTCGAAATCCTGACATGAAACAAAAAGTTAATCTCTCATTCCAAGCAGAAATTGAGGTTTCCTGTCAAGAGTTTGCTTTCTATCTTGCCTTCGCTTTGAGCATTCACTGCGCTTGCTCTGTTTAGGTCGTAAACAGCTTCTCCTCAAAGGCGGAAGTGTTGCGTTTCAGTGATAAAGTTTATCAGCTCCAAGGGGTGTCGGAGAAGCAACAGAGGGGCCCTGAATCGTGCCAAAAACACCACAAAACCTCATTCTCACCCATACAAGTTGATTCAGTGGTAGCAACAAATTTACAAGCAACAATCAATCCATATTTAGTTTCTACAGGAGTTATATACAATTGACGTCACGCTTCCAAGATTCATATTGCATGAAAAATGCATGCTTGTTCACAGAAAACAATTGCAACAAGTGCTCTTTCTCAGTACACATACACAGCATTTCAACCCTTTCTCAATGTACTCTGAAACACAAAGCAATCATTGTGGCTTAATTTACGTGTTTCTGCCAGCAACACAAATGTACCCATCAGCAGCACGGAGTGGCAAAATGTTGACTTCCCATTAAACAAAACACACTGACATTATCTCCCATCTGTAATTATTTGAATTACTGTATGTCTACAAGAGCAACTTTCATAATACGCTGCACTAAAAATACTCAAAATGCTCATTTTGTCTTATTACATTGTGCTAGACATAATGTTCGAGCTGCCTCGTGTTTAATGAATCTCACTGGAGACCTGGTCACGGTGCACGAAACCAAAGTACACTGTTTACGTAAAAGGCCTTCAGACATCACAGGGCTGATCAAATTTGACTCTATGTACTCGTAAGTTGGTGAGCTATACGCTGAATAATGTGATTTGTTTGTTTAAATGGGCTACCTGACACCCGTGAACTCGCTGCTTTACGCATTTGGAGATTAAAGTTGTGCAGAATGACTGGATTCTGAGTTGTTCTTTTCTCTCCGCTTCTGTCTTTCGGTTTCCACCACGAGATTTTTATCCTTATCATGAAGTCTGCTGTGGATTCAGCAGCTCGAACTTAATGTCATTGAGAAAAATTAGTTTTACATTTGTAAAAACCTTAATTTTTTTTAAATAGAGCAAGATCAGTTAAGTCTCTTATGTTATAATTTGAAATGACAAATAAATACTTAACAATAATGCTTTAAAAAATGTAATCTTACAATTCAGTTGGCTTTTGTGGTTTGATGTAAATCTGTAATGCTCAATAAAAGTGCCTTCTATTTATAGCGGGACTCTATTTCTATTGAACCAACAGAAATGTAACTTTACCAAGTTTTGCTCATTTGTTTTTTTTTTTAATAGAAAGCTGACATTATGCTCTTTTATTATTTCCTCAAAACCCAAGATTAAAAAAATAGTCTCTGCTGTAGTGTCTGGCGCACATGACTGTGTTTGGATGTGAAATGCATATGCGTGTGCATTGTTTCCACTTCATTGTGGCTAGGAAATGTCTCCAGGGCTTGCCCACCCAGGCCCCTGTAACAGCTGCTGTAAACCCTGTACTGTGATGGTCAAGTGTGTCTCCCCCCTTCTAGGAAAAACCTTTCCTGAAAAGCCTCTATAAACAGAGCAAAACCAGTATCCAGTTTTAGAAATGTTAGCGAATTCAAAATCCTATGTTGATTTTTGTTATTATTATCTGTGACATGTTTCATGTTTACAAAAAAAAATATTTTGACACCAAAAATGTATTTAAATTTTTGTTTACGTTGGGAAATATATGGTGTAGTTTAAGTATTTAGTTCCTGTGTTGCAGAAGCAGAGTTTATACAATTGAAAAACCACAAAATTGGCCTCTTGCAGTGGGTCATTAAAATAACTACCATACTAAAACCACAATTATCGGATCACTCTTTGCATTGTAAATCTGACTAGTGCAAATGCATTAGGAAACAAAACAATACTGAAGTGTTTGTTCCTGTGGACAGTGTTGGATTAATTATAATTTGGTCTGGATGAAGAAATTGAGGTCTGTAATCAAATAAGAGAACATTATTTGACATTGTGTCTTTTTTCTTACTCTCATTTTCGATTTCTAGAGAATGCAGCATGATTTTTGTTCTGCTTTTCATTGAAGTGACACAAAAAATATATTTAAATGTGTAGACTGTATAATCTGGTGTCATGGCTAATTTTAAGATGGATATCTGTATATTTTATGATAATATACAATGTAATTTGTATATTCGTTTTTTACTTTTAATATTTTTCTCTCTGAAGTAATTGGACAGTTTTAATTATAAAGACGTTACTTAACTATTATCAACAATTTCAAGTCCAATGAAAATAAACAAAAGGGCAAGTGTGCTTCTTTTAAGATGGTAATTTCTCTTGTGCGTTTAAGAGAAAAGTCCAGATTTAGAGCGCATGGTTTCTCTTTCATATCAGAGCTTGTGTCCTGTTCAATTCCTCATACTTTTCTTCTGACACACATTCTTTTAAAGATAATGCCAAAATGTTCAAACCAAAGCAAAAATTCTTCCTCATGCCAGTTTCCCTCAAGAACATTAAGTGTTGTAGCTCCCCCGAGGAAGCTTCATCTGCATTAGGTTTGACTGGCCCTCTTGTTTCTGTGTATTCCAGCTATGAACACAAGCAATTATGAGCCTAAGCCTTGTATTTTTTCGCCCTGCACAAATTTCACCTGGCTCTTTCACATTCCACATTCCACCATAAGCAGTACCATAACAAGTTGTACATTTTTGTGTGAAATGTTGTACGGGTCCAATCGCTCTATAATCCAAGACAACTACAACACTGCCCTGCTCAACCTTGACGCACTTCTCACAGGTCTTCATCCCCCCTGAGAAAAGTCGCCACTAGTGCATTCACAACTTTAGGTAATATGATTACAGCAGGTTTGATATTCACCTGACATGTGATATAGTGCAAGCTGACCTTACTGACATGCACTGATTCATTGTTCATCAGTGCAGACCTAATACATACATGCATTAACAAAGAAGTACAATTTTGCTCTTCTGAACATCTTGGAAAATTGATCAGGCATATTGTGAGTACTAAAATAATTCTTGAGAAGGAAAAATGTAAAACTCTACAGCTAAAAGCACTGACGTAAGAAGTGACAGAAACTTACAACTCTGCCTCAGCTTCGGAGAATTCACTGAAGAAGGTGCTTCCGTTGGAGTGCGGCGGTCCCGGCGACGGCTCCTCGCTCCTGTAGCTGCTCTGGCTGCTCCTGTCCTCAGGCAGTGTCTCTTGCGATATGGGGGGCTTCTGGAACGATCCAGACATTCCTGGCTCCGCAGACCCCAAGAAGCAGGGGCATCGAGTCCGAAGCCTCTTGTAAAGGAAGTTTATTTTCAGAGAGGGTTATCCAGGGACAGCCAAGAAGGTTCTTGAAGGCCGCACGAAACTCTGGGCTTCGGCAGTAGATGATGGGGTTGAGGCCGGAGTTGATGTAGCCTAACCAGTTTAAGAAACGAAAAACGTCCTGTCCAGCATGTTTCGATCGAAGACCTTAATGATGTTCACTATGAAGAAAGGCAACCAGCAGAGTGTGAAGACGCCCATGATGATGCCCAGTGTCTTGAGGGCCTTGTGCTCCTTGATGACAGTTAATCTCGACGGTCGCCTTCGGGAACTTTTCCGCCTCACCGTCGTTCCTCCGACGTTATTGCACATCGAAGGCAAGTTGTTGTTGCCATGAATTGTCGGCAGTACCTGGTTTCCCATGCACTCATTTTGGAATCTCAAACGGTTCTTGTCGATGAGCTGCACCTGTCGTGTGGCAATGAGAAAGACGCGTGCGTAGACAAAAATCATGATGAATAGTGGGATATAGAACGAAATCACTGACGAAATGAAAGCAAATAGCATGTTTATTTCTAAATCACAGCACGTGGGTTCATTGTAACAATCTTTTGCTTTCTTGTCATCCTCCACATGATAGTAACTGATTCATAATGGGGACGAAGGAGATTAGAGCCGAGACCAGCCACACGACACAAACAATAATTCGAGCCCTGCACTTATTCAGAAGCTGTTTATACCGCAGGGGCCGAGTGATTGCAATATATCGATCTACCGCGATGATGCAAAGGGTCTCTATGCTGGCGGTTACGCATAACACATCAACCGATGTCCATAACTCGCACAAAGTCTTATTGAGTTGCCATTTCTCCGTTACGACTATCGTGGCGCCTGGTGGCACCACCAGCACCCCCATTATGAGGTCAGCACATGCCAGCGACATGATGAAGATATTCGTCGTAGTCTGCAGCTGGGAGGTGCGTGTGATAGCGATGATGATCAGAAGGTTACCTACGATGATAATGGTTATGATGATCACCATGATGAACAGCACCCACAACTTAAACTCATGTTCTTCACTCCCTGTCAGAGTTGCATTGGTCAGTAGAATGCTGGTCACATTGGTTGGTAGAGTGGAGTTTATCAGAGTTTCCATGTTTCAGAATTCAGAGATCAAGGCATGCAATTAAAAAAAACTGAATATCAGAAACAAGCAGCAGACATAGCTAGGTGATGGAAACGTCTAAAGCAATTGAGATACCATGATGATGTTGCATTTAGTCTTGTATATTATACCACCGTATCTCCAAATCTTGAACAACAGCATCAATTCTGTTTCACCTCTCCTTCAAGCATCCTGAAAGTTGTGCACATCCCGTGTCTTGTAGCATTTGAAGCAAACATATTTGTCATGTTCAACACATCTGAACTGCAGATCTAGGAGGGAAAAAAGTCCCTTTTATTCGAAGTTAAAACTGGTCCATGAGAGATGAGGCAAAAAGCATTTGAACTTTTTGAAAAGCTCTTGAAACCCCCACAGAAAAGTCAGATAAGCAGCCGTCCTGTTAAAGTAGTCCGCTGAAGTGGAGGGGGTTCAGTCAGCGTGTTACCGCCGCGTGTGTGGAGCGGGCGAGTGGAGTTGCCTCTATACTGCCAAAAGCTCAAAGGAGCAGTGACGCTGCCGACAGTCAACAGTTGTACAACACGCACTCTCTCTCTCTCTCTCTGATAATGCTTGCTCGCGCTCTCTCTCTCTCTTGTGGAGTTGAGCGTTCAGCATGCTATAGTTGCAGTCACATTTCACCCGAGGGGTGGAGTTGTAAAGAGTGCCTCACACACACACACACACACACACACACACACACACACACGCACACACACACACACACCCTCTGTCTCTCTGTCCAACAAGCACACAATCAGCAAAAATAAAACACTTTTTATCTTGTATCAGATCAGAAATTATAATATATATATATAATATATACAATAATATGTACCCCAAAATAGTCATGTTTAAAGTGAAGTAAATCAATGAATACAAAATAAAAAAACTACTTTGAAAAACTACTTTGTAACTATTTCCACTCAGAAATTGCTTGTAAATTTCACAAATATTTTCGAAGAAATGGCAAATAACACATTGAATTAGCAATGATTTAAAAAAAAATTTTTTGCAATATAAAATAAAGGTTCAAAATGAGGGGTTTCAAAGCAGAAGAACCATTTGTGGGTCCCCTGAAGAACTGTTTTTAAAAGAACCATTTTTTTCTTAGTGATGAACATTAATACTCAAAGCAACTTTCATTGTAAAGAACCTTTTGTGTAATGGAAATGTTCTATGGATATTAAAGGTTTTATATGGGACCATAGATGCCACTAAAAAAACTTGAACAAATGTTACTAAATAAAAAATAAAACAAAATAGACTGTCAGTAAAGTGAACCTACTAAAACGTCTTTAAACATGTTTAAAATACATGGAATACATGGATTAAATACATGGAGTATTTTGAGTATTAAACTTAATGTAGTATTATTTATTTTGACTATTACATTAACATTAAAGGAACAATTTATAAATATCTGTATATATATTAGTGCTATCAAAATTAGGAGGGGATTATGCAGGGGATTAATGTTTCCAGTTTAACGACATTAAAAATATTAATATTAAATATTACATTTAACGCAGTTAATGCAGGGCGGAGCTAGGGTTGGCCATCTCACTCACAACTGCTGTTTCTGTCTCTTTTTTCTCAACAAGAATTCGGTTTATTTAGACACAGAACATCTTTACGACCACATCAAACGGGAGACTTTTCAGGCACACACTCAACCTCAGCGTCAGTCAAACAAGAGCGGAAACAGTACAGGTGATTCAGTAGAACATCAGTGAACTATGGTCAGATGAGATGTTGTCAGGTCATATGTCAGTAAAAACAAATGTTCCTGTCCTGTCAGCTGTTATACTGTGCTCGTAGCATGTGTTCTTCAATTGCACTCACAAATACAGCGGCGCACGCTGTAGCCTGTATCATTTCATATAAAAGCATGAATGAAACCAAGAGCATGCGTGTCAGATCCACATCACGTTCAGCTGTGGCAGCTCTTAAAGTAACAGCAGCCAAATAACCTAATAAGCCAGCTGCTGTCTGTTAATCAAAGAACAAAACAAAAAAAAGTAAATCAATAACGCGATCAATCACAATTACTATTAATTGTGATCGATTACATTTCATGATTTTTTTTCTCGATTGATAGCACTGTATATATAATATATATAATTGCTCAATCAGTGTTTCAATTGCAGAAAGACGTCTTTGAAACCGCTTGTAAACAAAATGTCACATAGAATTGAATTTACCTCAGGCAAGTCATCAGTGTCTACAGCTCATTATTTGCTAGAGAAATGAAGTCTAGAGAAGAGCATTTTGAGAAATATTAGACTATATAATTAATTATATTTTATTTTACCTGTTAGTGATGTCTTAATTAATTACATTTAAATCTACATACATGTTTACATGCAAATGTTTAATATGAGTGTTGATTATTATAGTAAAAAATTGAATTTAAGTTTGGGCTCTGTTGTTAATTGTAACCTTATGTAAAAATTGGTTTTGTAGAAAATGTTTTAATTGTAATTATTTTAAAGAAAAAGCAGTGTGTGTGTGTGTGTGTGTGTGTGTGTGTGTGTGTGTGTGTGTGTGTGTGTGTGTGTGTGTGTGTGTGTGTGTATATATATATATATATATTATATTTTATTTTTTTCTCCTGCTGTACCAGTGCCAGTTTGAGGATTAAGACAAAAATGCATGACATGACACTTTATATCAAAATGAATGTTTATGTTGGCATTGAAGTAATAATTTCCTGAAAGAGATTCAGATAATTATCCCATGTTTCCATGTCTAATGTCCAATGTCTTCGTCTCCATCTCACCCTGAGGGTAGCTGCCACAACCAGACAGGAATGTTCAGACGGAGCTATCTGTTCATACCCATCTCTTTTAGTATTGTCCTGGTGTTACATGTTCAAAGGAAGTCAGAAATGTTTTTGTATGTCAAGAATTCAGTCACAAGGCTATCTAAGTCTCTGTCAATCATTCTGTGATCAGATTAGTTAGAGTCAAACTGATGGCTGATAGTGCATGTCTGCTAATTGTGGATTCCTTTAGAGTCTGGTTTTAATTACAGTGAAGTAGAGTGGCATGCAAACGTTTGGGAACCCCTTGCAGAATCTGTGAAAATGTGAATAATTAAAATAAGAGAGATCGTACAAAATGCATGTTATTTTTTAATTTAGTACTGTCCTGAGTATGATATTTTACATAAAATATATTTATAATCCACAAAACAAAAATGAAAAAATGTTACAAAAATTGTTTTATATAAGAAAATGATTGCATTAGCTTAGTTAACTACTGTATTTTAAACAAAAGCACAAATCCAATTCTTGCGAGAGTAGCTGCAAAGTCTGTCATGTTACATCCCAACCTGTTGTGGCGTATCTTCTACGATCACATTCTGCTGTGTTCTGTTGCAGTGTTTCGCGATATGAACAGGATTCCAGCTCCCTTGGGGCCGTTGTTCAGCACTAAAAATAATAGATGCTTATCTGGCCTGCGACTCACGCCAACCTGACCACAACCAGAAAGAACAATCAAGACAAATGCCTGGCATGCCATTCAGCTGCGAGGATCTGGGCAGAGTAGTCGCCAAGGTCTTTGTCATCAAGTACTTCCTTCCCTCCTCTGTCTCTCTTCCTCCTCTCTGTCTTTCTGCTTGACATTATCTTATTTTGTTCACACCACTCAATACGTTAGCGTGTGCTCTCGGTTGCAAACCCTTGTGAAAAAGAAGTATTGTTGTTTTCCTTTAAATAGAGTACTCATTATTGAACTTTAAAATAATATACTGAGGTGCAAACTGCAATTAAATGAAAATATAGGATAGATTAAATATTTAAAATGCAATTAATTGATTTTTGAGTGTTTTTGATACTTAAGTAGGACTTAAATACATATTTAAAAGTCATTTCGGTAACACTTTATTTTAGGGTCTAACTAGTTGCTTATTAGCATGCATATTACTAGAATATTAGCCATTTATTAGTAGTAATTAAACACATATTAATGCCTTATTCTACATCCCTAATCCTAAACTTAACAACTACCTTACTAACTATTAATAATCAGCAAATTAGAAGTTTATTGAGGTAAAAGTCATAGTTATTAGTGAATAAGTGTTCCATATTCTAAAGTTTTACCGTAATTTCATTATTACTCTTTTAGTACATTTAATTTGCCTTTAATTTTATGTCATATACAAGTGCAGTAGTTTTTCTTTTTTTTTTTTAAAGATTTGAAGTACACTAAAGTGCATGTCCAATACAAATAATGAAACTTAATTTTGACAAGGGAAGTGTTGACTAATCACTAGGTCTGAGGCTATAAAATGACATTTAAAGCCACATGTTCCATATAAATCTGAGATTTTTTCCTGAGTGCATGGGTTTAAGGTGAAATCTCATTGTTTCACAGAAATCTAATTGGCTGTTTTAAACATGAACTGTCTTCCACTGACTAGTGTTTTGTTGCACATTTAGTGTGGCCAGACAAACTGCTTGTTCCTGAAAAGTGATTGCATCACACATAGATAGAACAATTGAATATTTAGACCCAGGGATCACGTTATATTCGATTCTGAAAAATGTGTTCATATGACAAGAATATTTCCTCCCAGATTGTCTTAACCGAATCATGTTATATTAACTTTTGTCAAAGAAATTGTCAGAGAACAGTCTAATATTGAAAACAAGGCTCACAATTAGTTCCGGTCACACAGTGCTGAATATAGATGAACACAGATAAAAACAAACTGTATTTCCTCTCTTTCCCCATAAAGACTTGGCAGCATTATTCTCTTTTCAGTCATGTGAGGTTTTATTGCTTTTGTTGTTCTCTTGGGACCTTTATGCAATAAAGTAGTTGGTGAAATAGTGGGATTGACAGTCTAATAAATTGTGTTAATGATTTTATTGACATAAAGGTATTTGAAAGTATTAAAGTGGTCAAATGCAGCTAAAGGTATATGCACCAGACTGCACTCAGATGACCTGAAGTGTTATTGTGTCTCCATCTGAGCACTATGAAAGTTTGTCGGTGCTCATGATCTTCAGAGAAATTCTTCTGTAAACCCTGATGTGATTTAAGTATTTTATTAGATTTCAGAATGATCACTGACCCACAAGCTTCATGCCGTTCTAAATAAGTTTGGGCAGAGGCTACAAATAAACTGCTAAACACTGATGTCCTCAGTCAGAAGAGTGCTTCATGTTAGCTTAGACTTCAACTGAAACCTTTTGGTTAGTTCTCAGATATATTATTCATACCTGCAGAAACGAGACGGAACATTATTCTCAGTTAAATTCAGTATGTTTGCATTATGGTTTATTATGATGATTGGGCTCAGAAATGAATTTTTTTTTTTCAGTGAAAGGTTTTTAACTCTTAACAATTTTGTCATCATTTACTCACCCTTGAATTGTTCCAAATCTGTATGTATTTCTTCCTTCTGAACACAAAAGAAGATATTTTGAAGAATGTGTAAAAGCAAAACCTGATCTGATCCCTGTTGACCATTGTTCCCTGTTGATTTTACCATTGACATAGTATTTTTTCTTCTTCTCCATACTATGGAAGTGAACAGCTACCAGCAATTGTTTGGTTACAAGCATTCTTCAAAATATCTTCTTTTGTGTTTATCAAAAAAAAAAAACTCATACAGTTTTGGAATGTCATGAGATGAGTAAATGATGACAGAATTGTCATTTTTAGGGGAACTATCCCTTTAAGACTCAATATAAGATTAAATTTAAGATGTAAAAAGAAAAATATATATTTACTAAACTGGTGTACTTAAAGTCTGCTAAACTGGAACAACTAATTTTGTACTTAATACACTTTAACTGTGTGGAAGTAGTGCTGAAGTCCAACTGAAGATATATTGAAGTATATTTGATTGTGCTAAAGTGGAACTATTGCAAGTATACTTCAGTCACATTTAAATATCTTTCATTTAAAGACTGAAATAATTCAAAGATCAATCAGTCCTCATCAATCGTGACATTAAAACCCATGTTAGGCTTAAAATGAAGAAATGTGCATTGTGCACAAGTAGTAGGCCTACTCCAAATAATGTTTAATTGTAATTTTTATATCAGCAAGTCTCGAGCAATATTTCAGTAAATATATTAACAGATTTGAAATATACTTAGCATGAAATACATGTATTTTAAACAAATTATTTTATTATTAAGGTATATCAGGCATTTCAAATCTAACCAACAGTGATGCCATTGCATACTGAATCATCTCAAGGAAATGTATAGAGTTAATCTTCAGGATATGGACATAAAACTAGAACACACAGTAAAAGTTTGTAGAATTCATTATATATCACTTTTCTCACACAATATTAACAATGTGGCAGGGGGTATGTGGGTTTGAGTGGTTACTGCTGGCTCCGAGTGCATTAGCAAGCGGGGTGATGAATGTGCTGTGCAAGTGGAGTGACTCATTAACGAGAGGCTCATCTGAACTTGTTAAGGGCTTAATTGGATTGAGCAATAAAAGCTCTTCTACAGTCTCTTATTTTGATTGATGATAATGCACAGGTGCCCCCTCTCCTCTGTCTCTCTCTCGCTCCACTTTTTTCTCTTAAGTGAGATTTCGATTTGTAGGGAGTGCGTGGTTATGTTTGAAGGGCACTGCAAAGGTCGAAAAAACAGTTACAAGCATAAATATTTTTTTAGAGTCACCATGGAATCAAAATGTATTTTTTTTATCAAATATGCAGTGTTTATTATTAATTATTTATCCATGCTGTCACTAACATTAGACAATTTCAATTGAAATTAGCTAAAATAAATAAAAATAATAAAAACAATCTACAAAAATAAAAGTATTCTGTTCACAAGTTATATTTCTTTAAAATGTGTTCCTTATTACATAAATGCTCATGACATGATTGCAGCAATTACATTTTTAGAAAACCCTGTATTACTGGATGATTTTTTTTTGAGAACAATGCTTTCTCTAAAGGAAATGACAGGGATAATCCAAAGCGACTTACAGTGCATTCACAAATGGGAATCGAACCCACAAGCGCTGACTACAGGGATACATCTTATTCAAAAATTCCAGACCTTAGACCTTTATTTAAAATAACAATGATTTTTTTAAATATTCTAATACAATATATAAATATATATATATTCTAAAAAAATAAAAGTATTCTGCCACAGTAGGTTATTTTTACCTTGTTTTCTCTTGAAAATAAATGACAAGTTTATAAATTGTATAAAAATACTTGTTTGTTTATTCAAGAAAATATGCTGTGTTATTAAAAAATAATAATCTGTGTTATTTCATATACTCTTATTCACTAATCTACAGAACTAGTAGTGTTTGATGTTGCAAGATATGTGAAGTAAGTCACCAAATGTACAGATGTCAGCAGCGAACACTATGCAAATTGGAAAGCTTCTGTCAGCACTCGTTACACCCTTTTTTGGAGGACGTTGGACACTCCCTTTGAAGGAAACAGTGAAAAGCGCTGAGGACGGGCAGTATTTCTCCAATGGTAGCGATTGAGGGGATATCCTTTGAGATCGCATATAAAGGGCATATTGCTTTTTCGCTGTATATAGAAACAGCACATATTTATAATTGTGTTCTCATGCATCTGAGTGTTTTCTTGTTCTTTGTATGTATGTTTTAGGGTTGTCAATGGGAACCGCAGCAGTAAGTGTCGGAGCTGACAGACTTGGCAGGTGGTCATTAGTCTGTGCGTGAGAACGTGCCATAGCTGGCTGTGGTAGTAGTCCAGAGGGCTGGGGTGAAGACTGGCACAGCTTCAGGTGTTGACGGCCAGTGGCCCTTTAAAAAGGTCACCTCGCTGCTTTCATGCCCAAAATAAACTTTTATAAGCGGCATGCTTGGCCTGTCAAATAACAGTAAATTTATACGGCTCCTGACAAATATTTTCAAGATTACATTTTAACTTGGTTAGTCTTTGTCCATTGATCAAATCAGCCTTTGATCAAGTCGGCTAAATTGAAATTTTGGATACATTGAGGTACTGACTGACACAACTTGTTTTTGATTGGATAACAGGGACCAAAATAGTCTAGCCATTAGTTGGGTTGTGTTTGGGTTTCTGAGCCAATGACTGATAAGCACAGTGATCGTTGGAAACCAAAATATATTTGGTGCAGTCATCTGATAATCTCTTGGCAAAGCAGTCAGATTCCTTCACTTTTATTGGTCATGGTAATTGTAACTGTTTTATTGAGCCAATATTTGTTCTCTTACTTTGTGTTTATCACTTTGACAGAGAAAGTTGTATGCATTGGTTAACTTCCTGCCTTTAGAGTTTCTCATCCATTGAATTATTGTAATCTATATATTTCTATTGAAGTTTTTATCATCAAACATTTCACTACATAATAAAAAGTATGTGAACACCTACTTTTAGCTATCAATTTCAGCTGTTTTAGCTACACCCTTAACTAACAAGTGCATAAAATCAAACAGGAATGGGGCACACCAAAGTTCATGAAGAAATGGTTTACTCAGGGAAGAACTTGACTGATCTGCACAAAACCCAGTCTGGAACCCTTATTGAACAACTTTGATATGAATTTGAACAGCAAGCCTTCACTCAAAATCAGTGTCTGACCTCATTGATGTTCTTTGAACATGTAGTGTTGTATCTGTTGATGAAAACTTAAATGGAAATACAAATAGATTACAATCATTCAATGAATAGGAAACGCTAAAGGTAATAATTTCACCCCTTGTACTGTATCCAAGTTTCGTTGTCAAAGCAATAAACACAATGAAAGAGAAAAAATATTGGCTCAACAAAACTCTTGTGTCTGAATAAGATCAAATCCTCAGAGTCATGTTCCAACATTTAGTGCACTCTCTTAAAGATAAGATTTTTTTTGGCATGAAGAACCTTTAAAGCAATGGTCTCAAACTCAATTCCTGGAGGGCCGCAGCTCTGCAGAGTTTAGCTCCAACCAGCTCCAACACACCTGCTTGGAAGTTTCTTAGTAATCCTGAAGACCTTGATTATCTGGATCAGGTGTGTTTGATTAGGGTTGGAGCTAAACTATGCAGAGCTGTGGCCCTCCAGGAATTGAGTTTGAGACCAACACTTTTAATGGGATAGTTAACCAAAAATGCAAATTATTTTAATTACTCACCCTGTCGTTCCAAACACGCAAGACCATTCATTCACCTTCAGAACACAAATGAAGACATTTTTAATGAAATCTGAGCTTTCTGACCCTTCATAGACAACAACACAACTACCAAGCTCAAGGCCCAGAAAGGTAGTAAGTACATTGTTAAAATAGTCTATTTTCACGAGAGTACCACGCAGGTTCTGATTCAGAAGGCATCATGGTACTGTCATGAATGGCGATGGAGACTGACCCGGAAGAGAAGAAATCGTTAAATCAATTAATTTTAGTTTTCTTTGTGCACAAAAAAGCATTTTCATAGCTTCATAAAAGTACAGTTGAACCACTGATGTGGACTATTTTAATGATGTCCTAACTGCTGTCTATGCGGGGTCAGAAAGCTCTTGTATTTTATCAAAAATATCTTAATTTGTGTTCTGAAGATAAACAAAGGTCTTACAGGTTTGGAACGACATGAGGGTGAGTAATTAATGAAATAATTTTTATTTTTGGGTGAGCTATCCCGTTAACATCCATGGATCCTTTCCGTTCCACAAAAGGTTATTTTAAAGGAACTCAGAATGATTATTTAAAGGGGCCATCGGATGCCCATTTTCCACAAGTTGATATGGTTCTTTAGGGTCTTAATGAAAAGTCTATAACATACTTTGGTTACAATTTCTCAATGGTAGTGTAAGACAACATCCTTTTTACCTTGCCAAAAACAGCTCCGCACACAGCAACCCATTTTAGTGCATGTTTCTTTAAATGCTAATGAGCTCTGCTCACCGTGGGGTGATGAGCCGTTCTCATGCTACTGTTTACCCTAGTCACGGAACTTGCTAACTAGCACACTATTAGGAAAGGCGATTTGCAAGGATTCATAAAATAACCTTATACTCACTTCTTCTGTAGGTGAGGCTGGATCACAAATGGTTTGCGTGATCTTAGACGCATTTAGGTAGATCGGGAGATGCATTCCCTTCAAAAACATACGTAATCTTCTGCGTCTTCAACTGAGTAAATGATGACTGCTATGTTCATTATCCAACAACAAAGCACCTCAATCGCTTAGGAGACATTCTTGTCCACCGCTGCTCTGGCGTCAAAACAATGGCGGACTGATGACAGCTCACTCATGGCAGGTCTAAGGTAAAACGCTAGTGTCAATCAACAATCGTGGGAGGGGCCTGGGTCTGTGTGACGTCACACAGCCAAGAAGAATGGCTTGGTTTGAGAAAGGGGATATTATTTATAGGGATTTTAGGGAGAAATCCACTGTGTGGATTTTTTATCATTACAGGGTGGTTGTGTTCACACACTGCCAACACACATTTCAGTTCAAACAACATGTAAAAGTGAATTTTGCACCCGATGACCCCTTTAATGGCATCACTGTGAAAAGCCACTTTTGGTACCTTTATTTTTTTAACAATGTAAGCTGCCAGTGTACTTGTGCACTTGTTACAAACCAGCTTGTTTTTTGTTAATCTTTAAAATATAAATAATAATAAGATAATTTTAATGAAACCTGAAAGATTTCTCTCCCTCCATCAAAAATGTCATGCTTTTAGTGTTTGTTTTCGCACATCAAGCAAATACGGTGAGCTTCATATTTTATGTTCTCTATGTATGCATGTTGTTCATTATTTACATGTGAATAAAAAACTAAATGAAATCCATTCATCGTGTAAGCGATTATCTCTTCAGAAGACTTGGATTAGAACACTCAATTTATTTGGATTACTCTTTGAAGCCAGAAAGTGTTGGTGGAATGGAATTCCAATGTTGGGACAGAATTCTCTCAGGTTTCATTAAAAATATCTTCAATTATGTTTTGAATGTGCATGAAAGGTTTGAAACAACATCAGGGTGAGTAAAGGATGACAGAATGTTCATTTTTGGGTGAACTAACTGTTTCAGTCCAATGCTTTAACAAGCAAGTAAAATATTAATGCCAGTGCTTTAGAAATGAAATGTTCAGTAAGTGAATTTCAGTGTGGTGTCCAGGTGTCCACATTCTTGTGGTCATGTAAGGATCCGCTTGATCACGGTACTCCACAAGAAAGCCTATTTTTATTGTAATTCAACACTAAAACAACAGCAAAAAGGGCCTTGATTATTAGTCGAGAAGCACTTGAGAACCTCCCTTCTAGAACATTCACATCGTCCCAGTAATGACTCAGGAAAAGCTCTTTATCACTGCAGGCAAACTCAAAGCTATAATAGACATAGTCCCGATGCCTCGTAAATTTGTTTTGCTCCATTTCCTTGACCCTTCCCACATCTGTCCGCCTCCGGTCTCTGTCAGCATTGCCTTAGAAGAGCTTAGCCGGATTGTTAGAAGTTTTCAAGACTGCAACTCTGTCCTTCAAAGGGTGAAAACAAAGAGCAGGCCTCCTTGAATTAGTTAGATGCTATCAAGCTTGGCTGTAAATTATGAGCACAGTCAAAATGCCTTAGTCCGCCTGTTTATCATGCACCCGCCACCAATTTGTTTTCGGGATTGTTTCATTAATTGCCATGGAAACGTCTGCGCAGGTCGGGATCAAATTAGAGACGGCCCTCTTTGCAGAACAGCGACATGATCCCGTTCCTTGAGGGGGAAAAGCAGAGTGAGAAAAGTGGAATTAAGGATGAAAGGAAAGTTTAAATCCAATTTAGAGAACGAGATTGCCTTAACTTGAATGTGTGGCATGCGGTATTGGTCAAGAGAGGACATCCGAGAAAAAAGTACTATGGAGTGGAAACTACAAATGGGGTAAAATTAAGGGACAGAAGTTCTTTTTTCACAAAAAAAGGCGAGAGAAGGACATAGTAAATTATTTCACAACTAGGCTCTTCTGATTGGCATTTAGCTTCTCTGGGAATGCACTGTGAAAATCAACATACTATGATCATGTATGGCAAATGTAACAGAAACGGTGTCAGATTTCACTAAAATATGTCAGTCAGGTGATTGCTCAAAACCAGTGAGCCGCATATTACAAAGCAAACAGAACAGAAAATATGATATATAAATCTGGAGAATTATTACATCTCAAGTTCGAATCAAAAGAAACACGGCGGCAGGTGATTTTGAAGTGTTTGTTTGCATAAAACCTTTGCTAATATTTCCATGTGTTGCTCCTCTCAAAATCAGTCGGATACAGTACCAAGACAAATAATGTATATTAATCCATGTCAAACATTAAAAAGTTTTTCTTCAATAGCTGAAATTATTAAAGCCAACGTTTCCATATGTCCAAAAGAATGTCGGTTTGAAACGCTGCATGCTGTTTTGATATCTCTCTCTTTTTGATATTTCAAGGCTGCATGTCGTGACTAGCCTGTTTGTGTGTAATTTAGTATTGCCCTGTCTCGGTTTGTTTGAGTGGCGTTTTCTTAACACAGGAAATTCTCCATTAGCATGGGAGGCTAATCAAGAGCGCTGAAGGAAATAGGAAACGTTCAGAGCAAAACAGTGCGTCCCTCCCACTCTGCCTCGGCTATTCCAGTAACTTTTCTTTATTATTATTATCTTATACTTTAATATTATTACACTTTTCTAAATCTGGCCAGTTCAGGGAATGTTTGTAAATAAAGTAGGAGACATTTTTAGTCTGTGCTATTTTTTTTTAATAATTAATTAACATTTTACTTTCTGAAACATACAAAACAAGTTGAAAGATCCATCCATCCACCCACCAATCATCAGCCAACAAGTATTTATGGAAATTCCTTCAATTCCAGCTTTGTTATTTCATTTGGTTTTAATTCACAATTATTCTGAATTGTGAATAATAATATGAAATAATTCATATTAATGTAAAATAATTTAATAAGCAATTTAAAATAACCATTTTCTATTGTAATGTATTTTATAACAATAATAAAGTTTTTAAATAATTTTTAAATAAGTCTCCTATGCTCAACATAGTTGCATGTATTTAATAAAAATACAGAAAAACCTGTAATATTGTGAAATACTAATACAATTTAAAATAGTGGTTTTCTATTGTAATATATTTTAAAATGTAATTTATTCAGCATCATTACTCCAGTCTTCAGTGTCACATGATCCTTCAGAAATCCTTCTGATATACTGATTTGCTGCTCAAGAAACATTTCATATAAATATCTTTGTGGAAACCATGATACACATTTTTCAACATATTTTTCAGAGTTTTTTGATGAATAGAACATTAATTAAAATTGAAAATTATGTACAAATCTTTTGTAACATTAATCATCACTTGATACATTAAAAGTGTCCTTACTGAATAAAAGTACGCTGAAAAAAAACACTTACTGATTCAAAACTTTGTATATATTCATAATAATTATATTATTTTTATAATTCCTTAATTAAAAGCACAAAAAGAAAGCATTTATGTGAAGAAGCACACCCATGGGTTGAAGTGTGGGGACAAATGTTTTAGTCATGAAATCAAATTCCAGTGACAGTTTGACCTGAAATAAGAGTAAGGACATGTACGTGCGCTACATGATGTTATGAGACAGTTTGTTTCACCCTTGTTTTGTCATGATCCAACCACTGTAGCTTGGCAAGAAACATGTCAATGTATCAAAGATCTGGAGCGCATCTCTCCCCTCGTTGCATAATGGAGCTTTGGGAATGATGGCCAAACTATCTATAAGCACTCAAGCAGATCTATCCAGTAATTGCTCAGAGACGTGCTAGAGTCAAAATCCACATGATTTGTGGAGCTCAGTTGGTCAATCCGTCTGAGCGTTTCAACACAGCAGGGAAAAATGCAGTTTCAACACCAGAGTCAAATGAATTTGTGGTTCACTCCTCAGAAATGACCACAGTTTAACTGTATAAACCATTACGACATGTTACCTACAGTAACATTCCCCTCTAAAAACAAGGAAACACACTTAGAAAAGTGCAAAATCTTTCCAGTCTCGATTGCACACTTGCTTTCAGATTTGAAAGAAAAACAAACCATTGCTCAGGATGTTGTCCATTCTATTATGTAATAATTCACAGAAAGAGTGCACTGAAAGTGCATTTGCTTTCATTTCTCAAATATCAGTAATATTTGCATTGCTTTTGTTTGTTTGTTTTTAACAGAGATGTGGTCTACATATAGCTGCACTAAGAAAAATACCTGGAGAAAGCTCTCAGTTTGCATTGCCATTCGTGTCAATGCTAGTTGTTTGGCTGGTGCAGGACCCCAAAGGTAAGTGATTTGAAACCTGCCATGGTGTTCAGTTCTACCGCCCACTTATTGTGAGCCAGTCACCTAAGCTCTAAATGCCATGTCAATTATTACTTTGGAGCGGTGGGGAAATGACTAGACTTCACTAATATCATTGCTTTGACATCAAAGGCAGCAGACAAGGAAAAGTGCATTTCACACTTTCAAGAGCCTAAAAAAAAAAAATCAGAAACTGGTAAAACATCTGCTATAATATCATTACATATTTATGTTGAATAGCCAGTTGAATGCAGCTGAATAGAGATTTATTGCATCCATATGGTGTAGGTATGACATCTAATATCCAGATCTTGAGCGCTTGGATGACACTTTTGCGAGCAACCCGAGTTCAAACCTGGTTTTTGTCATTTCCTGATCCCATTTCCTTCTCTCCTCTCATGTTTCACTGTCTTCTCAATAAAAATGGTAATAACACTGAAGGTTGCAAAGGGTATGACAATAACAGCCGCATTCAAAAACATCGCCAATGTCCTTACAACTAATGGTCATTAGTTTGTGTATTTTTATAAACCCATTAGCAATTTATTTTATTTTAGGGCATGTTTACAAGAGAAGACATTTTGAAGAATGTGGGCAACCAAACTATTTTTCTTTCCCCCAGAAGTCAGTGAAACTGTTTGGTTACTCACAATCTTCTGTTATTTTTTCCAAATATTGAATTTTATGTTCAACAGAAGAAAGAAACTCACACAAGTTTGGAACAATTTGAGGATGAGTAAATTGATGATATAATTTTCATTTTTGGGTGAACTATCCCTTTAAGCATAAATCTTACAAAAGTTCGACATGTTTATGCTTAACCCTAAAAGAGGTAATGTATCCTGGGGGATACAAACATTTGAGAAGCTGTGGAGAGAAGCAGTGAAAGTGTAGGTCTTATTTCTTGGTTTCATTTTGAAAGGTTGTTTGTTGTGAATATTTAGATGGGGTATTTTTTTATTGCATCCAACATCAATGTTTTTGTTAACATATTATACACTATATTGCCAAAAGTATTGGGTCATCCCCTTTTAATGAAGTTGTAGTTTACTAGTTTAATTTTTCACGAGTACAATCTTAGTTGTTAAGCATATAATGATATTTTAGGGAATTGTGTGCTTCTAGTTTTACAGCAAAAGTTTGTACAGGACACTTTTCTATTCTAACACGATAGTGTCTCTGTGTATAAGGCAAGGATCAAAGAGAAATGATGATTCAGTCAGTGTGGAAGAACTTGACTGGTCTGCAGAAAGACAAGTCCTAATCCCAGCTGAACACCTCTGGTGTGACTTTAAATGCAGATCTTGAGCCAAAAACTCATCACCAAACACCAATATGATACTAATACTAATATCTTAAGATATGTGGAGAAAAGGGTGGAATCATCCTGTTAAACCCCACCAGCGTTTCTTATTTTCTGAAGAAAAAAGGATGAGATCATAAAGAAAATGTTTAACACACACTCTGCAGGTTGGAGCAGTGCAACTATCAGTATGCAGGGGAAATGGCTGGCATTATGCAAAGAGTGGAAACACATGCTAGTTTTTGCACTTGGTTTTTTTATTTTTTTTTCAGAATCACTGATGAGCTTGTGTTGTTGTGGAAATAATGTGAGAACGTGAGAGACTAAATTTCAAGTGCGTTAATAAATGCTTAAGTGGCTTCAAATGGTTCCTCTCTGCATGTTAAAAGCCCTTGAGTGGTGATAAGTTCCCTCACACCTGAGTCTTGCCAAGTGGAAATGCTTATAGAAATGAGGCCTTTTGCATATTTTCACTCCATAAGTGCTGCTTGGTTTTGCGTGATTCGTGTTAGCTTTCAGCTCATGAGTGGTTTCAAATGGGTTTAAAATATGTGCAAATCTAAACAGGACTAAAGACTGTGAATAAAATGGCCACCAGTCTGGTAAAAACAACAACCAGTCTTTATATGAAATATAGTGAGAAATACTGTAGTTTATGTACTTAAATCCTCATAGTCGTAGTTTATACGAAAGAACCTCTATCACAGCACACAGCATTGACTGTTGGGTAAAAGGTAGAATGAGGAGCTGAAAAGCTGTGCACTCAATGAACTGAAGCGCATACGAAATTCATATGCAGATACGCTCTAGTGCAACACACATACACAAGCTGTTCCATATATTAAAGCTTATATTAAAGCAAAAACAAAGTTTAAAGGGACAGTTCATCCAAAAATCTAAATACTGTCATTAACTACTCATCCTCATGTCGTTCCAAACCCGTAAGACCTTCGTTCATCTTCGGAACACAAATTACGTTTTTTTTTTTAATGAAATCCGAGAGCTCTGACCCTGCATAGACTGTAACGTCACTGCATTCAAAGTAATTTTTGACAGAATATTCATTTTTGGGAGAACTATCCCTTTAATGCTGTATATCTGTTTCTTCAGTTGTGGCCCTATGAACTTTAAGAAATAAGATTCTCATAAAATATTATTTTTACACTCTCAATATTTATTTTTGTCTACTAACTGTAGACATACATGCATCATTGCAGAATGTTGTAATTTTTTCACGCTTGCCATACAGTATTTTACACTTTTTTGACATTGTTACAGCTTGATTTCAAATGGCATCAAATTAACATTAAAATGATATGTGTGAATTTAGATTGTCATCGTTTCAAACATGTACAATTTCCCTGGAGACAAAAGTAAAACAATAAAACAATCACATTTATATTGATTTCTATAGAACAAAGACAATGAAAAAAAAAACTAAATATTATTTATGTTTGTATATATTTATGTATGCATTTATTTATTAAAATTCATAAAAAAATTCACAAGTCTGATCTTTATAGAACTGAAAATTGAAATAGAAGTCAATTCCTCAAATTTGAAGAAATCTTCTACCAAGTCAAGAAATTGATGGACAATAGTGCTGCTCACCATCATGAGTGATTCTGTAATCTTTCAGCTAAGAAATGTGTATTTACACTGCCGAGTTAAGACTGCTCCACACAAAACTGTGTGTAAAGACAGACTAAACTTTGCCTGCTTTGACCCTCCTCAACCTCTGGTTTCAAAGGCAGCTGTGATGCTGCTTTGGTCCTTGCAAATGAAATACAGCATTAGAGCAGCCTGAAAGAGCATGTCATTTCTAACTTAGTTTTATATTTAAAAATATACTTTCATTTATTATTGATTTCATATTTATGTATACTTCATTTTATATGTAAAACCTTAATATCATAGCATTATTTATGCAATTGTAATTGGTGTGTAAAGGCATTCATGCCACCTTCTAAGCGGCATGAAACAGACTTAAACAGTTAAACACAACTAAATATCACTTCAGATGCAGCACTGTAAAGATGGCCTAAATGTTTCATTTTAGTAGCTAATTGTTTCCCAGTCATTTTGTGGTCTGGAACCAAATTTGAAACAAAAAAAAAATGCCACTTGCATTAATGGTATAGTTTACCCTACAATGAACATTCTGTCATCATTTACTCACCCTCAAGTTGCAGGATTTTTTATTTTTGGGTAAACAATCCCTTTAATAGTTGAAGTTATTACATGACACACTGGTTGAAGATACTGTCTAAAAACAAGTTGCATTCAAATATCTAAACTGTAAATGAATCTGAGATAAGGCTCTAAAGAAGCGCAATGTGACATATGGGAATGCCACCATCATTTTTATGTGTGCATGACCCTCACATTCTCAAATGTTCTTTATTTGGCCATCAAGAGCTGAAGGCGGCAGTCTCTTTGATCAGTTCACATGGTGCATAGCATTGGTTTTGATTTCTTTGAGCAGTGATATTTATTTATGCAGCTTGCCTTCCCTGTAGCCTTCCAGCAGGCTGACAGAGTAGAGTCTATTTATTAGTCCTGGATTCACAAGAATGTGCAACACTGGCTTTGGGGACTAAACAGGACAGTGGGGTATTTTCAGAATGATATTGCAGTAATATTTCATCACTAGCTAAATTTTAGCTACATTTTAAATTTAAACACAAACCAACCTTAAAATCAAGACCCATTTTCACAGACCAGGGCTGCGTTTCCCCAAAAGTATCATAAGCGTAAATAGAAAGCATTGGTGCCTATGGTTTCAATCTGCTTAGGCTTACAATGCTTTTGGGGAAACAGCCATGGTCTATGATATATGGGTCTTGCTTGTAAAGTTGGTTTGTGTTTCCTGCCTCCTGTTTTATAGTGGTTAAAGAGATGCAGGCCTCCCAAAAATAAACAGTAGCATTATTTACCTAACCTTATGCTGCTTCAAACATCAATGATTTTATTTTCTTCTGCAAAAGTGACATAGAGATATTTGAATATTTCATATGATCCACTTTTATGACACTTTTATTCAGCTTTTTGTCATTTTTGGAGCTTGACATCCACAGGTCACCATTTAATCCCATTGTATGGAAAAGAGCAGTTTCGTCATTCTAGTAAATGTTCCCTTTTGTGTTCCACAGAAGAAAAAGTAATATACATTTGAAAAAACTAAAACTTATTATTATAATTAATGATAATTTATATTTTATTTTATTTTATAATGAATACAATTTCCTTTTCTAGTTGAGCCAATTTGAAAATGTGAGCATGTACATATTTTGAATAGCATATTAATAATAATCCAGTAAATCACAAATGGAAATGTCATGTTAATTTCTTAAAGAACACTCTAGAGCTCTTCTGCAATCCTGAAATGTAAATTACACAAACTACAAATGTTTGTGGACAGAGGTGGGCCATGGAGTCTAAATGGTTGAGAACCCCTGTCTTAGAATGAATTGTTTTAATGGATACCCAAGAGGTTTCAGAAAGCTCAGAGGGAATGTGTAGCCTCCCTGCACTTCCTCTGAATGAGTGGATGTGTCGCCGGTGGAGAGGAAACAGGAGTGCTGGGAATAATGCTATGGTGTGGCACAGACTTGAGAGAAAGACACAGAAAACAAAATAGTGTAAAAACAAAGAGAATGAGGTAGTCAATTGAGTGGAAAGAAGGGAAACATGTGGACATGCAGCTGACTGCACATTTTAGAGTGGCCTTTTATTGTGGCCAGCCTAAGGCACACCTGTGCAATAATCATGCTGTCTAAATCAGCATCTTGATATGCCACACCTGTGAGGTGGATGGATTATCTCGACAAAGGAGAGAAATAGGCCTTTTGTGTACATAGAAAAAGTTTAGATCTTTGAGTTCAGCTCATGAAAAATGGGGGCAAAAACAAAAGTGTTGCGTTTATAATTTTGTTCAGTGTATATATAATCAGAAATCATGTATCATAAATATGTTTTATATGACCCCAAAAGATAAATGATATGGAATTAATTAATTACTGAATGAATGAATTAAGGATTCATTCATTCATTCTCAATTCATTCATTCATTCATTCATTCATTCATTCATTCATTCATTCAGTCATTCATTCATTCATTCATTCATTCATTCATTCATTCATTCATTCATTAATTGCTATTTCTTATTTATTAATACTTTTATAAAAAAATTCAGGTTCCACTTTTCCAGGACCAATTTTTACTATTAAGCAGCTGCTTATTAGCATGCATATTACTAACATATTGGCTATTTATTAGTACATATAGAGCACATATTAATATCTTATTCTGCATGACCATATTTTACATCCCCTTTTAACCTTACAAATAACAAATACTTTACTAACTATTAATAAGCAGTAAATTATGAGTTTATTGAGGTTAAATTTGTAGTTAATAGTTATTTCATAACCTAATTATAGGATGTGCAGGTGTGCATTTATAGTCATTTTACAACTGCTTTGAACATGTTGATTTTGAACTGTTTTATATGCATATTTTGAGAGTTTAGTGCATTCAGGTACTAAACAATTAATACCTTTACAAACTAATGGAAATTAATAAATAATACAATAAAAAGCACAAAAACCCTGAAAGAAAATCTGAAAATAATAATTTTTGTCCCTTAAAATCCAATCGTATGGCAGGTAATAGCAATAGCACTCATCACTCTGGGAATTTTGGTGTGTGGAAGTAATTTAGAGGATAGCTGCCACAGTACATTGACAGGAGTTGCACGTCGCTGAGAGTCGTTTGAATACGGGCCATAACGAGTATCATGACGTAAATGTGGTCTCTCTGCAAACGGCGTCCAAGATGGTGGCAAGCCTGTTCAAATTGAGCACAAACAGAGACTGAATAAAGGCAAAACGATCACACTGTGTAGATGTTGGACCGTGTTTAATGCAGTGAAAATCAGAGAGAGAATGACACCGCTGCAGGTGTTGAATCATACTGCAAGGATTTGCTTCAAACAAAATGCATTTTATTCGCTGCTTCTGCCGTGCTTCTCTGCATTTTAACATCTGAAGAAAACTTCAAGCATACATATGCAAACAATTTATTTGTGCATGCTTGGTTGTTCTGGAATATTAAAGACTGCTTTTTAGTGGTACAGGGCATAATGTTTTTAATGACATATTGTAATAGCCTGTTCCAGGTTGCAGTGCGTTTTGGATATTGTGATTCTTGTTGATGATGATAAATGATGTGCGTGAGTATGTTTTGGATGGTAATGTGAGGAGTCTTGAATATGATTTCCGTATGTGATATGACCCTGCTGGAGCTGAAGCTGCTCATGTGAGGGTGCAGCTGGCTTTGTGATTAAAGTTGTTGTGGTCAGTGCATGTCCGCTCAAAGAGATCCGGTTTATTGGCTAGGATGAGACTGTGAAGTTCATGCGGTAGCAAGAGGAGAAATATCAGGAATTTTTTTGGGGAAACAAGTAAAATATATTGCCAAACAAAACCATTTTAAAGAACAGTCTTGACAAGTGTGTAGAGGCAATATATTGTTTCTATCACTGGACACCTATGCTCAGCCTCAGACGAGCCATACAGACTGATGCTGAGACAGACAGAGTCCATTAGTTCAGATCCCACTGACTGGCTGCAAACTCTGGAAGTCAGTGTTTCTTAGAGTTTTATCTCTGAACATTCACCGCGTTTTGTTAGACAATTACAATTTAGTGCAAACAACTTTTTGAGCATAGAGAATGGTGAGAATTTTGGTGAGAAATTATGAATTACTTTATTGTCCTTATATTTAGATTTTAGATTTTTTTATGTGTTTTTCATTGTTTAGCCTTAATTTACATAAAGGTTTAGTTATGACAAAAAATATACATAATTCATATATACAACTGAAACAACAATTACTGTCATTGAGGTATTTCTTTTCTGTTTCCTGGATAAAAAAAATATAAAAAAGATTGTGTAAAAAGTCACCACATTATCAATTTTATATTTACGAATGACAAACAGTGAATTGTTATAGAAACCTTAATGGATAACTTAGTCTAATGCGTAGATAATATTGTCTTTGTTTATAAAACATCTTTCAAGACTAAGATATTCCTGGAAATAGATATAAGTGGTTGAACATACTTTAGGCCTCAAAATTAGACACACAAACCTCAAGAACGGTTAAAATATAAGCTCCTTACAACACAGTACAACAAATAACTAACAATAATGACAAAACAGCAACAAAAAAGTTCAGAAAAGAGCAAAACAATAATCCTATAGCATAATTTATTCATGCTGAAATGTATGCTGGGAACTCACAACACCTTAACATTTCAACAATATGAAATTCTTTGTTCAGACAACTGTTTTTGACTAGTTGGGACAACATTTGGGGTAATGTCTGACAAGGGTTTTATGTAGTTTCAAGAAAATAGATTTTTTTTGTATTTAGTATCAAAAGATTTCGAAAACTGGATAATATGCAGTTGAATTTTTACAGTGTTGTTTGGGAATGTTTCAAGAAAAATCTAGAAAAGAAAACTATCTCATCAAAAACAAACTCCTGCATATTCATTTGCTAGACACTACTGGAACTTCAAATGGGTTTCGTTTCATTTTATGGTTCGATGAAACTAAACAAAAAAAACACAGGGATAAAAAGCACCTCATGTGTACAATGAAAATATACGGCTGTATGTTTAATGTTAAGGGCCTATTTTTTCAGCCGGAGATCCTGGATACCCTCTTCAGATAGAAGGCATCATGGATTCTATTAAATACCAACAGATTCAAAATAAATTAAATTAAAACCCACAGCCCATTATAAAGGACAATACTCCACAAACAAAAATCATAATCAAAACAAAAATGGGTCACTGGGAACAAAACCAAGCTTCTGCCATGGCTGTTCTAGTTCTCTGACCTGAACCCTACAGAAAATGAGTGAGGTGAACTGAAGAGAAGAAGCGCCAACATGGACTTGGAAAATTAAAGGGTCTGGAGAGAATCTGGATGAAAGAATGGTCTTTGAGCTCTTGTCAGATGTTCTTCAAACTCTTCAAGCATTACTGGTGAAGACTTGGAGCTGTAATTTACATTAATGCATTTAGCAGACGCTTTTATCCAAAGCGACTTACAGTGCATTCAGGCTATACATTTTTTTATCAATATGTGTGTTCCCTGGGAATTGAACCCACAACATTTTGCCCTGCACTGCAAACGCAATGCTCTACCACTGAGCCACAGGAATACATCCTGGCAAATAGAGGTTGCATAATGCATTGAATAAAAGGTAAAAAGTATTTAAATTAGATTTATCTCCCATTTTAAATTCTCATTCTCCGATAAAGGTTATTTGTTTTATTAAATGGTCATACTTTTTTACAGGATCCTCTGAAAGTTAAATATAACAGCATTTATTTGCAATAGAAATATTTTGAAACATTATAATTGTCTTTACTGTCACTTTTGATCAATTTAATGCATCCTTGCTTAATAATTATTATTTTTGTTTCTTATTTCATAAATAAATATTAATTTACTGTATATATTTATTACTAGTATAGTATAGTACTGTCCATCTACTTACAAAAAAAATGCCATCAGTTGTCACTGGTTTGTTGCTTCATTCCTATCATCTCACACAATATTTAACCAGCCTAAACAAATTGTTTTTCATCTAGTCAGCCAGCTGGAGCTGAAGTTCCCAAACCCCTCTTTTAAACCATCAACACATTACAGCTAACCACCTTGATCTGGTTTGTGCTGGTTCTAGGACCCGAAGTGAACAGCTTGTTCTTTCTCTTCATTCATGCAGCTAAAGTGCCTCCCTAATGTTAATTCTCTAAACACCCAAATTTCCCTGAAGTCCTGCTAATCTATCGAGGCACCATACAAGATGTGGAAAAAAGCAGGGAAGGACAAAATAACTCTTTCCATTTTATTCTGACCTGTCAGCATTAGCAAACTTTTGGTAGCTGTTACAGTCGAGAAGTTTGATTGAAATTAACACCAAATATTTTAATTTTTACAGCCTCTGTGAGATTTTATGTACTGTCTGAGCTGTCAAAATAAGCCTGAATGTTTTCACACAGGGCTTTACTGGATGGCCAGTGTCCTGCTCCTTTTCATACCCTGCAGACGTTACCTAGGCTAGTGATCAAGGCTTGCATTAGCGAGCCGGGCGTTATGGACGGAGAAGAAAGATGTGTTTACTTTCCAGTCTGTCGTCAAAACGCTGATGCCATCATCAGAAATGACTGGCTCCGGCATCGTTCCTGTCCATCAGCCAGACCAGCTCCACCCTTATTAGATGCATACACACACATGTACACAAACTGTTTACCTCTGTCCCCGGCCCCTCACATCCCACCCCGTTTGTTTGTCTGAATTCATCCGTGAGCCAGCCTTCAGATGTGATAAACCGTTAATAATGCATTTAAGTCACACCGACAAAACATGCCTTTATTGGTCAAAGACAGGTTTCTTTGATTGGCCAAACCTTCATTTAAATGTCCACTCCTGTGGGATGTAAGTACGTGAGGTCTCTTTGAGTGAACAGAGGATGGTGTAATATTTGTTTGTGTGAGGGGGAGGTGCATTTCTCCATCAAAGGGGTCTCTTTATGTACTTCAGCAATGTGGACCAACCTTGTGTACGGTCTACAAAGCAAGCATAAACTCTCTCCAATGACATCCATTTGCCAAGATAGTTATTAATCATGGCACTTATTAAACTAACATGACACAATTTTAAAGAACTATGAGTGACTGAGCTAAAATGTCCCATTGAAGAATCACATAAAGTAAAGCCTCTTTGTCAGATTATTCGAAAGTGCGTGCCAGAAACAGCGTGTTTGCTGTTAACAGAGACTAAAACATTAGGTCAGGTCACTTTAATTTATTTAGGGCTTCATTAAATACATAATAGTAGTTTCGGTAATAAACCGAATAAATGAAGCAAACTTCAAAATATGAGACAAATTCAAATTTTGCTGTAAAGACAATATTGTGATTATTCAGCTCCAGCCAGTTCGGTGTTTGTTCAATCCAGTTCAATAACAGTGTAAAGTTCATCAATTGTGAGACAATTTCTGTTCAGCGAAAAACAGCTATAGAAATCAACAGTTGTTATTCAGCTCAGGTCAGTTCAGTGTTGATACACTTCAGTTCCATAACAGTGTTTTTATTAAAATATGTAATCTTCAGCCATGCTAGAGACGGTTTTGATGCAGCATTAATTATGTGTGTCAGAACCACAGGTGGGCAATTGTTATTAAAGGGACATCAGATGTAAAATTCATTTTACATGGTGTTTGCATATAAATGTGTGAGATTTTTGGACACGACTTCCCTTCAATTATAAAAATCCATTCACTGCTTTTTTTAATCCCCAAATCCTAAACCATCTTAATTATCAAGCCGTTTTGATTTTCTGAGCAGTATGATGTCATACTGTTTAAGCCCCGCCCGTTTCCCCATATTAGCATATCTCCACCCTCAGCTAGTTGTGTGCTGTCTGCCATTTTCTCTGCGCTTGAGCAGCTTTAGCGACAACGTCTCGTAAACAATACTTGTGTTTTGTAGTCGGATGTAAATGTGAACATAAGGGTCTTTATTTTCTCCCGACATCAGAGCTACAGAGGACACGGTTTAGTTTTGTATTTGATGGTAACATGTCACCGCAGGGCAGGATTATTCATAGACGGGATTGGGCGAGTGCCCTGGGGCACCAGCCAATAGGGGGCACCAAGTGATTAAGATAATGACTAGACCTTTAAAATATTTTATTGTATATACAGTATATATATATATATATATTAGGGGTGTAACGGTTCACAAAATTCACGGTTCGATACGACACAGTGGTATCACAGTTCGGTACATTTTTGATACCGGGTGGGGAGGCGGCAATTGGTTATGTCACAATGTTGGAAATATTTCTGTTTTAAACCATGAAGGCGAGCCAATGGATTTCACACAAGCACACGTTTGCACCAAGGTTTACACAATGCAAACTAAGAGCAAGATTTATGCCGGTGAACGTCTTAATCAGTCATTTCACTATAAACAGAAAGTCAAAGTCAAAACGGAATGATGGAGTAATGACGGAGCTTTCGGCATCTGACGCCGCATATTTTCTCAGAGATAAAGAGAGACGAATCTACTTCAACATATGCTGATAACGGTGTAGCCTATAGCCGTTTTCATTTATTTCCTTTAATATTTATCTTGTGGCCCGTACATACTGAAAAAAGAGAAGAAATTTATTTCATGTTAAATAGGTTGTTTTTCAAAGTTGGTGCATGAAATAAAAGTTTTTTTTTCATTGATTTTTATTTATGACTGCAGTGTTACTATTTTAATTATAGGACTATAAGGTAGCCTATATAGCCTAATAGACCAGTTTTAAATACCCTTTAAAAAAAAACATTTGAATTGAGAAGTAAATAGCCTAATCTTATCCTCACAGCGCATCAGTATGTGGTAATTATTGAGGGGCAAATTGATTGTAACTTTAATTTAATAATAAAAGTAACTTCATAATAATAATAGGCCTAATAAAAATAAGAATGTAACAGGCCTGCATTAATTGGAAATGCCAAATCAGGACTCTAGATTCATTCTTCCCACTGGTCGCTCTTTTGTGACTAACTTTCTCAGTTGGTCTCACGAGCACATAATTTGGTCGCAATTTTATTATTATTTATTTATTTTTTGCTATAACATGGGATAAATCAATGCATGCTGATGCACTTTTATCATAGTTTATAGTTATATGGTAACGAAAGTTCTTTTTCGTCATTAGTATTATTTGTGATTTGAATTTTGTGAAGGGGAATTCCTCTTTTGCTAAATTATAAACCGGACTTCTGATGCTTTTGAATCTGCGATCTCTAGTCAGTTTTACAAGAAAATATAATTGTCGGTTTTGCTCAATTGAATCAACGATATCAACTGCCATTCATAAAGACAGTCACTTGCTTTGTTCCTGAATGAATCAGCCGTTCAAACAAATCAATTGAATGAATGATTCAGTGATAGAAATCAGAGACTTGCCGCCACCTGCTGGCAGTTTTATTTTTATAGTGTCATTTCAGTTATTTAAACCATTTTTAACAAACAATAGTTATATGTTCAAAATTGTATATTTAAAACATTAATCTCATAATATTTTTTATGAATTTAAAACATCTATGCCACCTCTGAGCCTCTGTAAATATATGTACCTTTTAATTTACCCACACGCCACCTTTGTAGTGGAAACTAATTTTGTTAATATTGATTTATTTTGATTGATAACTTATTCTTCTTATTCTACCTGTTCTTATTAAAATTTTTTATTAGAAATTTTGGAAAAGCTTATAAATATAGATTTTTGAATTTGACACAATGACATACTTTTAATAAAATTAGAAAAAAAATCCCTTGTAAATCAAGTAGTCAAAAATTACCTTGTAATGGGAAGGCAAATTTTTATTATTGATCAGAATGTGCTCCTGAATTTCTACTTCAAATGCGGTCACCCTAGGGCACTACACTGTGTTAATTCGGGCCTGCATCCCGAATACACAAAAAACAGCAGTGAGGGGCAGGGTGAACAGTAGCTCAATAGCATTTAATGAGACATGCACCGAAACGGGTTGCTGTGAACAGAGCTGTTTTTGACAAAGTAAAAAGGATGTTGTTTTACACGACCTTTGAGGAATTATAACCAAAGTATTTTGCAGACATTTAATAAACACCATAGATTTATACTAACATCATACTAACATAAAAAATCAATACATGTGAATCATAAAAAAAATTAAAAAAAAATTGGATAATCTAAACAAAGACAGAAATAAAGATTTCATTAAATTTAGTGTGAAAATAAAGATGAAACAAAATTCTGATAGCTTGTAATGTAAATCAATGAGATCTTTATCGCAGTATAACTGATTACTTAGATACATTGCATATAAATATCAGCTGACACTCTTATCTCCCAATAATTTTATCATTAATAATATTTTAAATACTTTGCTTAATTTTCTGATCAAAGCTTTGTAGCTTTAATTGTGTGGGGCAAAACATAATGCAATGCGATTCAATAATGATTGAGAGATGAACAATGCATACATACTATGTTAAAATGATTTATATACATTTCCCAAAGTTAAAGTGTGCCTACCAAGGAGACTTAAATATTGTACACATAATATGTGAAGAAAACAAAACGCAACAACAATCAAGTTAAAAACAAATCATTCTTACTGGAATAAGTAACTATTTTATGAAGTGACAATTTTGTTTGTATCTGTATTATGTGAAATTCACAAAAACACAGAAAAAAGTAAGCATGATGAATTTAACCATCAGTGGGGCATAAGCAAACATAAAAATATGAATGAGAATGAATATGAAATATCCACATTAAAATGGTTACAAGCAGAATATGAGCAGAATATTTACATTTATTTAGGTGTCATTTCCAATTCCAATCCATTTCCAAAGTATAAAGTATATATTTAGGATGCATACAATTTTAGCTATCAAATCAGCTTTAGCAAAGCCATTTTATTCTAACAATTTTCAAATATAATTTCCCCCATCATAATTTTTTTCACAGAATGAAATTAAAGATAATACCTCAGATGTAATGGGGTCGGAAATGTCACTGAGTGATCTTGTAAATGAGGCACCTAAAATAAAACCTCAGTTACCCTGGGGGTGGAGTGCAGTGGCATAGGGGCTGAAGATGGAAACTTGTCGGCTGGTTTGAGCTGGTTTGAGGAGGAACCCATATCCATATATCTTATCACACTATACCACCTTAATGCTGCAGGGAGAGGAGGAGTGCTGTAACAAGGGCTTCATTGTAACACCATCAGTTTAAACCAAATACAAGTGTTCTCAAGAATTAGAATGTCGTGGAAAGGCCATGTATTTCAGTAATTCAACAAATTTGAAACTTGTGTATTAATTATAATTCAATGCACTACAGATGAAGTAGTTTAAGTCTTTGGTTATTTTAATTGTGATGATTTTGGCTCACATTTAACAAAATGCCACCCAATTCACTATCTCAACAAATTAGAATAGGGTGACATGCCAATCAGCTAATCAATCAAAACACCTGCTGAGGTTTTCCTGAGCCTTCAAAGTGGTCTCTCAGTTTGGTTCACTAGGCTTCACAATCATGGGGAAGACTGCTGATCTGACAGTGTCCAGAAGGACATTGTTTGACAACCTTCACAAGGAGGGTAACCACAATCATTCATTGCCAAGGAAGCTGGATGTTACAGAGTGCTGTATCTAACATCATGTTAACAGAAAGTTGAGTGAAGAAAGAATGCACATAAAACCGAGAGAACCGCAGAACAGCCTTATGAGGATTGTTCAAGCAAAATCGATTCAAAGAATTTTGTGAAAATCACAAGGAATTGGCCTGAGGCTGGGGTCATGGCATCAAGAGCCCCCACTCACAGAGTGTCAAGGAATTTGGCTAACAGTTCTATACAGGTGCATCTCAATAAATTAGTAATGTCGCTTGAAAAGTTCAGAAGTTTCAGTGGATGGTCATCTGCTTGTGTTTGGTCCATTGTGTTTTTGAATACCAACGTCTCTGCTCCAGTTTTTTACCATTTTGTTTGGAGCTACTTCATTGCTTCATTCTGCTGACCAGGCAAAACATGATGCTGATTCATTTTCCAGCAGGATTTGGCACCTGCCCACACTGCCAAAGCACCAAAAGTTGGTTAATGACCAAGGTGTTGGTGTGCTTGTCTGGCCAGCAAACTCACCAGACCTGAACCCCATAGAGAATATTTGGGGGGTATTGTCAAGTGGTTAAAATGAGAAACAAAGAGACCATAAATGCAGATGAGCTGAAAGGCCAAGTCAATGAAACTGGCCTTCCTTGTACACGATCTGCAGTGCCACAAAGAACCTTTGCCTAGCCGTGTTGGGAGGCTGTAATTAAAGCAAAAGTGAAGCACTACAAGTATTGTGTAATATACTGTAATGAACATACTTTCCAGAAGGCATAACAATTCACTAAAATGTTTACTTGAATACTTGGAATATCTTATGAAGTTTTCTAATTTGTTATGAGGTAGTGATATTATGTGAGCCAAAATCATCCAATTTAAAGAACCAAAGACTTAAACTACTTCATCTGTGTGCTTTGAATTTATTTAATACACAAGTTTCAAATTTGAGTTGAATTACTGAAATAAATTAACTTTCCAACGACATTCTTAATTTATTGAGAATGCTGTAGAGTTGTGAGAGGGAGGTGTCAGAAAAATCCTAAATTTTTTGAATTCACAAAAAAAACATGGCCACATCACTTACTTTTAATCTCCCCAATATGAAGCACTATTTGTGCTTGACATTCATTTACACAGCTTTAACATGGTGCAGAATGCGGGAAAATGTAGTAACACTTGAGATAAATAGTGCAAACAATACATAAATAAATAGAGTTACAGAGTTACAACAAAACGTTTTGAAAAAGGACTTCAGTGAGTCTTTCACCAGACCTAAAAAAACGTGTAAAATAAAAAAAACTTTTTATTTTTTTTGCTGATACATCAGGCTTTTATGACTTATAGAATGAAATATGGTGAACGATGATAAGATAATACATTTTAAAAGAAAATACTTTAGATTTTCTACTTAAATTTTCTTAGGTCCTAGAATCCTTTCTAGTTTCCTAGGTCCTTCAATTCAATGTGTTACTTGCTTTTTCGATGTAATTGTTTGTGAAATATACTAGCAATTTCCAAGTGAAAATTGTTTCTACACCATTTTTTTCAGAGAAAAGATGCTTTCACTCCAGGAGAAAAACAACACTTTTGTTTTATTTTATTTGTATGAATATTTACTGTATATGGCCCAAAAATAGGAAGAAATTCTGATAGCTTGTAATGTAAATCAATGCAGTTTTTTATAACTGTATACCAGACTTCTTACATAAAATGCATTTAAATCAGCTGCCACTCTATATTTCCCAATGATAGCTATCATAGCCTATATAGTTTTACGATTAAAGTTCAGTAGTTTTTATTGTTGAGGCAAAACATATAATTCAATGCAATACAATGATGTTTGGGAAATTAACAAATAAATCTTCCTCCAAAACTATATTTGTATTATTATGTATTAAGAATTATATTTGATACTCACATTTTAACACAATTTTTCTAATAAACAATGGATAATCCAGTAAACCTAAATTGCTTCAGTCCAGTAAGTGTTCACCTTGAAATATTACTAACAATATTATTCTCTACTTTATAAAACAAACATTTTTAACAGCAAAAATACACGTGAACCACAACCTGAAGGTGGATGTTTTTACAATCATACCAAAAGGCCTTATATAGTATAAACTCATGTAGTAGCTTGTGTACAACAGGTTTTCAGCGAAGTTTTGACCATGTCTTGTAGCAAATTATGTACCAAATGCGATGCAGCTTTATTGGGTTAATCCCACAGATCTTCTTTAGTGGTTTCACCAGCCACCAGTGACTAATTACTATAATTCTCCTCAGTTGTTTTCCTCAGCACTGTTGTAAAGTACTGTTGAGAATCGCTAGGTTAACCGAGGCAAGTGTTGTGGGTATTCCCCTGTGATGGAGGCCCTGTAGAAGGGCAGAGCGCTCTTATCTTGCTCTGTGTGGGAGGCGATTAGCGGAGCGTCTGACAGCTTGTCGGGTTCTCCGGACTCTAACTCCTCCTGTGGTTCAGCCGTGATAATTATCCACCAAACTGAGACCAAACCAGCACATCCCACCTCAGACCAGTGTGTCAGCTGCGTCTCATTGCAGTATAGCATGTGAGTAGGTTGTCAATGGCACTTTGCAGCACAAATATAGAACTAGGGTATTAAGCAGTAGGGAAAATTAATAATTGTCAGTGAATTGACCACATCCTGCTTAAGCTGTTTTTGGTGTCCCGCGCTCTAACCTGATAGCCCTCTGTATAGCCGCATTATTTGTTTTACAAACGTGCCCTTTTATGGGCTGCACTTATGCTGCTGAATTATTTCCTCAGTCTTTTCCTATTACAAGCCCCAAATGAATACGTGTCCCTTATGACAATATACACTGATACTGTATGCTCACACGCTCAGACTTGTACATTTTGTAGTGCTTACAATCCCCTTCATTTTCTCAGTATACTAAGTACAATTATGCAACATGTAGTTCCGCTTCTCTATTCTGATTGGCTGTTGCATGAGTGCTGATATTTAGACGGAGGGAAGTAGATTTTTTTGATCAGAATATGAGACTGTTTGTCATTTATTTTCATGTTTAATTCAGAATATGAGAGCGGAGGGAAGTAGATTTTTTAGGGCTGTCAAAGTGTATCTGTTTACTTCATTTATTTTCATATTAATTAAATATGTTGCAATGTAATACAATAATTCACTGAAACATTAAAAACCAACTCGGCATATAGTTTTGTAAAAAAAAAAAGTACTTTATAAATGAAAATATACTCTATTGTTGAAAAGTTTGGTGTCAGTAATGCTTTTATCATAGAATCACAGAACCGTCTTTACTGACGATATGCGCATAACTATCGCATGCAAAATATCGTGCAGCCCTAATGCAGATGAGTTCAGCCAGCTTGCCATCCTAAAGGCATTTGACGACGCGATGCTGAACTCACTATTCTGGATTGGGGCTTATCACCATCGGCCCATTGACCTCCCAGACACCAATGGACTGAGCTGGAGGGAGGCCATTATCAGGTGTCTGGAGAGCGTCTACCCCTGATCCAGAACCACTCTGGACCCAGAGCCCAGCCCACCATCATCCCGCTGTGCGGAGCAAAAGCCAGAGCCCACCGCAGATGGCAAGTCTCCATTGGCATCGTGGCTGGAGGATCCCTTGTCTCCGCCTCCAGATTCTGAGTCCCGGACTCCATCTTGGCCCGTCGACCCAGCGGCTCCACCATGGCTCCTAGCTCCCTCATCTCCACCGTGGCCCATCAGTCCACCAGATCCGCCGGGCTCCCTCGTCCCTCCAGCTTCACCTTGGTCAGTCGTCAACCATCTGCCGCCTCGGGACTCCACTCCTCTGGCTGCGCTTCGTCCCTCTGTCCCTCTGTCTCTGTCAGGCTCCTCCTTCCCTCCCGCTCCACCATAGCATTCCAGATCCCTGTTTCGGTCGCCGGAGCCAACTGCTCTGCCTTGGCTCTTTGGATCCTCCCCGTCACCCTGGCTCATCGGCTCTCCGTCTCTGCTTCGGGCTCCACCACCACCTGCTCCGCCGCCATTGGTTAGCCCCCTGGAGTCGGCAGCCCTTCCTCCATCATTGTTCCTCCCTCAAGCTCCACCGTGGGTTGCCATTATGGCTGCGGCCTGGGTCCTGCCTGGCTCCTCCTGCTCCAAGTCCCTCATGTCCTCTCCCTGGCTCCTCCCTCTGTCAGCTCCACCCTGGACTCTGTTTGTCATCCTCCTCTCGGGTGTCCGTCCTCCACCCGAACCTCCTCCAGCTTTGTCTGCCAGCCCTTTGCCGTCCCCTGTCACCATCCCTTCTCCATTTCTTGTGTCCTCCTCCTAAGTTCCCCTCTGTCCCTCCCTTTATCTCTGTGCCACGAGGTCGCGCCTTCAGGGAGGGGGGTGAACTGTCATACACTTGGACGTTCTGTTGTGTTTTCAGTCCACATGTGCTCTGTGTGACCTAGTTTTCTGTCTATGTCTGATGATTGTCATTTGGTTCAGGTGTGTATTGTTAATTATCTTCAGTTGCCTATGTACTTAAGTTGTGTTCAGTCCTGTGTTCCCTCGTCTGGTCTACTACATCCCTACGTGTGAATACTGCCTGCCTGTCCTGTATCGACCCTCTTGTGGATTATTAAAGACTATTTTGCATCTATCTTCACCTTCTTGGTGTGTTTATCTCGCTGTAGCATGACAGTATTATTTCAGTTTATTTAATTTCAAGTTTATTTTTACGGTTTTAGTTAATAATAATATATGATCTCATCAGAGATACATAAATAAATACTTTTATTCAGATGCATTGAACTGGTAAAAGTGAAGAAATATGTGTGCGTGTGTGTGTATGTGTGTAAATTATTTGGCAAATATGTAGACAGTACATTCAGAGAACAAGATTATTCTCAGAAAGCATTGGAAACTCCGGCGCAGTTTCCCTAGCATTATTTGTGCTATATTTGTCCAGCGTTCTGCGGACAGAGCAGGGTTTGTTGCCTTTACTTCACCTTCGGTCTGGTTTACTCTGAACTGTATGTTTTGTCTGGTTTGTTTTGATTGTTTGAATCAGTGTGAGGTCCCTTCAATAGAATCTAAACAGACATCAGAATGTTATGCCTGGCTCCTTCTCGACCTGTTTATTTTATTGAAATCGTAAGTCTGTTAAGCAACACCGCATGTATAGTAATTCGGTCAAGCGTGCACATAGACTAGTGTGGATCTGTTTTTGGTGGGGATACAGTTTAGGTGTACTGCTCTGATCTCTGGCGCCGGCTCCTGCATGCTGTAATGAGCTTTCAGAGCTGCTGATTGCAGATAAGCTTCCAAAAAAAAAACAGAGTGGCAAAGAAAAAACAATACAGGTTTTTTTTTTATCCTAACATGAGGACCAGATTTCCCCAAATACATATTTAATTTTAATTTTAATCATTTAAATAAATCATTATAAATCATTAATTTTAATTGATAAATTAATATCAAATCATTTTTATGTTAAGTTAGTTGCACAACAAATATTTTGGCCTTTCAGAATTGTTGGTAAACTACACATATTCTAGTTCTGCCATTCTTCGGATGGTTTGTGTTTATACAAACTAACACATGTGCACATGAACCGTAACCTAGACTACATTCAAGTGGACTTGCTAGTGTGCATCCCTAGTACAAAAGACTGTGTGTGTAGTATGTGTCTTCTCATGGCCTGTGGTCTCCTAATACTTACAAGTGTTTTTACAGCTAACTACAATATGTGCCAAGAATAGGCCCATGGGAACTCCTTTGCTTGGCTTGCTGGGTTTTGCTTGAAAAGATTTGAACCTGCAGCCACAGGAATGCAGCCCTGCTGTTTAACGCTTCAGCAGCATCCAGGAGACAGTGAAGAAGAGATGGGAAAGGTGAAAAAAGGGAGAGTTAAAAACCCGTGTCAAGTTGAAGGACAGCATGGCAATAGCTCTGTTTAGACAGAAGGGCAAAAAGGAAGAGAGACTGCGAGTTTGACTGATTGCATCTGCCCGCTTACTTTGCAGCGGTACATTGCTCACATTTCTAAACAGTAGATGCAGGCACAACACACAAGCGTGGACATGTTTGCGTGCTTCTGCTGTTAAAAATGGAATTGTGGTTTTCCGCTAATCCTCTTTAAGCCTAAACCACACAACTCGTACAGCATTTTTAGATTATTTGTTTAGCACTGTCTGTCTTTGCTTCTGACTAGCTCTCTTTATCAAGTATGAAATGTCTCTCAGGACACTGAAATTTGTTCAGTGTAAACTGAACCATTTGCCAGACAGTATTCGTAAATTAGAATACATTTTTGTTGAGTTTTTCATTGACGATTATAAATGTCTTGAATGAATCCAATGAGTATTACCGTATGCAATGGGTTGTCCTCCAAATCTAGATTTCTACTCTTTTCTTTGTGATAATAAGCAGTTCTTTTACAGTTTGTATAAATGTTGATTTCTATATATTTTAATACTTTTTCGCATTAAAATGGTCTATATTTTGACATTAGTTAGCACATGAGCTATAAACTAACAGTAAATAATTTGTATAAATTATAGAATAAAATATTTGAATCTATAATTTATACTATAAATGTAAAAATAAAATAAGTAAAATGTTTTAAAATATATTATTAATGTAATGAAAAACAAAAAAAATATAATTATTTCAGTTTTAATCTTTAGTTAAAATAAAGATGTCATATCTCTGTGTTTTTGTGTGTTTGTGTGTGTGTGTGTACAGGCTACTTTTTATAAATTATATATGTGTGTGTGTGTGTGTGTGTGTGTGTGTGTGTGTGTGTGTGTGTGTGTGTGTGTGTGTGTGTGTGTGTGTGTGTGTGTGTGTATATATATACAAACATACATACATAATCGGCTGCTGAAAATTCAGCTTTGCTATAAATTACATTTTATTTAATCTTGGCTTAATTCCAAGATGGCGGATTCTGTGTAACGTGTTTAAAAGCCTGTGTTGTTGAGCTTTGTTTGTTTCTTCTTTTTTTTTTTTTAAAGGGAGATTGTTTTCGTAAAGAAAGATTGTTTTAAAGTCTGAGTTGGTTTTTACAATTCCATCTCAAATCTACTCTTAAAATGTGGTCATATCCTGCACTCGTTTACCTACTTAGTTCTTTGGTGCTGTGGATCCCCATGGACGGCAGGCCTTCTCTCACTGACGAGGGAAGAGATGAATGTGTGCCGTATTTTTGAATTATCCCGAGGGCTGATTCAACAAATTCCGACATAATTGTTCTCTCGGAAACATGGACTTCATGATACACATCGATAGATATAATGTTTTTAGATCGGATCGCACAAAAGAAGGTGGTTTAATTGCAGTTTATATTAAGTCTAAGTTAAACTGCACTTGTTTTCTCTCCATCAGCAAACCTAAATGTTTTGAACTTTTGGCAATCAAATTACTTTTTTAAACGGTCCTGATATCATTGTTGTCAGATGTTATCGTCCACCTTCAGCTTCAAGTGAAGCTATCACTTCACTTATGGATCTTCTCCATAACTGGACTAAATCGGAGATGATTGTACTCAGGGACTTAATCTGGGACTAGTTTTCACATATATCTGATCCTTTCAAAATAATTTGTGATTATTTTTGTTTGGAGCAATTTATAAATTTACCCACATGGTTAAATCACAAAGATTAAACTAAATCCACGCTACTTGATGTTTTTCTGGATGGGTGGCTGTTTACCAGAGTGCTGTATCAAAGCATAATAAATGAAAAGTTGATTGGAAGGAATACATTTTGTAGGAAACGGTGCACAAAGCAAAAGGGATTACCGCAAGCTTGAGAATACTATCAAGCAAATCCAATTCAAACACTTGGGAGAGCTTCACAAGGAGTGGACTGAACCTGGAGTCAGTGCATCAAGAGTCACCACACTCAGACGTCTTCAGGAAAAGGGCTACCAAGCCACTTCTGAAACAGAAACAACGTCAGAAACATCGTAACTAGGCTAAGGAGAAAAAGAACTGGACTGCTGCTCAGTGGTCCAAAGTCCTCTTTTCAGACAAAAGTCAATTTTGCATTTCATTTGGAAATCAAGGTCTAGACTCTGCTGATTTCCTTTTCCAGCAGGACTTTAGCACCTGCCCACTGTGCCAAAACCACTTCCAAGTGGTTTGCTGACCTTGATATTACTGTGCTTGATTGGCCAGCCAACATGCCTGACCTGAACACATATGAAATCTATGGGATATTTTCAAGAGAAAGATGAGAAACAGTTGATCCAACAATACAAACGAGCTGAAGGCTAAATTGTGCTAAATGCCACAGGAATGCCACGACCAAGTATTGAGTGCATACATTAACATACTTTAAAGAATGTTAACTTTTCTGTTTTGCAAATAATTTTTTGACTGATCTTAAGGAAATATTCTAATATTTTAAGATTCTGGATTTTTGACTTTCATGAGCTGTAAGCTCTAATAATCAAAATTAAAACAAAACAAAAAAACTTTTGAAATGTTTTACTTTACATGTAATGAATCTTGAATATATGAAAGTTTCACTTTTTTTTCAACTTTTTCCAAAAAATGTTTAAATGCACCTGTAGATGGATGTGTTTTTAAATGTTAACATTTTTACTTTTTAGATGGGCTTGTTGTATGAGAGAAACATCAATAGACATAGCAAAATGCAGAATAATTTGTCATTAAAGTTAATTATGTTTTTTTTTATTTTTTTTTGGCAGATATAAAACTGGTGTTGGTGGAGCAGCAGTGATGTCATACCTTATAATTCCCACTTGAATCCAAACACATTCAGACTGTGGACTTCTTGAACTTTGACCTAACAGTTCAAATTTGTCTAATGACTTACTCATGTTTCTTCCTCAATATCATAATTACACCAATTGAAGCCAAAATCATATTTTTTCCTGTATCTAGATATACAGTGTCTCCTCAGACGTTTTTCAGTCCATCCAGTGATGTCATCCGCCGATAAGATTAAGTACAATAAGATTAAGTGTTAGTGAGACGTTTATCACTGAAGCTAATTGTCCCCTTATCGCCAGGGTCAGTCTTCAGTCTCTGTGTGCTTCGCCAACAGATGAAGACGTTTGGAGGTGTTGTGAAGATTCATGTTGCCATAAATGAATGTGCATAAATTCCGTCAAAACCCTGTTGGCTGTCCACTTAATATGACCTTGCTGTCGGAGGTCGGTAATCAGCTGTGCGCACAAATCAAACAAGAGATGTCCACATAACCAGCCAAGAACAAGCTAATGTTTCACTCTAATGAGCACTTATGGCAATATGATATTGGACACTTGTCTGGACACAACTCATCTCTCAATGAAGCTGAGCTTTAAAAAGGGGTCCTGGAAGGATTAAAAGAAGAACTTTGTCAGCGGTGGCACTTTGAAAAGCACAGTTGCATTCTATTCATATCACTTGTAAAACTTTAAATAGCCTCCCAAACTAACATTATGGGATGTCCAGCTGACATAAAAAGCATCAGCCACTTATTTCTTGTAATTGTGACTTTACTGTATGCTTCACAATTTGTTCTCATGCCAGTCTAAGAGTTTTAAATCTGGGATCCAGCAAGGCGCTAGATGGTTCTTTGAAATCTTCAGAGTAAAATTATTTGTAAAACTTTAGTACAGGGACCAATTCTCACTATTGACTAGTTGCTTATTAGCATGCCTATGATTGACCCTTTTCCTGTTTATTAGTACTTATAAAGCACGCATTCTGCATGACCATATTCAACATCCCTAATTATACCCAATACCTAAACTTAACAACTACCTTACAAACTATTAATAAGCAGCAAATTAGGAGTTTATTGAAGCAAAAGTCATAGTTAATGGTTTCTTACTGGCGAGAATTGTACCTTAAAATAAAGTGTGATCAAATTGTTTGAATAAATAAATATGCAGAATTTATTTTCTTATTGTTTTCCAACAATTGATAAATCATAAGATTGTAAATTATAAGATTAATCTAGTGTTTTATTTTATTGACAGCTATAGCTTGTCAATGTAGTAAAAATTGTGAAAACAGGCACATTTTTCAGATGATTGAAAACATATGTTTGCTATTTTTATATTATATATTTTAACTAATACTATAACAAGCTAAAAATATTAAAGCAAAAAACTTATTTCAGCTACAGTATCTCACAGAAGTGTAACACATTTTTGTAAATATATTATTATATCTTTTCATGTGACAACACTGAAGAAATGACACTGAGAGATACTGTTGGTAACTCTTCTAATTTTCATATAACTTGATGTACTTAAATGACTAAAACTGAAATAAAATATTATAAAACTTATGTAAACATATTCTTAAAAAAGACAAAGCACACAAGAAAATTACTAAAACCTTAACTAAATAGAAAATGAAAATATATAATATTTTTAACTTTTTAGTCATTTAGCAGAGATGCTTTTAATCCAAAGCGACTTACAAATAAGAAAAAGTAGCTAAAACTATGTTACAAGTCTATAAAAACTATATACACACATTTAAGAAAATTGAGAAATGAAATAAAAATGACAAATGCATACAACAACATTTCAAAACTTAACATTTAAATGAAAACAAAAATAAAGCTAAAAAACATTTCTAAATATTAAACAACCAAAGGTATGAGTATAAAAATGATTTCTAACATGACACTAAGCCAAACACCCATATATATATATGGTATTTCATTTCCATGCAGTATGTTGAAGTAACGTTACTAAAATAAATACAATGTATAAAACTAAAACTAAAGTAAATACCTATAAAGACATATAAATTCATACATCATTATGTAAAATTAAAATAGATAAATCAAACGGCAGTAGTTATCAGTAATCCTAAAAAAAAGAACACTGTCAAAAACACATGCTAACAAACAACAACTTACACATAGTAAGAATTAGTTATAAAAACTAAAACAGAAGTGAAACAAGCAGTAAGAAAGATGATAAAAAAAAGCGATACTTATATCCCTACCGGAGTCTCTGTCCAGTGGAGTCGCACGATAGAGTCGATGGTCTTTACACTCTTCGGTCTTCTCACGAGGAGGCTTCACACAACGGCTGCGCGCGACGCTGCCGTGGTAAACTAAGCTTTTTATACCCATCTAACCAAATACTACTCCAATTCAGCTGAAAGAACACCAATTTTCCTGTTAATCACAATAAATGGCCAAGCAAGCGCCTGACACTGACAAGGGACGTGATACAGTACGAGACCAAACGCGATTTCATTTTTAATACAAAATAAAATTATTCAAAATATTAAAAAAGCTATTAATATAATCTCAATTATAAAATAGCATTCAAGGCTGCATTAAAATATTGTGAAATATTATTACAATTTACAATAACTGTTTTACATTTGAATACATTTTCAAATATAATTTATTCCAGTGATATAAATGTACTCCTTAATTTTCTCCTTAACTGAAGCTCTCAGAGGTTACACCCGGCCTCGAGTGATTGTTCCAGAAGACTTGCACAACCTCAGCAACCAGAGGGCCGAGAGCTCACAAGTAAATACTCCTGTAGGTTTGAACGTATTATAGTCAAACTACAACTCAGAGTAGTACTGCAGCAGCAGTCACGTGTCCATTATACATAAAGAACCCTTGCCTGTAAGGCAGGGACATCTAGGTTGTAAAACCTAGCAATTGTGGACGACAAAGCCCAGCCGGCCCGCACAAATTTCTGCATGGGTCACACCGCTAGACCATGCCCAAGAAGAGGCGACAGCTCTCGTTGAGTGGGCTCGTACTCCAATTGGGCATTGTAGGCCCAAGGAAGAGTAGGCTAGCACAATAGAGTCAACTATCACCAGCTCCACCAGACGGAGACCATGACCATTTAATGGAATAGAGTCGTCTTGTAACCAGAGCTCTAGCCTCAGAAATGGTGTTTAGAAAAAACACTGGGAGGCATGTAGCCTCCTGTCGAGTGGCCAACTATGTAGGGCCCACAGCTCTGGCCGGGGGTGTCATATCATCCTGTTCGCCTGAGAGAGGAGATCCTTCCTCGGGGGAATGATCAGCTGCGACAGCTCTGCTGATCAGGGTGCAGGGAGCAGGGAAACAGAGTCATTATGGTGGCCCTGCTCTGGAAAAACCAAGGCCACCATAAGAACTCTGTTTCCCTGCTCCCTGATTTGCCTGATTACCTATGGGATCAGAACGATAGGGGAAAAAGCATAGAGAATGTGATTGGGCCATCCATGGGCCAACGCATCCTTGTCCTTGGAATAATAGATTGGGCAATGAGAATTGTGTTTTGAGGCGAAGAGGTTTACTTCCGCCTTGCCAAATATTTCCCCAATTTTCTGAAGCGTCTGCAGATGAAGCATCCATTCCTCTGAGGGGACCTTGCTTCTTGACAACATGTCTGCTCCTTGGTTCAGTTTGCCTGGAACATGTGCTGCTCTTAGCAAGCACAGGTTGAGCTGAGCCCATACCAGGAGGTGCTCTACCAGTATGAAAAGACTCCTCGATGACAGCCCCCCTGGTAATTTATATAGGACACCACAGTCATGCTGTCCGAGCGGACCAGCATGTGATGTCCTCTCAGGTCTGCTAGGAAGGCTTGACAGGCCTGCCATACCACCAACATTTCGAGGCAATTGAAGTGCAGACTGTCCTCCACTTTCAACTAGTGGCCAAATGTCGGCTTCCCTTTGCAAAGAGCTCCCCAACCTGTGCTGGAGGCATCTCTCGAGATTTTCTTCCTCCTGTAGACCATTCCCAGAGGAACTCCTGTTCCATCCAATGAGCATTCGTCCAGGGGGCCAGGGCTGAAACACAGGCCTGGTCCACCTTGATAAGCAGGTGACCTTGATGCCACGCATGGGACGGAACTCGTGGTTTCAGCCAGAACTGAAAGGGACGCATACGAAGCAGGCCCAACTGAAGCATTGGAGACGCTGCAGCCATAAGACCCGGCAGCTTCTGAAACATCTTGATGGGGCAAGTGCGTGGAGCCGGGGACAGTCCGAAAGGGAAAGACCGTGTATTGATAAGCCAAGCCATAGCCTTGGTGGCATGTAAAGCCAGGTCTGTCGAGCTCCTCAGCTCCCTGAGTGACGTGGGGTCCGGGCCAGACTCATCCGTGCTGGCGAGGAGTTTGGCCTGGAAGACATGGAGAACCACCATAGAATGGAGCGCCGTGGCCGCTTGCCCAGCCGAGGAGTAGGTGCGTTTAGCGAGAACTGAAGTCGTCCTACATGGCTAGGGCAGATGGGCGGCCTTTGCCTTCCAGCCAATCGCAGTTGGTGGGTAGAGACCACTGACTCATCCAGCGGAGGCAGCTTCTCGCATCCCTTATCTTCAGTGCCGTCGACCTAAGTGAGGGCTGATGAACCGAAAGTACAGAGGCATGCAGAGTATGGGGCATGCCACGATCTGGTGAGCTCGTCATGGACCTACGGAAAAAAAGGAGAGAGTTTCTGACGAGGGGCTTGATGGAACGTACGTGGGACATAAGCGGATGTAAGCTCACTCGCATCTGAGCGCTGTGATCCACTGCCCCGCTGTTTTTTCCTCACATGTTCCTGAGAGGAAGAAAACGTGAGGGCGCAAGGGGCGAGACTCAAATTCTCACAATGAGAACATTCCGTCTCGGTGAGCGCGGATTCCCCGTGGGATTTCCCCAAGCAGGAAATGCACTCAGGGTGGCCATCATCAGCGTACAGGGGAGCCCTGCACTCACTACAATAACGGCGCAGCATTTGCAGCAACGCCGCAGAATTTAGCTTTTTAGAAATTTGCTCTGATAGTGTTCGCTGGGTGGCAGCAGGGGAAGCCGGATCACTGCTGTGCGATGCTGAAGGCAGCGAGAAAGGTTGCGAATCAGCCGAGTAGAAGATTGCGTTCCACTGCGAGGCATGTCAACGGCGAGCAGGCTCTTCAGTCAGCGGAGATCAACGAGGAACGTCGTCATCGCTGAAGGAGAAGAAATCTGAATCCTATGGCGAAGCTGCCGCTTGTATAGCCAGATGACTCTGCCCATTCTGGCAGGCTTTAGTGGGCTTCGCGGCCATAGGTTCGTGCAGCACCGCTGCCAAGCCATTGGTTCATCTTTAAATGCACTGCACGAACCGATGGCCGTGCAGTTACACTGCATGGCTGAATAAGGCTTCAGTTCAGAAGAAAAAAATGAAAAACAATTAGCATAGAGTCTTAGCAGACACAGTACGAGTGAAGTATTTATAGGGAACCTGAATTTTCAGCATCATTACTCCAGTCTTCAGTGTCACATGATCCTTCACAAATCATTCTAATATGCTGATTTGCTGCTCAAGGGATATTTGTTATTATTATCACATTATGATATTATGAATGCACAGTTCAAAAGAACAGCTTTTATTTGAAATGAAAATCTTTTGTTTTTACTGTCACTGATGGATTTCCTAGCTAAATAAAATAGAATAGAATAGAACAGAACAGAAAAAAATGTATAGTGTGTGCAGACAGTTTTTGGCTGGTGTAAGCTGCACTGACAATGCTGTAGTCAAAAATCACAGGTACATTTTTTTTATAATTAATACAATTAACTGTTCCATGCCCCATCTGTTAGTTTCTGGTTACCAGATCCCATCTCTACACAGCTGTTCAGTGATTTCCCATTTCACAGCAGCCCTGAGAAAGAACTGATTAGAGCCAGCTGGTTTGGAATCTCGTCCCTTTTAATATTCTTCTTTAATGATGCCAGATACCATAGTGCTATTGAATGGGCCACTTTGAGCCAAGAGGAAGTTGTTCATTGAGATATCAAACAGATGACTTTTACTCTTTATGATTGTGCAGCCACCTATAAGTCATCTAGACATTGACAGGCCTATTTTTTTCTTAGAGTTGGCCATTGTTTTTAAGCAAGAGTTTTCAAAGAGAAAGGGGAAGCTGGTTGAAATTAAGTCCCTGAAGTGTTTTTTGTTTACGCTGCTGGCCATTTCCTGTTCCTGTTTTGTGTTCTGTGCACCTTTTTACTCTAGTCAGGGTTGTTGTTATTATCCGAGGTGCATGGGACACTAAAATCTGTTTTGACTAATTTGTTCCTGTTGGCAGAAGAGGATCAGTCAGTAAGCAGCATATCCTTAATTAGTACTTTGGTTGTTTTGCAATGGAAAAGTCTGAGAAGAGAAGTCATGTGAGACAATCCACTTGCATTACACTGACATTTCCTTTGGCCCAAAGGTATTTATTAAAGGTGAAGGGTGTAATTAGTTTGACGTTCAATGTGCAGAGACAACTGTAAGTAAGCCACTCATAATGCCAAGTGCACTCTACAAGGCATATTAAAAGACTTAGTTTCACATTATCTGTCGTGTTAATCTGCCCTTTAGTTAATTGCAGACTAGGTGCTTCAATTACAATCATCACCTGCCCGACTGAAGCTACAATTATGAAATTCACTCTCCTGTAAAATGTGGCATATATTAATGGTAGAATTCATTCATGATGATGTGTCATGAGGAGGAACCTAGAGTCAGTTTTCACTTATTTGCATTTGATGTCTAGTTGGTCTTAAACGGTTTGTGATTTTTAACAAGTGTGCACACTAAAAGTGAGCATATTTTGATAGGAACTATACATTATTGTAAATGAAAAATTAGAAAAATTAAAACATTGGTAACACTTTAGATTTGTACATATTTTATGAGGTGGCTAATTCGCACGACCTCACTCGTACAAATACATATGGTTTGTGCTAAATCAGACGTATTTTACGAGTTGCCAATTCGTGTAAATTTGTACGAATGACCTACACCTAACCCCGCCCCTAAACCTACCCTTCACTGGGGTTTAGACAAATCCAACAAATTATCCACCTCGTAAAATATGTATGAATTGCCATGAGATAGCGTTGGGAACACATATTCACTATTAATTAAGAGTTTCCCCTAAATAAAATCCTAGTTTAGGTATGGGGAACTGTAGGATTAAGGGATCTCAAATATGGTAATGAATAAGGCATTAATCTGTGCTTTATAAAAACTAATGAACAGCCAATATTCTGGTAATATTTGTGTTAATAAGCAGCTAGTTAATAGTGAGAATTGGTCTTTTAAATAAAATTTTATCAAAACATTTTCTTCAACTGAAATAAAAATCGAAATACTGAAGGCTACATTGAAGCTACATTAAAATACATAATCAAAACATTAAACTAATCTAAAATAAACAAAAAATGACCTTTAATTAATTTTGCTTGTAGTTTTTAATACACAGTATGTTGTTAAAAAAACAACAACATTGCAATAGATTTCCTTAAATATGAAAACATGATTAAGCATGAAAATTTCACTAAATAGAAAGAACCTACACCTCCCTGTGAAATGTAACACTATTAAACATATTTAACATATAACTATGGCAGCTTTGGTGTAAAATACTAAATATAAACTAAAAAGTAAATATACCTAAAAACTAAAACCAGTGTTATTTTAGTACCAAACCTTTTTGTTATATAATCAAAAATCAACACTACAATCCGATATGGGCATTTTTTTAGACTTGTTGAAGACTTAAAACATGACAGAGTGAGGAGTCAAAGTGGTGTGCACCGGGTGTATGGTTGAGTTCCCAAAACATGTAAACACTGTGAATATGTGATGCTTTCAAATCATTGCTCTTGTCCGAACAGTGAAATGGGAAAGGAATGTCTTGAAAAAAACATTTTTGTAATTCTGTTTGGTGCCACAAGTGGTGGACAAATTACACACTTCATATGAGAACTGCATTGATAAAGCATTGGAATTTGTCTTAGCAAAAAAAAAAGCAGTTAAGTTTTTGAGCAGTTCACTAGTGCCTCCAGTGATCATCCAAATGGTGTCTAGTAACTTTCATTGTCAAGATTTTGATACTCCTGAGGTTCCCTCTTTCTCATATATCACTCTCACTAAACTCACAGACAGGCAGACAGACCTTTGACCTGAACACGTCATCTTACATGCATGCAACTCGCCTGTGTGTGTGTGTGTGTGTGTGTGTGTGTGTGTGTGTGTGTGTGTGTGTGTGTGTGTGTGTGTGTGTGTGTGTGTGTGTGTGTGTGTGTGTGTGTGTGTGTGTGTGTGTGTGTGTGTGTGTGTGCGTGTGTGTGTGTGCGTGGGTGTTCATTTCTGTGTTAATTTGCTGTCAAAGATGTGGGCCCTGACAGAAGCACTAAACAGATGTGAAGTATAGACAAATATTTGTCAGAGAGCTATATTTTTCCCCACTGGGTTTAGCATTGCAGATAGAATGGTCAGCCAGGCCATGGAAGCAAGTAACTCGACACCACCCTCAAGACTTTAAGCGTGAGGAATGATAGAAAAAGTAAACGAGTACCTATTTGAGAAAAAGCACTTGGACAACGGCAGGATTATTTCATAATGCCTTGCTTTTGTCAAATGCCACTTTGCCTTGATGAGGCAGCTTGAGCATTTCTCAAACTATCTAGTTGTGGTATGAGAAAATGGCAACATCAACTCAAGGAGAATTGGTTTAACTCCAACCTAGCGAAACACCTTTCCACTTTAGCATTACACTCACGGCTTTTGCTTGTAAAAACAGTCAGGCCACATGTTACTCTCTCATTGCGAGTAGCTGTCACCTTTGAGCGGTAAAGGAGTTTGATGTGGAGGTCGACAGACTGTAATAGGAGTCCCACAGAACTACATCTTCATCAACACGTATAAAACACCTGGAGAAACACTCGCTCGAACTGGTGTGAGATGATTTATGGGTTAGAGGAACATCACAGCTCCAACCGCAAAATCATTGTATCGTGTAAAACGGATTTCTGTTCCCTTTAAGTTTGTTACCTTACTATGTACAGTGAAAAACTTAAATAAATTTAACTTAAATTTAAAGGGACGTCTAATGTAATTTTACAGTAAAGTACTGATAAAGTCCCCCTGCGGTCACAGATTTTATCACTTAAAACTAATCTTTATTTTGTTTAGTTCCTGTTTTGTCGAAGCCCCTCCTTCCAAAATGTGAAATGTGTTCTGATTGGTTAACTAGCCCACTGGTGTTGTGATTGGGAAACCACTTAGAGCGTGTTCCGGAAATGTCACGCACTTTACCATAACTGTGAGTTTCCATCTGCTCAGGTGTTAAAGGGGTCATATGATGCAATTTCAAGTTTTCTTTTCTCTTTGGAGTGTTACAAGCTGTTTGTGCAAAGATAAAATCCCTGAAGTTTCAAAGACTAAAGTTTCAAAACCAAAGAGATATTCTTTATAAAAGTTAAGACTCTGCCACGCCCCCTAAAATGGCTAATTTAAACACACCCCCACATGTCTACGTCACGGTGTGGGGAGAATTGCAAAAAAACGCCCAAATGTATATGCAAAGAAAGAAGGCGGAACTATTATTCTAGCTGTAATATTGTTGCTGCCGCAGGCGCCATGTCGTGGAGACGTTTTGTTTCGTTGTGAAAGAGAAATGACTTTGTTTGGGCTTCCAAAAGAGACACAACTAGAAATCAGTGGTTAAGTTGTATTTACAACACTGTTCCAGAAGAGTTTAACCCAAATATTAGAGTGTGTGCACTATGCAGCAAATTTTTTGGAGGACTATTTCCTGATCCTGAAAGAGTAGCCTACAATGCTGGCTTGCACAAAGGCTGTTTCTATAAAGTAGGGCAATTCCAACTTTGCAAGGACAGTCTGGCGCTTCTGACTCAGAGCCTGTAAATAAGTTTTTGCTACTGATGATTCACACGAGAGTTTTGAGCAGTGTAGAGTAGTGCTTGTTGTTTGTCGTTTCTCCGATCACAAATGCAGACATGGTAATGGTTATGTGGTGCGATGCAACGCAACGCGTAAAAAGACAGTATAAGTCATTATAACCAGTAATTATGTCACCACTGGATGTGCAACAAATGCCTCGTTTATAATGGGTTTTATTGTTTTTGTGTCGTCGCAACAGGACACGGCAGAATACGGTGAAGGGCGTAACATTTCTGTCTCACGCTTGAGGTATACGGCCAATCACAATGTACTGGATAGCTGGCCAATCAGAGCAGGCCTCGCTTCTCAGAACGATGAGCTTTGTAAAAGAAGTTCGCGTTTCAGAAAGGTGGGGCATAGAGGAGCAACAATTATGTACAGTATGTGGAAAATAACGTGTTTTTTTTTTTAAACCTTAAACTGTTCGATTTTTTTCTAGTGAATATTTAGAAAGTGTTTTATGAGTTGTATATCCAAAGAAAAGTGGATATTTAAGTGTTTATCAAGTTCAGGCGTCAGGTAAGTCAAGTGGCACTGAATAAATATTTGTACTTAGACATAATTTATCAAAATGTAATATAAAAAAGTGTAAATGTTTAATTTAAAACATATATTTATACACAAACGTACAGAATATATAAAAACATTGAATAGTTGTATGATGAGTCTGAGGGAAATTTAAGTTGAGGGAACGTGGTCTTTCACCATGTTTAAACCATAAAAAATGTAATGCCTGTGTTACTATAAGGAATTTTAGCTAAATTTGGCGTGATTTATGATATTTTTGTGTTTCCGTGACGTATAAAGATATGAAGAGATTGCACGGTCTTTCTCTCTTTTATAAGCCATTATGCTTAATTCGACAAACGTTAACCGAAATCTATGAAACGTGTAATGTTAATGTAAACCACAGTAATGTGCTCATTTGAAGTTAACATGGGGGTGTTGAATGGGTTTTTGCATGTGTAAACTTTTGCAATTGTCCAGTGAACTAAAAAGGCGACATTAAACGTGACTAACAATCAGCCTCGGTGAAAAGTCGAGGTGTGTTTTTGACAGGGTCCCTACGCAGTGTTCACCGCTCCCTACTCCCTAAGCGTGGGATATCGTTGAAGTGGACTTCACTAACAATAATCGCTCATTTGGAACGCCCTGGAACATCATCAAAGAAAATCAACAGTAGGGTCACGCAGATTATATGACATAAATAAATATTGTCATTTATTTTACTTTCAAATTTAAACACATAAAATACATATAAAATTATGTATCTAATAAATATAGTCCAAATGTATATGTTTAGACTGTTACAGATTGTAGTGGTCTCATCACTTGCACTTTCTTTTCCACAGCCTCATTAACTCTCCTGATGTAGCTTAAATAAAGTAAAATAAAAAAGACAGAGCCTCAGCTGTTTCTTGCCAGTTTTACTTAGTTTCACCTATTCATACAAATACAATATGCAAATGTAGCATTCATCGCGATAACCATTCTTAAATGCTCTTATTTGTATCCACCTTTTTCTTGCCGTAAAAATGGGCGCGGCTATTTGTAAATTCTATGGGTCTGGCTTCCGGTCTCATCCGCATCCAGCTATTTTTAACTGTACAAAACAGTTTGTTTTGCTGCAAACAGTTTTACCGTTTACTGCACGTTGTTATTCTCCTCGTTATTTACCTATAGTCTCACCCATAGGCTTACTTCCGCATTGAAGAAAAAGGTGGATAATAATAACAACATTCATTGCAAGCCATCCATTGCAGAGCCTCTAAATAAACTTTCAACTGCTCTGCTCCATCGTTAGTTCAACCTGATGACGCAGTGCGCAGTGACAGTTGGGTGATTTTCCCTCTCCACTTTCTGTGAAGTGATGTATCGATGTTCCCTTATTCCCCTTCAAACTGAACATGTTCGCTCTCTTCGGAATGGAATCTCACTTAAGATAGTGGAATACTCGGTGAAGTCCACTTCGCTGTCCACTTACGGTCGAATGGAACGCACCTTCGCTCTTTTCAAACGGGTCAAATTTCAAACTGGGTTTTTAGTCTCGTGAAGGCACTTCGGAAGAGGAGTTCATAGTTCTGAACGAAAATGAACAACTGAATTGTTTCACAAGGCCGTTAAAGCGTCTCAGTTCCCTCGGTAGTGAATCAGTAGATTGTGCACATGAGTTCCTGCACTGGGGAAGACCGTGGCTTCGCCTTTGGCTTGCTTATTTGTGGACGCTTGACTGATTGCACAGACATACGTGTCACACAGGGAATTCTAGGAATGTCAATGTAGCATTTGCTATTTCTATTGACTGGTGACTTTTTCAGCTTTAGTTAGTGTGCAATGTTGCTTCTTGAGCATCTGAAAGGTTACAAAGCTCAAAAAAGGAGATATTCTCTTTAACAGAAACACTTCAAGAACTTAAATAAACCGCTATTTTGGACTACAATGCACTTCTTCTGGATATTGTGGAGTCACATTGATGACCAGGGCTGCGTTTCTCAAAAGCTAAGTTGATTGTAGAGAACATTGGTGGCAATGGGTCTACAATCTATTTAGGCTCATGATGCTTTTGGGAAACACAGCCAGGACCCTCGTTAGCAGGGAGTAAGGTGGTGACGATTCTCCAGGGAAATCACCAGGGCCCACAGCTACAACCTGCAGCCCAAATCAGTCTAAAAGCAGCACAAATGAATGTAGGCTCGCAAACAAGCAGAGCCCATGATAATCAGCTGTGTGTAATATATTAACAACACAGGCGTTAAATAATGACACAAATACCAGTATATTGACTACCACAAACCTTAGCACAGTAAATCACCTTGATTCATGATTCATTTAACTACTCTCCTCATAAATTTTAAGTCTGAAAGGGAAATTCCTACAAAGGCATATGCTACAAGGTCAGCCGCTAAAATAACTGTGTCCACGCCTTTTCATCGCTGAAGTTTTATTGCATGTCTTTAAGTGACAAAGTAGAATTCACTCCTCTTCAAGCTGTTAATATATCTGGACTTTAATGTTTTTTCATTTAAATAACTATGTTTCTTGCTAGATTTACACAGCTATAGACAATAGTGTTTACAGTATCTTATGTTGTGAAATGAATGCTCATTGCATTATTTTAAGTGTCATTTGAAATATCATGATTGTGTGTTTTTTCTTCAGCTTGTGGAAAAGCTTCTTGTGATGGGCTTTGATTCATCATGTGGCTTTCTCTTTATATAATAAAAATGATATCATAGTTTATAGTTTTTACTTCTAAAAACCATTGATTTGACCGTATTTTAAAGTAAAGTAACATATAATGCTCAGCAACATTTACATTTACATTTATAGACGCTTTTACAAAGCGACTTACATTCAGGTATTTTTTTGCATTTCAGTATGTTTTCCCTGGGAATCGAACCCAACCTTTGGCTGCTAACGCAATGCTTAACCACTGCCACAGAACACTGTTTTTAACAAAAAAAATTCTCCCTATACTAATATTTCAAGTACCCTGGATTTAAGTTTTAAAATGATTTTGAACAGTTCTAAAGCTTCACGTTGCAAACAAAAGTGTAGGCACAAGTAGACACGGATAGAAACAGATGGAATTACTTTTGACAACTAATTAAGAAGGTTATTTTAGCCAGTGCCCTTGACGTCCAGGTGGGGCAAGGCCACATCACCCTAATTTAAAACTGGAAACATGAAAAAACACATGCAAAAACTTCTGGACTATACTATAACTATCCATCAGCCCTGTGACAATACAATGGAATATTGTAACCTGAACATACACGTGCAATGTGATTTAAAGTCTGAGATCAGCATAGAAATGAGCACTGTGGAAATGCTTCCATTTTATGTGTACAATATGTATTTTCATTAAATGATTTTATTAGCATAAAAATGTAAGTAAAGGTTTAACTGAAAGATTAGCATGATTTTAAGGATGTCATTTGATTTGTCCTGGTTTTGTTTTAATGACAGCAGGATTCCAGCTGGTATGAACGAAACCTGATCATGTTCTCCAGCATGATTTGACAGTGATCCAAAGAGCTGTCACACTCCGTCAGGAGCAAGGCGCGAGGAGTATCATCAATATTCCGTTTAATGACGCTCACACAGGGAACCACGGAGTAACAGGGTTAGACAAACAATACCGGAGGTGGGAGATGGGGAAACCCAGGGCTAAAGAACACTAGGAAATCAAACGAGGAAGAACTGAAAGCAGGTGAGGAGTAATTAAACACAGACAGAGACTAATGAACTAACAATGAAGACAGGAACAGGGAACAGGAAGGACCATATATGGGCACAAGAGGGAGGGAAACATACACATGGGGGGACAGGTCTGACAAGAGCATCTTGTGCTTTAATTTAACCTTTGGATTAAAGGTCCCATGATCAATTACTATCAGTAATTTGCTTATATGATTAGTGCTTACTAGAAATAATCTTAAATATGTTGTCTTCTTATTAAATCATAGTGTTTCTTTGTTATATAAATTCCTAAAATGATCCGTTTTTTTCAGGTTAAATTAGATTCTAAGTTCAATGTGGACTCTGTATGCAGTACATACATAAAAAAACATTGTCACTCATTGCCGCAGCAGCCACTGTCACAGTGCATTATTCACTGCTATTACACACTTCACTCCCATCACTCTAGACGGAGCGAGATAGACCAGTCTGGCACATACCTACACGAACGTAGCATATACTGTCTCGTCTTTATCACAGACCATCTGCTGCCCTTAGCATGATTCTCATTTTTCACAAAAGTAGCTGATGCCTGTTTAATAATGGATTTGTCATCCTTTAAAAGCATAATATTAAAAAAATATATAGCTACATCAGCACCAGCCTATGACACTTTATTTATTTATTTATTGTGAACATCTATAAATGTTGACTTTTTATCACATAATGAGCTGGTGGAAATGTATTTTATTTACTGTAGGACATTTTTCATAACTGTCATGTGTTTTCAAATATTTTAAATACACTGCTGCTCAAATGTTTTGGGTTGGTAAGATTTGTTTATGCTCACCAAATGCAAAAATACAGTAATATTGTTAAATATAATTATAATTTAAATACATTGAATTAGGAGTTACTGCTCAAGAATCAATTCTTATTATCAATCCTGGAAACAGTTGTGCTGCTTAAAATATTTTTGTGAAAACCATGAATCTTTTTTTAAGGATTCTTTGATAAAAGTGAAAAAATAAATATAAAGAAACAAACAAACAAATAAACAGCATTTATTTTAAATGTGCAACAATGTAAATGCTTTTAGTGTCACTTTAGATCAATTACATTTTCTGAATAAAATTATATATATAAAAAAGAATCATACAGACTCCAAACTTTTGAATGGTAGTCTATATACAATTTATTAATTACAATATTTTGTTGGCCAAATGAATAGCTTTATATTTGTGTTACTGTTTTAACCCATTTTCTTTCACCCGCATTAATGTTTAAAATTTTGTTGAATAGCCTACAGGTTGTGACAACATGTCTATGTCACAGCTATGTGTGCAATGACCTGTCTGAACAATGAACGTTATGGCATTTTAGTATTTATATCAATATACTAATTTGACATTGAAAAGGCATGAGAAATATTAATTGGCGTAAAAGTGAGACAGCAACTCCCAATCTCCCCTATTTTTAATAATAAAAAATGCAGTTGTTGTCATGCTGGAGCTTTTGATTTGCCAGAGATAGTCTCCTGAGAGTAGTAAACAAGTAATTGTTGTGTCCGCCCTACAATGGTCATAACCAGTCATTTTTTATTTGGAATTTGAAAATGTCTCATCTTTGAATAGAGAATAAAATTCAATCTTAATTCATGTCTAAAGCTTTGATAACAGACAAACAGATTATAGAGACAGTTGTCCTGTTAATTCTTTATGGAGTATATCAGCTAGAGTGTTATACTTTCTCAGGCTCTTTAGAAGTCTGACCTGAAGATCGTTTCTTTTGGCGTAAATCAATATATTCATATGTTTCTTGTCTGTCATGTGTTATCTTAAAGAGTTATCAAATCCCTTCTCAGACCTGTTCAGTGATGTTAAGCCTCAGTTAAGCACAGCCACTTCTGTGAGAGGAGTTTAAAGCCTAATGCTGCTGTTTGAACTCTTCACAAGGTTGTGTAAATGCACAGCAGGTGCTGCTGCTCAAGACATGTAATTGAGAATTTCCAGATCACAGTAAAGCATCACTGACTTTGGAAAGCCCATCCCTTTCCACTGTTTTTTTTTTATTTTTACAGTAGCAATTATTGAGTATTCATTACTGACTGTGAAACAAATTAGTAGTTATGTACAATATGCACATGCTCTGTTTTAATCATGATGGTCAGCTGTTTTTTTCATCGACTAGCATGACTGTTTGATTGAAATGCAGTGTGTGGTATCTGGCAGTCATTCTGTGTGATATCATCTGCTGAAAACATTCAAAACAGAGCTCTGAAATCATCTTAATATCAAGACATCCCAAGACTTCATCCATCAGTTCAGAATAGGCCAGAACAATTAACTGAAATGAAATAAAATAAAATGTGATATATGACCCAGAATGTTTCATTAAACTAAACTGGTGACACCTTTATAATTTGTTGCCATGATTTAAAAATTGTGTTTCGAATTAGAAATAAAATATAAAATGTAATTAAAATTAAAAAAATTGACATTACATTTACATGTAATAATTTAGCAGATGCTTTTATCCAAAGTGACTTACAAATGTGGACAATAGAAACAATTATTTGTTTATTTGTTCATTCGCTTGTTTATTCAATAGTTTCAACAGTTTATATATGTCATTATTGAAAATTAATTATTATTAGATATTAGTATAGTAAATAACCGAGATTCTCTGTTTATAATTACTTTTTCCTGTTTTTAAGAGTATGAACATTAAAACATGACAGTTTCGTTATTTTTAGACTCGTCCCCTGGGGCGATTTTGAATATATTTTGTAAACAATTGGTTATTATTTATTTATGTATTTAAAAGACATCATGCATGTATGTATGTATTTGTTCATTCATTCATTGTTGTGTTTGTTTGGTTATTTATTTAATTCATATTATAAATGACTTTTTTTATAAATCCCCTCACTGAAGAACCACTAATGTTTTCTATTCAAATCTGTAAGTATTCTTAATTAATTATTTATTATTTAAAACAATCATTCATAGTTTTAAATAGTACACAATTATTACTGTCTTTTTCATATGAATGTATTTATTATTTAGCAATAATACAATTAATTAATTCATTCATGCATCTTTCTTAAATCATTCTCAAGTCAGTTGGGCTCCTTCACAGGCTTTATTGTTTGACACTCCTGTCATGAGAAAAAATATTTTACTTTACTTGTGCCATTGTACACTAAGGCAAAAATTAGATGAACTCATTTTGCTCATGACAGGAGTATCAAACAATAAGGTCCATGAAGGAGCCCAACTGACACGCAGAATGTGGCTTCCAGTGGCACTGGGTCTTTATTTAGTCACCAATGAAGACATATTTAGTTAGTTGAGAAGCTAGTTTGGGGGTCAGAGATTGATGCAACAATGCATGGCTGTGTCTACATGCAGATGGCATTTGTGTTAAGAGTGTCTGTAGATGTGTTATGGGGGAAGGGCGGATTCTTTTGAAATATGATGACATGTCAGACGCCAGTGAATTGTCCCCAAAAGTATCTCATCTTACTCACAGGAAAAACATTCAACAGCATTGTTTCTAACTATGCACTGATCATAGATCAAAGGAAGGAGAGATGAAGCCACTGTTAAGAGATGAGTTTCAATCAGATGTTTCTTGTTTATGGACACATGGTGGAGGTCTGATGGTTGTAAGGAAATAAGTGTAAACAATTATATGCATGTGCAAGTAAGCAAATAATCAGTTAGCAGATGCTTTTTATGCAAACCAATTTGTGTGACATTTCAGGCTGGGATTGAACCAACAACCTTCATTCAACCAGTTTCATTCAACAATCATTGAAAACAACTGAATGTAATTTATTTATCCTAGTAGTGGAACCAACCTAAGCTTTCTGTAGAGCTGTAGAACAACTTTTAGCAGGTATTTGGCTTTTTTTCTAAACAAAACAGTCTCAGTTGAAATGTTTGTATTGGATGTCTTGCTTCATTCTGCTTCAAATCACACCATTTCAATAGGGCTGAGGTCAGGACGCGCACTTGGCCGCTCAATACAGAGTTTGAGTCGTGCTGTTCTTGATCTGCTCAAGCGTTTTGGATCTTTTGTCAGGTTGCATTATCATACTTCTATATTCTAGAATACAGATGTCTATACGTTCTCAATTGATTCTAGAATTAAGTCTAATGAAAGACTTTAAATTATTTGTTCAATAAATATATGCTTTTTTTAAATAAATGTTTTTCCAGTCATGCTCTCGGTGGACAGTAAATCAGCAGTTCCTCTTCCTTTATCAACAGTTATGAGTGTGACAAACATGATAGGACGCCTATCGATAAGATTGCAAGCGGCCAAACTTTTTTTCCCAAGTCATTGGCCTTTTTTTCTCAAGTGCTTCCAGACTTGCATAACAAGAAGCTGTGTGAGATAATGTCAGTGAGAAGTGGCTTTGCTGGTGAAATCATGTCATAATGGCTGAACAAACAAGACTGCAGTCTGTCCAGTACAGTTATCAGTAGTGGGAGAGAGACGTGACTGTTTTTACTGGAGGAACAATGAGAAGGGGAGGGTAAGGTGGAGCATGAAGACATTGTGAACAAACAGCAAAGTGTTCTATGCCAACATGATTTATCTTTACACCCTACGCAACTAGCCAATGGGGTTGTGTGGGAACCCTGTCCCGGCACAGAAGAAGCCCTGGACCGAAGGCTGCAGGGACTGAAGGTATCTAGTCAAAATTGAGGAAAGGTTTGTTTGCTCATCCTGTGCATTTTTTCTTTGCGATTCCCTTCTGAAGATTTATTGTTGGGTTTTTTTGTTGTTGTGGTTTGCTTTGTCACACTCCATTGATTTTTTTTCTCCCAGACTCAGAGGCTCTGAAGAGCTTGTACGTTTTATTATTTTTGATTTGGTAATTCCCTCCCTGTGGTTTCTCATAAGCCTCTTCGACTTTAAAGTAGAGAGCTAAAAATATTTACGCAATAACCGTTTCGCTTGTCCTTCATTATTGCAAGTTCATCTCCGGACACACGCTTAGCTTAACGCAGGCCTCTGTCTGTCGTCCAAGACCTACATATCATCACTTCTCGCTGCGAGTTCTGTTCGTTTTTTCGGCTTGTTGCCGTAATCGTGGGTTGTTTAATGATGTGCGAAAAGCCTTGATGCCTCTCGCAGTCTCTTTTTAGTTGGCACTTACAATGTGAAGTGTCATAATATTGACGCCTGCTTTGGCAAGTCTTAACAACCTTATCTGGCCAGGTCACTCCAGTTCAAAATTTACGCTTTTCGCTCACATACTTAATAACGTAAGCAAAGAAACGGCTTTGATGTGGAGAATAAGGGGTCCTTAACAAGGGACAGATGTTTTGAATCCAGGTTTGAATAACTGAGCACTTTGTAACTTAGGATCTTAATGCGTCCTATCATCAGGGCTTGGAAACAAAATTATTTTTTTACTGGTTTGTTTTGAATAAGTCCAGAACCTCAGTGTACCTTTAGTCTAATTAGACTGAAATAATAGACTAAATTTAGTCCTTGGGTGAGGTTGGATTAATGCACTACATGTCTTGGGTCTTTATTTTAACAACATATCTATGTACATCACTCACGGATCAGCATATGCCAGTCATTTTGATTTTCAAATCATACTCCTTGTTGAATAATGCAGGTTTTGCCAAATGAATGAAACAAATGAACATAAAAATATTGCCTGTGGAAGTGATTTGCCATTCTGTTCATTTTTTGAAGTTGATTTTAAGTGCATCTTCATTAAAAAATGTAAATTCAATTAATTTTAAATAAATTACAAATAATATAATTATATAAAATGAAATTAAAATAAATTGTGAAAGTGATGGGGATTTGCCATTCTGTTTATTTTTGAATAAGTTGAATGCAACTTCATTAAATATTAAATAAATAAAAAAAAATAATTGAAGCTGAATGCAACTTCATTAAAATAACATTAAATAAAAATGTAAATAAATTAAATATAATAAAGTTGATTTTGAATGCATCTTCAAAATAAAAAATCCAATGAAATACATCACTAAAATAAAATAATAAAATAAAGAAATTAAGTTAAATTAAAATAAATTGTGGAAGTGATTTAGAAGTAGTTTTTTGTGCAAATTAAATTAAATTAAATTAAATAAAAAATGAAAATGAAAAAGTGTACCTTTGATAATAAAGTTTCAGCAAACACACTCATGTGAAATATCCATCCTGAAATCTATTTAGCAGAATTCCACAGATTTTACTGTAGAATCTGCAGAAAACTGCTTGTTTAATGTGTTTCTACTTTATTTTCAAATCTTTATTCCTTTCAAAGCTTTCCTGGCTTTCTGAAGACCTGATTTGTAGTTCATCTGAGTTCTTTGTTTTAATTAACCTAGGGTGATGGTAATAAAGGGCATTAAGGATTACATATACTTCTTTATTTTAATGACTGTATAATATATTAACAATATATGAAGTACATTCACATGCAGCAGTATACAAACCTAATCCTGTTTCATGTTCAGCTAAACCACTGTCTGATAAACAGTAAAATAATTAAAAGAAGCAAATATACACAGTATATATATATGCAGGACTCAATGCATTCAACCTATTTCACTATAGAATATTAAATTTTTACAGATTTCACTTTGAAAGTTAAGATGGTCATATCAGACAGATTATCAAGCCAAAGAAGCCGTACTTTAGTTGACCCAGTGGATTTAAATAACAAGAGATAAGACATGTATGTCAAATACTCTGTTCTTTCTTATTTTCTGTTCCCATATTATATTAAACCAGTTCCCTTTTGTGCGATTCATTTCACATTAACATCTTATTTCAGAATACCACTAAATCAGACGTGGTATAAAAATAATGTTTTATAGATCACAGCACTTAACATGCTTTCATATCTCTCTTTTATTCATTTCCAGTTTCCAGTTTATTCATTTGGCAAATTACCCAGATATAAAAGCACAACCAGAATCTGGAGTCCAATAAAACACAGAGAAATGAGACACATTGAAAAGTTGTGTATGTTTAAACAGCTCACATTTTTACGCTGTCAATTTTGTTCAAATAAACTTCATATTGTACACTTTAAAGGCCCCTTTTTATTTAATTTTTGTATAAACCAATTTTACATACTGTGTACTTTCAGGATACTAGTTATGAGATGTTGAAATTAATGAAGACATTCACACTTTTATTCTGCAAGGATGCATGAAATTTATCAAAGTGACAGTATAAAGACATTTAAGATGTTACAAAAGATTTCTATACCAAATAAATGCTGTTCTTTAAAACTTCATATCCATCAAAGAATCGTGAAACATGTTTTACTGTTTCCACAAAAATATTAAGCTAAAAAACTGTTTTCAACATGGATAATAATAATAATAAATGTTTCTTGAGCAATAAATCAGCATATTAGAATTATTTCTGAAGGATCATTTGACACGGAAGACTGGAGTAATGTTGCTGAAAATTCAGCTTTGCATTACAGAAATAAAATACATTTTACAATATATTTAAGTAGAAAACAGTTATTTTAAAGTGTAATAATATTTCTCAATATTACTGTCCTTACTGTATGTTTGATTAAATTAATCCAGCCACAAGAGTCTGATTTCAAAAACATTCAAAACTCTGACCAACCCCAAACTTTTTAATGATCAACAGAGATATTTTGATGCTGCTTGTGTGATGTTGAGATCTCTCCATCCTCTTGACTTTACTGAAGCACAGTTTCACTAATGTTAAAAAGACTAAATAACTCTAAAACAGATCCATGAAAACATCCACTTTCGCTTAGATCAAACAGCAGCACTCAGAAGCCATTGTCCCTGAGCACACTCAAAGTGTTTTATGTGCTCCATTTCTCTCTACCTTTGTCTCTCCTTTCATCTGCCTCTTATTTATGCACATCCAGCGTTTTTCTTCTCAGTATGAGGCAATTAGCGCTCATTGTGTTGTAATGGCCACTTCCTCGGTTACAAACCACTACAGTTCCCCACAGGCTGTGTGAGCCATTGAAAGGGTAGCATTGCGCATTACAGACAGAATTCAGCAGGATTTCCTGTCCACTCACTAATCATGTCACAGTGTGCCAGCTGACACTTTAAGCATCTGAGATAACATCCTAATTTGAATCATTGGCCATAATTTGATAAAGCTGTGATAGACGGAGTACCGATGGAGCTCTCCAATGTACCATAATGAAGTATAAAGCAAACCCACAGGAAAGAAACCACATGTGAGATCTCTTTATGAATCTCATTGTTTCTCATTGACAGCACTGAGAAGAAGTGTTTCAGATTTGTTTTCCTCAGAAAGAAAAAAGGTCTAGAGTTTCAAAATAGATCTTAGCAGTTGGCTCAGATTTGCCAAGATGACTTCTGCAATAAAAAGTTGGAGATAAAGTCATAAAATTCCTCTAGAACTGAATCATCAGAGCTGCTATCCATATTTATCACATATTTCCCAGGAATACTCAATTCTGATCAGTCGTTGCATTGAGATCAGATCAAATGAGATTCCTTAAAAATCATTCAACCTAACAAAATACTCATAAACTGATAAAAATATGTATTTTTGCTCTTTCTTTATATTAGTCATAGAATGCAAAAGAGTTGCAAGATGTACACTGAGAAATGTAGAAGTTTTTGTCTTGCATTTTCAAGTTTTCCCACTTTCAGTTTTTATCTCTCAAAGATTAATAAATACGGTAACAATGTATTGCTCATCAGAGAATAAAAAAATAAAATAAAAACTTTTTATCTCACACTGTTGACTTGGGCCAGTGGTGGGAATTTGGCCAGGACACCGGGGTTACACCCCTACTCTTTACGAGAAGAGCCATGGGATTTTTAATGACCACAGAGAGTCAGGACTTCAGTTTAACATCTCATCCGAAAGACGGTGCTTTTTGACAGTATAGTGTCCCCGTCACTATACTGGGGCGTTAGGACCCACACAGACCACAGGGTGAGCACCTCACTAACACCTCTTCCAACAGCAACCTAGTTTTCCCAGGAGGTCTCCCACTCAGGTACTGACCAGCTCAACCCTGTTTAGCTTCAGTGGGCAACCGGTCTTGGGCTGCAGGGTGATATGGCTGCCGGTGAATCTTGATCTCTCAGAAATCTTGATAATAATAATAAAAAAGCCCTGTGAAATAGTAATGCATATGTGAATATTGTTTGTAACTTATTTTACATGCCTGTTATAAAAAAAACTGTGCCTTTATCATTCTGCACATCTGTGTAAAACAAACCCAGCACTACTGGCGCTGTTGATTAAGGTGAAAATGACCTCAGAGGATTTCATTATCAATATTACTGTAACATTGATGCAGCATTGGTTGCAGTGTCGATTGTTTTGTACATTATGAAAAGGATTGTTTTTTTTCTGTAAGATGATGTACTAGTAAGATATTGTTGAGTAGCCATTTAATCAGTGGGATATTATACAGTTAAGGTCCTTGCACACACTGAGTCCGAATTTTCGTATGCAGTTTTTCATGGTTTTCATATTCATCATCCTTTTCGATCAAAATTCTTGCTACGGATGCGAAAACGCAGAAAATAGAACTTTACACAATTTTTTTTCGGATGAAAATTTTGGACTCAGTGTGCAATGACCTTTAGTCAGGTATTATTGTGCAAAATATAATTACATTAGATCAATCTGTCAAAAAGTCAAAAATCTGCATGTCCAAAAAATTCTAGGAAAAATAAAATACTGTAATAAAACTCCTGAACCTGTGAGCAATAAAAATCCTCTAGGAATTACCAAGGCTTTGCAACATTGACACTGCTGTTTAGTTTTACTGCACATAAATTGTACTTTAACACGTTTCACACCTCCACAGCTTTACGCTCGTAAATGGCTGCTCTCCATCAACTAAAAGAAAGAGATTGCATTTGATTGCTACGCTAGCTTAGTTGAGGAAAAAGGGCTGGAAGTCAGTGCATGCTTGCTGCCGAGCGTAATGCTGACCATAATGACAGCATATCCCTGGGTGAAGCATTCAGGCTGTGCAGCAGCATCTAACATTACATCAGTATCAGTCTCCTCTAGCACACAGATGTTGGGCTGTGCCATCCAGACGTGTTAAACTACTCACACATGAGAAAACACAGATCTGCATTCTTACACAGACTCGTTTAATGTGGAGCAGAAACACATGGAAAAGGAAAAAGGGGAATTTTCTTTGCCTTTCTCAGTTCATGTATACTGAAGAGCTCCCCACCCCTTGGATTACGTAAGGGATGTTGGGCTATAATCGTGAGGCATTATCTGGGAGGGAAATGTCTTGCTATGTGGGACTTTAACTGCGTCCTCTCAGCATTGGGTTCCCAGGGGCTCCTGCTTCCCGCTTGCTAATGGATATAATCAAGGGGACAATTAGACGTTCTGTCCTGGTGCAGAAAATAACAGTCAGGGCATTTGCGGTATCTAAGAAATGCCCTGAAACAGAGCTGCTTTTGTCATAGTGCAGTCTGCGATGTTTTAATAATAACATTATCAAACCGGTGTTTATCAGCACAGCGCTCAGTTAGCAAGCTAGTGATTAGAATCACTCACTGAAGAAGACTTCCATGCCGAGTCTTCTGTATGTTTATCAGGATAGTATGCATAAAAAGAAAGTTTCTGTCTCCAAGGATGATTTTAAAGATTGAAAAAAATATATTGCTTATTTATTGATTTATCCATTTATTTATCCCAATCATACAAAATTTTAACAATTTATATAATTATTAAAATTGAAATCTTAATATAAAAAACATATTTTTTTTAAGGAAATATATATATACTTAACAATTAAGACAGGACAAAATTGTATAAAATTACTTAATTCATTTATTCATTCATTTAGTAATTAATTAATTCATTCATTCATTCATTAATTAATTAATTAATTCATTCATTCATTTGTTCGTTCTATGAGGATGAAACGTCCCCCACTGAGGATTTATTTATATACACTATTCAGGTCTACATGTATCGATGATTTATTATTTGAAACTTTTTATTTTATAAAAAGTCTGTCTATCTGTCTGTCTGTCTATCTGTCTGTCTGTCTGTCTGTCTGTCTTTTTCTGATTTTAAAGGGTGAGAAAGTTTAATATTTGTTTGTTTGTTTATACCACTGTCATTACTACATTAATAATAAAAATGAGAGATATGTGACCCTGGAGTCAACAAAAACAGTCATAAGTAGCACAGGTATATTTGTAGCAATAACCAAAAGTACATTGTATGGGTCAAAATGATCAATTATTTTTTATGCCAAAAAATCATTAGGATATTAAGTAAAGATCATGTTTCATGAAGACATTTTGTAAATTTCCTAACATAAATATATCAAAACCTAATTTTTGATTAGTAATATGCATTGCTAAGGACTTCATTTGGACAACTTTAAAGGCGATTTTCTCAAACTTTGATTTTGTATTTTTTTGCAGCCTCAGATTAGATTTTCAAATAGTTGTATCTCAGCCGAATATTGTACTATTCTAACAAACCATACATCAATGGAAAGCTTATTTATATCAACTTTTCAATGATGCAAATTTCAATTGCAAAAACAATTACACTTGAGTGGTTTTGTGGTCCAGGGTCAAATATGATAACAGGATCCCTGGTAGAGCATCAGAGTAACAGTCTAAAGATAATTAAAGCAATTAAATAGATTTTTACATCATGATCAGAGAGTAGCTTTTTATTGCCTGTACATGAAACACCACTATCATTACACAAAATACTGAAATCTGAACCGTTCTGTATGAAGACATCATATTGGCATTTTCCTGTTTATGCTTTAATAAATGAAAACAGAGCACTAGCCCTGAATGAGCATCAGTGTAAGTCTCTTACCGTGTGCCATGCTGCACACAGCTCCTGTTTGGAGTTTGTCAAGGCTGGAGCCGAGCCTCAAACCTCATCAATCCTTCCCCAGGACAGACTTTCAACCGCATGATGAATTGCGGCAGTAAATTGGTGTAGTCTCCGCTTCATAAACCCATGTGATTGTGGCTGGTCATTAATAAAATGGCCTCTAAAAGGACCAAAGCAGCCAAATCATTGACGTGTATCCGTATCAGTTTATTACAACAAAGACTGTAAACATCTGTATCATACAACACTGAATTTTCCCTCAGCAGTAGCCTATTAACAGAGATGTCAAAACATCACGGTCAGCGACTGAAACTCTGAATTCATAAAGATGGATCTGAACACGGTCATTCTCCTTACTCGGATCGGAAAGAGAACAGCGGTTTATAATCCATTCAGCTGGTGTTGTTGAATAACCAAACAACTTCAGATAATGATGCAATAACACTATAAAATGATGTAGTTGATTATCAACATATCTGACCATAACCATATGTAAACATTAGAGAACCACATGGAAATGTAGCTTTATATGACAATATCATTCTGCTTCTAAATGTCACTGCAATCTCAACAGGACACGGGAACGAAATGTTTGCCGTGGCATATGAGACACAACATACAGTGTGAGAAATGGGTATAAGGTACAGTACCATTTAGTCCCTGGGGTTGATATGGATGACCACTTTTTAGAAAAGAACACATTAAAAGTATTGCAGCTAGTTATAACTTCACTTAATATTCTTTAATACGTTCATTTTAGCAAAACACTCTTCTTTCCGACGCAAATTAGAGCTCTTGTAACTAGGATGAAATACTCCATATCAACACAAACGAAATAGCAGCTGTGGAATATTGGCATCTTGGCTAATTGGAACCAAACTTTTAATCAAATGCACTTTCATTTTACAGTTTCCTGTTACACACAGCCTCAGAGAATCGGTCAAGTAAATGGTTTTGTCCCTGTAGCTTGGCAGTTAAAAGTGGGTTGCAGTGCTGATGGAGCTTCAGTGCAGTTTTCAGAGAGCGTTTAGTGGGGAAGCTTTGTGGTTGGAGTGCTAAAGCTTGAAGGTTTTGTGTGGAATCAGCTGACAGTGAGATCATGAAAGCTTGTCTGCACCCTGTCTGTGTCCCACCCTGCTCACTCTTTTCTTTAAAACACAGGATTCTCTGTCACAAGAAATTACGTTCAGCTCCAGTTGCTCTTGAATGAAATACTAGGGGCCTTATCATACACCCGGCGCAATGCGGCGCAAGGCGCAGCGCAAGTGTTTTTGCTAGTTTCAGTCCGACGCAGTTTTCATTTTCCCATTTCCCATTTTCCCGTCCTGCGCCGCGTTGTTTAAATAGCAAATGCATTTATGCCCATTTGTGAGCCCATGGGCATGCTGGTCTAAAAAATAGGTGTGTGTTTGGCGCATTGTTGGCGCGTTGCTATTTTGAGGAACTGAAAATAGACTGCGCCATAGACCAACTCAAACCTGGTCTAAAGTCTAGAGTCAATGGTGCAATATTTATTTTTGTTATTTAAAGAGTGCATTAGTAGTGCCTCTGGGAGGGTCCGTTCACTTTGCTTATTACACACAGGGATGGGCAGCAGCACACAAACATGCCAAATATAAAAAAATTAAGGATTACAGTGTAAAAGAATATTATTGTGTAGGCTACATAAATCTAAAAATGTCATACATGTCATAATGGATAGTCATTGCGTGTATCAGAATTAGCCTACCTATTTGCTCGCGCATGAGCAGATCCGTTTGCTCTCTGGAGACGCGTTCAGTCTGCGCGCCTAAAAGTCGAGGGTAATCCGATTCACGGCTTGTTGCAAGCAATTTTTGTCCAAAAATCCTCTATTGTGAGGTGTCATTATGATTATTTATCTGCTCCCGATTGAGGCGGAGTGTTGCTGAACTCAAATCGTAAATATCAAACATTTTGATAGGATTATAAGGCAAAAAATCGGTTGAACTGTCTTCATGTCTGTGGTCTCCCATAGTTTTAAAATCGGTTAAGATTTGAAAATCGTCTAGTGTGCAGCCAGCTTTAAAGGAAATGGGAGATGAGACTGGTTGGTTTATTGCACGTTACGCCCCCAAAACGCCCATTACTCATTAAGAGAATAGGGACAAGCAGTTTAGACTGTTTTCCTGTCGTAAAATGCAAAAATGGATTCGAACACGCCCTGACTGAGTGCACTGAGATCGTTAAAATAGAGCCCATTGTAATACAAGCGCTTGCCTGACGTAATGGAAAAAAAGGCCTTTTATTCATTATTCATTTCAAATACCTTGGGACTAACTTTCACTGCTATTAAGGCTTTGGGAAAATATTTAAAAATGTTTCTGAAAACAAAAAAGACAAAACAGTTAAAAAACTGTTAAATAAAAAGTTTGTTTTTAAACTATTATAATTATAATTAGCATAAAAAACAAAATAAATGCTATAGAAAAAAATGCATTTACATTCAATGCATTAATTTTGTTCTGTCTTCATCCAAAATCAACAGTTTGCAGTTTTTCATGATAAGAATTCGAAGTACAAATTAGAAACATAATAACAGATTACTTTTTAATTGTATTAATTTTTTAATGTTTTATATATTGCAATATTTATATTTTTATATATTTATGTTTCATTTTTATTACAGTATTTTTTATAAATTGTATTATTTAAAAACTAAATTAATCAATAACAATTTTTACTGCTTACTGCTGACTTTGCATATCAACAAATAAAATATAGAAATCAAATCAAACTTTATGCAGCACAACAGCCTGCAATGCATTCCTTTTGTTCTGTCTTCATCCAAAATCAACAGTTTGCAGTTTTTCATGACTTTCTAGTAGTCAAATAATCTGAAATTTGCACACAAAAAAACGACCTGAGGTTTAAATAAGAATATATATACTTGGCTTCATATGAATGGTTCTACAGCCAAGACAAGGCCACACACAACTGTACCAGTCTCCTCCATCATTCAGATAACCTGTCTGAGATGTTTGTACAAATCCACTCAAGGATACAAGCCAAATCCAATGTAGTCAGAAGAGATTTTCTTGGCTTTCTTCCTGCAAGATATAAATAATATTTATTTTCTTGTACAGTGTCAAATATAATAGCTTGTGCCTTTTAACTGCAGCGTCGTTAAACTTGTCATGACAATAATCATGAGAACTTTTGCTATGTTTTTTCTCTCCTGCTCTGACTGTCCACTAATTATTTCCAGATTGTTTGACATGCATAATTGGACATGATTTCATGACAATTCATTTGGGCCTGAGGTTCCTCTGGGTCATCTGTATCTGTGTCCACCACTTAGCTCTGTCAGTTTGAAGTCAGAATCACACAGCTGGCCATCTGAGGGGGCTGTCCCTGTAAATCTGTCTATTATTATGGATGAGGTTCTCAAACATCTGCATTGACAGTGCATGGCCCTGCAGACCAGAGGGAAGCATCCTTCATGTCAGTGGGCATCTCCTGACAGCTTTGTAGTGCTGGGAGACAAAAGCCTCTGTTGATGCTTTCCATCTGGCTGATACTGAAGTGCAGTGGACTTCTAAATGAGGCAAAGTCCCCTCTCTACATCTAGTTTTTTTTTTGTCTATTGTTACAGTTATATTGGATGATTACACTGTTTCTGGGTTAAAGGCAAATTGAGCAGCATTAATCTTTTACTATCAACAAGCAAACAATCCTATGCTGTTTTTTATGTTAATATTTAAGGAGTAGTTCCCCCTCAGGAAATCCAAGATGTAGATGAGCTTGTTTCCTCATTGGAATGGATTTGGAGAAATGTAGCATTACATCACTTGCTCAGCAATGGATCTACTGCAGTGAATGGGTGCCGTCAGAATGAGAGTCCCAACAGCTGTTAAAAACACAGAAATCCACAAGTAATTCACATAACTCCAGTCCATTCAAGTGAAAAGTTGGATGTTTGTAATAAACAGATTAATTATTAACTTCAAACCACTGTTTCCAGCTAAAAAAAATGTCCTCTAATGCTTTCTCCAGTGAAGAAGCCAAATCGCCTGAAGATGTTCATTGATGAACTGAAGTTGTGTGGATTACTTGTTGATTATTGTGATTTTTTTTTTTATCAGCTGTTCGGAATCTCATTCTGACGGCACCCATTCAATGCAGGGGATCCATTGCTGAGCAAATTATGTAATGCTAAAAATAAAAATATTCTGATGAAAAAACAAACTCATCTATATCTCAGATTGCCTGCGGGTGAGTACATTTTTAGCTAATTTTTTTATTTTTGGGTGAACTATTCCTTTTACACACAATTATTAAAATCAAGTTATATCAATTTTTATGAAGTTAATGATTTTTATAATATTGCATTGCATTCCCTGAAAAACAAAAGCTTTAATAATACAGTAAAAAAATAAATGTTTATACTAGCTTTATTCAGCTGCAATTATTAATAGTCACCTTTCACTACTTTTTTCCCCAACACCAGTTCATTTACTTAAAATAATTGTGAAATAAGGCGGAATTCAGTTCATGCCATTGGCATTTTACCCATTTAACCCATATTTTTCTGCAGCTGAATGTGGAAAAATTATTAGCTCTTAACATTTTTCAGCAGTTGGTTTGAATGAAATTGATAAATACTCCCATGCAGTAGAAAAACACTGGCACTGGAAGTGCATTAAGCCGTGGAAACTTTTCAGAAGTTGATATATTTGACTAATGAGGTGAGAGAGAGAGAGAGAGAGAGAGAGAGAGAGAGAGAGAGAGAAATAATAAGTGCTTGTGCAAAACTAAAGGGAAAGCAAAGGCACATCATTTCTTTATTATTGTTATTTATATTATTGTGGAGCAATATCTGTCTTCTGTTCATCTGTGTTAGTATAACCTCTCATTCGCATGGTTCATGGTAGTCAGTCGACTCTTGTTGGAGTTTGGCAGGTAATACAGTGCCCATGTGCATCATGGACCCTCTTTAAATTGTTGACAGGATCAGAGCATGATGGTACATTTGCTTTATACAAAGCTGACCTTTTACTCTCATCTGAAACAATTCTCTCAATTGCTTCACAAGATCGGTACTTGGGTGAGGAAAGCTGGACTTGTGTCAGTGTAGCAATAACTTCTGCCCAGACTAATTTGCTCATGCGCCAACCAGGCACCAATGGCCAGGGTCCAAGAGCAACTCAGACAGTGGAAGATTCATTTATTTCTACGTTTAGTCTGTTGTGAATGGTTCTCTTCTTTAAAATAATAACTAGCCAAAATGAGAAGGGAAAAATTACACTTAATGTAATTATGATCCCATATTTGGAATGGGATCCATGTATTAGAACTTAGTAGCAGTAAATCTCTCGGTCTGAAGCACATTATCTTAAAAGAAAATCTGTTTTGTTTGTTGTGAAGCACTATGCAACCTTAATCAGTCATTAAAACTAAGTACAGTTGTTTGTTCAATGTCATATTTTCCCATACATGACTGGTGTGGGACTGGATGAAGGCTTCTATGATACTGTTGCTTTCGGTGCCAGATGCTGCAAGGATAGCATGATAATTTGAAATGTTCCTCTTCAGTTTCAACCAAACAGCTCAACATGAAGCATGTCGACACTTTGAGCATTCTGGGATGGAAAACATCATGCCATGATCTTTTCTGATCAGGGAAATCATTTAACAGTTAACGTGCAAAATGGTGAGTTTGTAAAGGTGCATTTATTTACTAAAAATAATAATAATCATAATAACAATTTTACCTGAATTTTTGGTAATATAATCCTAAACATTTGTGATATTTTTTAGAATAATAAATATTTCATAAAAATATTTCTTAAAAAAAAAAAACATTTTTGGCAAGTGACGGTTATGAAGCACTTGATTATTTTCCTCATTGAGTTCTGTTTTAAATGCTTGTCAGTATCATAGAAATGTGGAAAAATTACTTCGCTTTTTAAAAACGTAATTAACGAATAAAATGCTTGATACCCTATCACATAACAGTTTCCAAAAACTTTTAATCATTCACTTCTGTCATGTTTCCATCACTCATGGACATAATTGACTTAAAAGGGCAATTTTAGCTTTTTGTATTTATTTAGATTTTCACTCATCTTCCACTCAGTCTGGGCAGATCATCCGCTTTCATTTGGCAGCTGAACATAAATATCTGCTTCCCCGGGCCTGGCCCACTCAGCACTTGGAACGCGAATAGCGGAGCAATTATTTCAATCCGGTACATGTTCAAAATGGTCCCGACACTTCACCCATCACGTACTTTGAAGCGGTTGTGATAAAAAGCATCTGTAAGCATCTACAGCTTTAGTACCGCAGATGAGCATATGATATTCTGAAAACACGATGTGTGAACTGTCTGTAATATTCAGGTTTTCATGATTATAACAATATTTTTGTGTTCTCAGTCAGGATACTATTATTACTATACAGGATACTATATATTGCTGGAACTATGTTGATAAAAAATAAATAAATAAAGTAATTTTCACAATTTAATTTAATTTAATTTACAGATTTTCCTATATGACTGAAAAATGTTGGTTTTATAATTAAAGTGTAAAAGTATTACACCCCCATACTGCATAATATGTTATGAAAACTGACAAATACTTCATTTTGAACCATCAGTCACAATGAAGGAGCTTTAGGTTTTTTTGGTCATGATATACACCAACAAATTATTAATCTGTACTTCTGTATTGTTTTTAACTAAATATATATAAAAACAAGTAATTCAAGATATATTGTGTAAAATGTTTCATTATTATTATTATTTACGTGAAATAGACTAAACCCAAACATTTTGACTTCATGATGTTGTAATTTCAATATTTATTTATAATATCTAATGCAATTTTGTTTCTTATCTTGCTTTAGAGATGTTTAACTATTTTAAATGATCTGGCTGTAATGTTTATGGTCTCACAATTATATACAATATTTTAATATTTTCCAGTCAGGATACTGAACATTATATTGCTCGAACTATATGTTGACATAAATACATAAACAATCATTTGAGTTATGATTTTCCTCATTTTTTCTTAAAATGTTAATTACTTTTTATGAATTACTAAAATGTGTATTGTTTTGTATTTGTTCTTTATTCATAGGCTGATTCCCCCAATAAGTGTAAATACTATAGTGCTATCAAAACATTGTTCTGTTTGTTTGAGTATTCTGACCAGTCTGACACAGCAACAGCCCAACCAATGGAGTGAGTTTGGGGCGGAGCTACCTGTTTTGCTGGCCAATTGGCAGCCAGGGGAGTGTTCAGGGAAACCTGTTTGAAAGCATTCATTATTTTCAATTCAGTTTGAAATCTAGTGGTGCATAAATTACCCACTTTACATTTAATACTAATATAATTTTCTTAAAGACATATTTATTTAGTCATTAAATAATTTCAAATACCTTCTTGCTCTAACATAAACACTTAGATTACATTCTATTTATGTATTTACTAGATCCAAAGCGAAACGCAGTACTCTTTATCACTTCATCCATTCGCTGGTAATCAAACCCATGATCCTTCCGTTGCTATAGCCATGTTTACTGTTTGAGCTACAGGAGTGAAATAAACGTTGAAATTGTGCTTTAAAAATTGTAAATCATGGCCAAAAGCAGTTTTGCATGAGACCATGATGGAGTCAGCACTGAAGTCCACTGGGAATCTCTGGTTATGCAAGACTTATAATTTGGTTCTTGTTAGTTCTTGTCCTCCCTCCCATGTTTTTGCTACTTGCTTTTGACTACTTTCCGTCTTGATTCATATCAGTGACTTCCAGTAGAACGAGTCAGAGAGGGTTAATATATCTGATTCACTGTGGTGTCACATTGTAAGAACCCTGTGCCCTTTTAAGATCTTCTCCAAAAAGACGTTATCCTGCAATTAAGAACACGTGTTTCGAAAATGCTGTTGTTATTCCAAAAGATGTTAGTCTGTATCTAATGTTAGCCTGAAGCTGTTTATAGTTGCATGGCCACAAGTGACCACACACATATTGATGTAGACATACGTTTACTGTTATTACCGCTTTAATAATATGTCTCCCTGTGATTCAAAGAGCCTGGCAGATTTCCCCATATGATTCAATAATACTTCATGAAATGTAATTTATTACATCCACCATACTGCATAATATGTTATGAAATGCGACAAATACTTTTCTTTTAACCATCAATCATGGACACTGTCACATTGTTTTCGGGAATTAGGAAGCCAGGGATTATTTTACTGGTTTATTTACCATCACATACAAAAAAAATAAGTTTTCTTTAGAAAATATATATTATTATTATTAGTAGTATTAGTAGTAGTAGTAGTACTAGTATTTAGAATAGATGACCTGAAATGGACTAAAGCAACACCTTTAAATTTAATCACATTTTATTGTATTTTTAAGTTTTGTTCAAGTTTTAGCAATTTTGTGTTTTTGTTATTTTTTTGTACCTATATAGTTTTTATTTTATAAATGTTTTCCCCAGTAAAAAGTATTGTGGTCAAGATGTGGTAAAACGTCTCAGGTTACGTAAAATGGTTCGAGTGGGGAACAGAACTGCGTCCCCTAGGGGTCGCTTGGGGAACGCCCTCAGCGTACTCATGTCTGAAGATACTGTAAAAACACCAACATTGGCCGGCGACAGCCCATGAATACCGGCGCGACCATTAAAAGAGCCGCCGGGAGAATACATATCTGCTTCTTCGTCTGAAGCTTGTGTCCGAAGCATGGCCCAAAGCCTAGGGGACGCAGTGTCTCGTTCCCCACTTGGGGAACCATGGTTACATACATAACCTGAGACGTCCCCTTCATGGGAACTTCGAACTGCGTCCCTAGGGTCGCTATGGGGAAGTTATACCCACGCCACCATGCAGAGGGGAGTGCAAGCCAATTTCGCCAAAAGGCGAGCACTAAGCCATCTCTAAGGGAGTTGCTCCTGGGACGGTTGATGGCTGTCAGTGATATTATCCCCTTCGGCCAAAAACCTGAGCTGCATACCCTAAGTACTTTCCTGCTAGGTGCCGGGATTACCGGACCCTGGGTAGAGCTCAAGTCTTGGAATCAGAGAAAATTCCTTTAAGGGGATATGGCCAAGCACCTAGTAACTAGGTCCTGGCCGATCACTCAGGGGCTACCACTTCTCTGCACGAGCTTCTGAGGGAACTGTCTCAACAGACCCTTTGGTAGTGTTACACCCCTTTTTTTTGGACCCAAAAATTGGGGCAGAAGGAGTGGGCCCAAGGCACTAAAACGGGGCTTGACCAGCCAAATAAGGGCCCGAAGCTGCGCGCGTAACCCTACCCTTACGGGATTTTAGAAAGAACGCAGAACTTTCGATGTGCGAACTTACCACTGAGTGGATTTAGAAAAGTGCCCAAAGTCTTCGTGTGCACTTCCATAACATGGATTTTAGAAAGAACGTTTACGGCCCTGGAGCGGAGAACTACTCATTCCTCGGAGTTCAGACGCTCCATAGATGACCCCTAGGGTGAGGGGACAATGGTAGCTCGACCAACAAGGCGAGCGACCTATCACAGAGCTCTGGGGGGCGGAGAAACTCAGACGCTCAGAAGGGAGCGGCATGTCATAGGTGACCCTCTAGGTGAGGGGAGCAGTGCTAGCTCTACCGACCGAGCCTGGAGAGCGGAGAACTCATTCCTCAGAATGAAGGGAACTCAGCTACCAATGAGGAACTCTAGAGAGCGGAGAACTCATTCCTCAGAGTGAGAGGAAACTCAGACGCCCCGAAGGGAGCGCATGCTCATAGGTGACCTCTATAGTGAGGGGAGCAATGCTAGCTCGACCAACAAGGAGAGCGACCTATCACAGAGCTCTGGGGAGCAGAGAACTCAACTCTCAGAAGGAGAGGAAAACTCAGACGCTCAGAAGGGAGCGGCATGCTCATAGGTGACCCTCTAGGTGAGGGGAACAATGCTAGCTCTACCGACCGCGAGCTCTGGGGAGCGGAGAACTCATCCTTCAGAATGAGAGGAAACTCAGACGCCCCGAGGGGAGCGGCATGCTCATAGGTGACCCTCTATAGTGAGGGGAGCAGTGCTAGCTCTACCAATGAGGAGCTCTGGAGACGGGAACTCATTCCTCCGAGTGAGAGAGAAAGGAGACAAGGTGATGAAGTGACAGAGAAGAGAGAGCGGAGAACTCATCTCAGAAGGAGAGGAAAACTCAGACGCTCAGAAGGGAGCGGCATGCTCATAGGTGACCTCTAGGTGAGGGGAGCGCTAGTTCAACAAGGCGAGCGACCTACACAGAGCTCTGAGGAGCGAACTCATTCCTCAGAATGAGAGGGAACTCAGACGCTCCGAGGGAGCGCATGCTCATAGGTGACCCTCTAGGTGAGGGGAGCAATGCTAGCTCTACCTATAATGAGCTACTGGAGAACTCATCTCAGAATGAGAGGAAACTCAGACGCTCGAAGGGAGCGGCATGCTCATAGGTGACCCTCTAGTGAGGGGAGATGCTAGCTCTCCGCCAGCTCTGGTGGAATGAATAGGTGAGCGGCACGAGTCCCCCATTCCCTGCTCCTCCCAAGCATAGATGGCTCCAGTACGCTCAGAAGGGAGGGCAGACTCCTCCCTCTAGGTGAGGGGAGCAATGCTAGCTCTACCGACACGAGCTCTGGAGAGCGGAGAACTCATTCCCAGACCTCAGAAGGGAGCGGCATGCTCATAGGTGACCCTCTAGGTGAGGGGAGCACTGCTAGCTCTACCGACAAGGGGCTCTGGAGAGCAGAGAACTCATTCCCAGAATGAGAGGGAACTCCTTTGTTTAGTTTTTTTTTTTAGCAGGAAATTTCCACCTACCTCGGTCAGGTGGAGTTTACGGTGGTTACAGGGGAATTAGAAAGGAATGAGAGGGCTTGCCTCTCTCTGACCCGCGCCTCTCTCTCACCTAGCTACAGGAGGGGAGGGGCATGAGTTGCGAGACTAGCCTCTGAGCCCATCCTGATCCTCAGCACCGAGATGGCTAGGACCCCTGGTTGTTCGGGCTCAGACCTGGACTTTATAGAACCTTATCCAGGTCTTTTCAGCAGATCAGTCTGGTAGCCATAGTGTGCAACGAAGCGACGGTCTGACCTGCTGCTGCATATCCCTGCCATTTAACAAGATTCAGGGGCTTAGATGGCAAGGAGGGAGCCTTGAGAGAGGATGTCTCGCCCACAGAGAGATAAGCTGGCTATCATCTTTGCACAGGGGGCATCCCCCATAGCCATTTTCACGCATCCCCTCAATGTCAGCATAACTAGTAATGCTGAAACATATAAATACGAAAAAATAGCTTTTTCCACTCCTTCTCAACCTCCACATCGAGATTTTGAAGAAAGGAAGGCTCGCTCGAGCTGGGGATTTATGGCCAGAAAGATTTATTTTTCTGATCCATAATCGCCAATAACTCGTTCATATCAGTGCAGGAGGATTGAGAGGGTTCAGTCTCAACTTCCTCACCCTCAAACATCTCCTGCTCTTCCTGGGCATAAACCCAGCAGAGCACTAGCCGCTGAACTGATGATGTCAGAAGATCGCATCATCACAATCCAGCAGCTCACTCTCGTTCTCGGCCGACACGCGCGAAAAGGGGCGGTCCTCTCTCTAACTTTTGTCGTTTCCCCTTTTATTCCTTCCGTCCTGCCCCTCTGTGGGTCGAGGAGAGTTTCGCTTCATTAGTCCCGGCGGCCTTTTATTGTGGTCGCGCCGTAGTGACGTCATGGGCTGTCGCCGGCCAATAGTTGGTGTTTTTACATATGTACACTGCTATCGCCCCGAAGTTCCCATGAAGGGGAATCCAAATTTTCTGTACACTGCATATCATTTATAGAAATACAAATTGTTGTAAAGGTGTGTATTTATATATTTATACTGAGAGAGAAAAAAAAATGATTTTTTGTAGCTGCACCTGGTCTTGTTTTCTACTTCTCCGAGTAAATAAATCAGTCAACTCTTGGTTATCAGTGATCAGAAAGTGACCAGGTGCAGCAGGAGTTCACGTTTATCGTTTATCATCTTGTTCTTTGTAGTCTGTTCAAACACATGCTTAGTTGCTTTGAGTTTTTGAGACTCCATCAGGCATCTTTTTGATGCTGGCAGGAAAAGTATTCGTTATTTGTTAGAAAGCAATTCTTAATTGATATTCATTCGAAAGCATTCAGCGCTCATATCAGTGCTCTCTGATTATGACCCAAATGAAGCAAGTACTTTGAGATTATTTCCAGGTGTGATATTGATCTGTAAAGCGGTTTGAGGGTTGTGTTGTGTGTGACTGACGACAAAAAGAGTGGAAATAGATTGCATTTGGCCCATTAAATGCCTCACAAGTTGATGATTGATTGAGGTCGTAGAACAGTATATACATGATCCTCAGCTGACCTCAGCATACCTCCTGATTTTACAAGCCACCCTGCTTTCATTTCCATAAATGCAAATACCAAAATACCTCCACAGTGAGATCAGGATTCCTTTGTTACTTTCAACATACTTCTGTCAGTCAAGCTGTGAAAAAAATATATATTTGGCATCAAGGTAAAAAAAGGCATGAAACTAGTTTTGCACATGGATTTTGAATATGCATAAATAATCAACTAAATTATAAAACTGTCATTGAAATAGTCTAATTAGTTTTTCAGTCTCTTATGCATTAAGATCTTTAACTTTTAACGCATCTTTTAAGATAGTCTAACATTATAATGTTATATAATATATTAACAACTTTATATTATTAATATTCTATACTTATATTGTCACATTGTGTAGCAGGCAGGAAGACAAAGGCAGAGGAATAAGTTCCAACATCCAATGTTTAATGAACAATCCAAAAAGGTAGCCAGACAGAAATTACTAACACAACTTATCATAATGGAGAATGGACAAACACTAAGGGAAAACTGAGGGTATTTGTAAAGGAGAAAACAAAGGAACTAACGAGATGATTAATGAACTCAGGTGCATGGAATAATGAATTAACTTAACAAGAACAGGAAAATAACCATAAAAATACACTCAGAAAGGACAGGGGTAAAACAAGGCAAAACAAGTCCCAATTCCTGACATATATAACTTATTAACCATTTTAATAATATTGTGATTGTTTAAACAACAAACATTTGTATAAATAAAGCTACACTTTTTTATTATCATGCTTATTCCTGTAATTTTATCAAACAGGATGGAATGTTTTAAAGCAGTAAACTGTATTACTAATTTAATAAATTGTATTTAATTTACCTTCATTTTAACCTTGCAGATAATATAATATTAATGAGATAAAAGCCACTTAAGTGTGCCTAAAGCAAATACACTTTTAAAAATGATTCTGTAGTTTCTTAAAAAAAAGTATATTTTTAAAAAGTGTATTTTACAATAATGTAAAATTATAATTTTCAAATGTGCACAATGTATTTATATTTAAGAAATGTATTTAAAAACATGGCATACAAGAGAGATATCACATTGAACTGCATTTTATTGTTTGTCAGTACATTAAGCATTATGCTTAACCATATTTTAAAGGGAATAGATGTAATTATGAAATTACATATACAAAAGCACACTTAGGTTGAGCTTATCACATGTATATACATTTAATCTACAATACATTTTCTTTTCGTTGCAATTAAAGGGGTCATATGATGCGATTTCAAGTTTTCCCTTTCTCTTTGGAGTGTTAACAAGCTTTTCATGCATAGACAAGATCCCTGAAGTTGCAAAGACTGAAGTCTCAAAACCAAAGCAATAATTTTTATAAAAGTTAAGACTTGTCCACGTCCCCCTAAAATGGCTCATTCAAACACACCCCCACATGTCTATGTCACGGTGTGGGAAGCTTTTTCATAACACCGCCCAAATGTTTGTGCAAACAAAGGGGGCGTGATTTTGTATTGTCGCTGTAGCATTGTTGCTGCCGCCGGCGCCATGTCTTGGAGACGCTGTGTTTTGTTGTGAAAGCAAAACTACTTTGTTTGGGCTTCCAAAAGAGCAAACAACTATCAGTGGTTAAGTTGTAACAACACTTAACACAAGTGTTTACAACACTGTTCCAGAATAGTTCAGGCCAAATATTTGAGTGTGTGCGGCGCAATTTACGAAGGACTATTTCCTGAACCTGGCAGGAGAGTAGCCTTGCTTGCAGGCTTGCACAAAGGATATTTCTATAAAGTGGGGCAATTCCACCTTTGCAAGGACAGTCTGACGCTTCTGACTCACAGCCAAGTAAGTTTCTGCTACTGACTTTTCAAACGAGAGTTTTGAGCTGTGTAGTGTAGTGCTTGTTGTTTGTCGTTTCTCCGATTACAAATGCAGACATGATGTTTACCATGTTTACGTAAAAAGACAGTATATAAGTAATTATAATCAGTAATTATGTACCCACTGGATGCAACAAATGCCTCATTTGTAATGTATTTTATTGTTGGTCTCGTCTCGCCGGGAAACGCCATCACATTATGGTAAGGGGTGTAACATTTCCGTCTCACGCTTGAGGGATTCAGCCAATCACAACGCACCGGATAGCTGGCCAATCAGAGCATGCCTCGCTTCTCAGAACGATGAGCTTTGTAAAAATCGATGCGTTTCAGAAAGGCAGGGCATAGAAGAGCAACAATAATGTACAGTATGTGGAAAATAATGTGTTTTTGAACCACGAACCATGTAAACACATTGCATTACACCAAATACACAAAATAATGTTTTTTATTTTTAGCAACGTCATATGACCTCTTTAACTTGTAATTAAGTGTCCAAAACAGTGACAGTTCAAACGTCAGTATATTCTTCTAAAGTGTATCAAAAAGTAGTATTTTTAAAAGTACATTAAAGTGTACTTTTTCACAAGGGTTAACAAACGGCATTCCAGCTCATGGTTTATTTTGTATAGTAAGCACTAACGGCCAAATATATTTGCAATTCATAAGTTAATAAAACGTTACAACAGTCACGTTTAACTGTTTCTGAGAAAATTAAGACTGCAGTGAAACGTGCAATATCATTTTGCAAGCATCTTGTATTTCATGACCCCGTGCTGTGCAATAAACCCACATCTGCAATGGAGAAACAAAAAAAATTAAATAGCTTATACACTCTCTTTTCATTTGTGAAAGAGTGTAACACTTCTTGTGGATGTGTCATCTGAAAGGTGCAGTAAAATATACCTTTAGAAATGTAATGATTTTTTAAGAAATGTAGGCAGTCACGCATTTCCAATGAGCCTGGGTTACAGCATGAAGCCAGATAGTTTTCGAGTTAGACTATCACAATCCAAAACTGTTAGTCACCTAGCGTCTGACAGAAACTATTCAAGAGTGGGAATGACTTTTGCACTGCTTGTGACAATGAAAACAGAATGAATTGGCTTAAAAAAATGCAAGCTTTCATTTCTCACCCACATGGTCTCCCACAACCACACTCCGTCAATTCAGCGCTAGACTTGCCAGAAATAACAAAGACCACTGAAGCTGCCTGGTATATGGTGAGTAATTTACATTAGAAAAACACTGACTTGACACCAGTGTTGGGTAAGTTACTTTCAAAAAGTAATTAATTACAGTTAATAATTACTTCATCAATGTTGTATTTAACAATATTTACTAATTACTCTGTCTGAAAAGTAACTTAGTTACTCAACAAGTAACTTAACTTTCAAATCGCTAATTAGGCTACATCTTAAAACCCATATAAACCTTAATAGAAATTAAACTCTTTATTCTTTCAATTTGAGTCAAACATAGAATAGTTTAGCCTGTTAGCTTTAAAACAACTGTAATACTTACACATTAGAAAAAAAATTACCTTCCTTGGTTAACAAAGATAAATACTCTGCAAAATATCTGAATAACAAAAAAGCTTAAAAGTTAAACAATACATTTCAGTTTGGCAAGATGTTCAGGAAAAGCCCAACTAGTAAAATCCATACATGTTTATGTCAAAAATAACAGGTTAACTAATGTAGGTAAGAATAAATGACAAAAATGATATTCTCTGCTGAATAAAGCCATGTCAGATCGCACTGTTCTTATGAGGTAAATTCCTCATAGTAGGTCTTCTTTCAAAAATGATGTAAATTAGATGAATCGTGATTTATTTGTAATCTTTTTTTTGTATCTTGGTGAGGGCGTTTGCGCGCAGGTGACTGCATATAATGAGCTCAGACATGGGAAAGACTGTACATTTACATTTATTCATTTAGCAGGCGCTTTTATCCAAAATGACTTACAATTGAGGAATACAATAAGCAATACATTATAAAGAGGCAAACAGACAAAGGAAGTGCTTTTAATACAAATTTCTAAGCATTGTTCAGAGCAAATTCTAACCAGACAGTGAGAGGTTAAGGGAAAGAGAGCAAAGTTAAGAAAAGAGAAATAAGTTTTTTTGTTGTTGTTTTTTTTTAGATGAAGTCAAGTGATGATGGAAGATATGAGTTTTCAGGTGTCGCTTGAAAATTGTCAGGGATTCAGCATTCCGGATGGGGGTGGGAAGTTCATTCCACCAGCCAGGAACGGTGAACGAAAATGTTCTGGAGAGTGATTTTGTGCCTCTCTGTGATGGCACCACAAGGCGATGCTCACTCACAGATCTCAGACTTCTTGAGGGGATGTAAATCGTTATAAGTGAGTGGAAGTAGGAGGGTGCTGAGCCTGTGGCTGTTCTATATGAGAGCATCAGTGTCTTGGCTGAACATGGGCCCTTTTGGGTTCACTGAAGACCAGTCGTGCTGCAGCATTCTGAGTCATCTGTAAAGGTTTGATTGTGCATGATGGAAGTCCAGCTAGAAGAGCATTGCAGTAGTCCAGTCTAGAAATGACAAGGGCCTGGACAATAAGTTGTGCCGCATGCTGTGTAAGGAAGGGCCTGATCTTTCTGATGTTGTGCAATGCAAACCTGCAAGATCGAGCAGTTTTTGCAATGTGGTCTTTGAAAGTTAGCTGGTCATCGAAAATTGCACCAAGATTTCTGACTGAACTTGATGGGGTAATTGTATAAGAACCTAGCTGGATGGTGAAATCATGCTGTAGAGTTGGAGTGGCAGGAATGACAAGAAGCTCAGTCTTTGCCAGGTTGAGCTGTAGGTGATGTTCTTTCATCCACGCCGAGATGTCCGCCAGGCAGTCTAAGATCCGTGCAGCTACCGTTGAATCATCTGGTCGAAATGAGAGATAGAGCTGTGTGTCATCAGCATAGCAATGATATGAGAAACCATGTGCTTGTATGATGGGACCCAGTGATGTAATGTATGTGGAGAAGAGGAGGGGTCCAAGAACCGATCCCTAAGGTACCCCAGTGACCAGTTGATGTTCTGTGGATACCTCACCTCCCCAGGCTACCTTGAAAGACCTGCCATTAAGATAGGATTCAAACCAGCGAAGTGGAATCCCTGTGATGCCCAGTGATGAGAGGGTGGCCAGGAGAATCTGATGGTTAACAGTGTCAAAAGCAGCAGATAGATCCAGCAGAATGAGAACTGATGATTTGTAATCAGCTTTTGCAATTTGCAGGGCTTCAGTGACAGAGTAGCGCAGTCTCCGTTGAATGTCCACATCTGAACCCTGATTGGTTAGCATCCAGTAGGTTATGCTTTGACAGAAATTAGGATAACTGGTTGAAAACAACTCGTTCAAGCGTTTTCGAATCCAGAACTGACTGCTATGCTTTCCCGGGCCGCTGAGAGCGTCGGGCTGCACTGGAGGCCTCCGAGAGATGTGTTGATAATGTGTTCTCCCGAGTGCTCAAGGCTGGACGATTGGATCCTGCCGATCGCCGGCAACTGACCCCGGTTCCTTTCTTCCCGGAAGTGCATGAGGAGGTGACTAGGTCTTGGAGGGCACCTTTTTCTGCCCGAAACAGGCCTAGTGCCTCCTCCGTCCTCACCACCCATTAGTTTTCGATTTGACGTTCATTTAAAGTGGAAAGCGGCCAGATACGGGAAAAGTGCTTTACTTTTTATGTGGATTACATATCCCTCAGAAATATTAGATTTGAATTTGAAGTCATTTAAAAGAGACACTTCAAGCTTTTAGACTATTGATTTTAGTCTTATGCAGCTCTGTTTCAGAATTTAAGGTTTCACTGCTGCCTGGAGGGGTAATCCACGCTGCATTAAATTTTATCTTTAGACAGTAAATTTGGATTTCAATTCAATATTGATTTTAGAACTGTGAAATGATTCTCATCCGCTCTAACGCCAAGGCTTACTTTATAAGCTGTAATTAAATTAACTAAAAATGGACAGTAATCCTTACTTCCGCCTTGCACGCCATGGCCCTCCTGCAAGTCCACTAGGCCTTTTATGGATGACAAGGCGTTAAGAATGAGCAGTTGCACGAGTGGTGGTGTGAACAGTGCATTTTGTGTTGTGGACCTCTAGAAACGCCCATTAACTGCAAGCCCGACATAATGTAAACAATACACAAACTTCAAGAGAAGATATTAAGCACATTCCAGGGCAGAAGCTGTGCCGCTTTCATGCGGCCAGCTCCACGCTGCGGAGCTGAGACGGGTGATTGCCGGAGCCTCTGAATGATCCTTTAATGCAAATCTTCAGGAGATGCCAAAATAAGACGACACGCACAAAAAACACATCCTTCCCCCAGAGACAGATGAATGATATCACTCTGTCTATTTTATCGAGCAGCTTTGGGACTAAAATGCTCTAGCATTTTTGACATGTTCTGTAATTTACTCCGCCACAGGCAGAAACTCAAATCTGCATTGTTCATGTCTTTCTTTCTTCACTGTCAAGAGGCCCTGATTAGGATTTTTGAAAATGACCTTTCATGCTGCAAGCAAGATTTAAAAGCTTGTTTTCTAAGTCACGATGAAAAACAGTGTTTTTCGTGCTTTGAAATCTACCGAATTCGACGACCAGAGACTGTAACTCATATATCTTAAAAGAAAGAGTCGTTGAATCATTAAAACTGTTTTTTTTAAAAGATTCCAAGCCGTGAAGATATGTGTATACCAGGACTGTTAACCTACAACAACGACATTAAAACCAGCATATTTCCCACCACGCCCTTCAGGGATGCTTCAGGTGGGTGATAAACTTGTATAAAAGCGCTGCCACTGGAAAAGGAGAACCCAGCCATTGCTCTGCTCTGTCCGGTCTCAGTACGTGGGAAAGGAGACCAGAGGACATTTTTTTTTGGTGTCAATAGGTGGCTTCACTACGCTGAATAACACAGAGCTTTCAGTGGAAACCTCATTTAAGACCAGCTCTTTGTCTGCTAATCTTCAAGAGGTTTTTACAGCAGAACAAAGCTGAACACCTCTAAGCACCCAAACCTTTCAGCCCACCTCCAGACCACCCCCTTCCCCCACTGCACTGAAAATAGTGAAGATGACGTGCGGCTATAGTCAGGGTTAAAGAACAAAAGAAGGAAAGCCTGGTCAGGCCCAGACGGTGTGTCACCAGCCTGCCTTAAATCATGTGCTACCTGGTGAGAGCCCCCATTTTCACCCTGGGAAAACTAGGTTGCAGATTGGGAGAGGTGTGAGAGTCCCCTCATGAGGGGCGTTCAAACGCTCCACCTCACCTGTCTACTGGACTTAATGACTACGCGGGGCCTAACACCCTACGTCTGTGGCAGAAACATTTGTAAAGCTGTTCTGGCTGGGCCTCCACTGGACACCTAATACTGGACCCCCTGCGAGATTTTAAAAGCATCTCCTTATAGAGTTAAACCGAGGTTCTCCCGTGACTCTTGATCGGTCAGTAACAGGAAGTCCTTTGAAAAAGAGTGCACGGTGTCAATACCCCGGCATGCCTGCGCCATTCGCCCACAGGCTCTCTGGACAGACCAGGGATATGTGAGGCTGTTTGTAGCTTCAGCTCTGTTCATTAACCCATCATCCCCGAACATCCTGATTGACAAGCTTCCTCCCGCACCCCTCCTCCAGTCAGGCGTGGTGGATCAACGCTTCCTGACAGACGCTAGGCAGCACTCGTGAGGTGAAAATTGCCATCCAGGTCAGCCCTTGTGCTGGGTAGGTGCCTGTGTAGTGATTCCCCTTCGGGTGATCCCACATTGTATTCTTCCACGGTACGAAAAGCTCCCCTCACTGACTTTTTGCGACAAGTGTCTCCCTGAAGGCAGACGGACACACCTTCTGCCCATTCAGGGGCGACGAGTCTGCTATGCTATCCGTAAACAGGCTGGCTGCTGGTGAGTCTTACCTCTGAGATTCATATGACGTCAACTGCCCTTGGCCAGTCACCATATGAAAGCACGGTGACTGCAGTGGATCTTACGGCACACGTGGTACCTGAGTTGGGCACCCGTTACGCAGGACCTGTGCTCCAAGTAGCGTAAATGCACCCTATTTGAGAAAGGCCCAGACAATGAGTATTAATTCCTTCATTCCAGTGAGGAAGTTCAATCCTACATTCATTCTGTACAGAAAGCAGTGTTTTTTGCTGCGTCATCTCTGCCTCGAATCCTGTTGTTGGGTCCTAAAATATCTAATCATAATCATAACCCATTAACTGTCTGGGGGACTTGTCGGCTACCAAATCTGACCTCAGGAAAACACTGGAGGGTAGTCGGACTGCAATAGTGGCGTTTTCAAAGGCGGCCAGTGGTTGAACCTCCCATTTTACTCTACAGCTTTAAAGTCACACTGATCCAACGTTATCTTGTCTCGAACATGAGTGTTTTTTTAAATTAATACTGCAAATTTACAGGAACGTCTCACGGCAAATTTACTTGTGTAACCCCGCATTAAAATCCCTAAAGCTACAGAGGCACCAGAACGGACACAGTTGTAAGAATAAAGTTTCTTCCAAGCAATCCACCTTTAGTTTAAACTGATTATCATTTGTTTTACCACTGCTGATATTACGATCAAACCTGGGAACACACACTATATAACTATTTTCGACTAACATTATCAAAAAAATACAAGAATTACATAATATTATATATTTTAATATCCTTTCCCAAAATCACTGTCAGCATCTTCCAATGTGTTTTTCTCATATTTCATCAACAGTACAATTGATGTCTGTATTAGTGTTTTTGCAATTTTGTATAATTGTATTGTATATTGTTAGTTTTTGTTACTGTCCGTTGCTGTCTCATCTTCATTAATGTTGATGTAATAATAATAATAAAACTGTAATGAACATTTTCATCATTTAATTGACAAAATTAATCATATTGACAATTTACCATTAGCTGATCATCATTCTTTAATTTGCTATTGGTATTCCTTAAAAAATCTAAAGTATGAGTCCATTCCATTCTTCTTGTTAAGATGTATTTGTCATTGTCACAACAGTGGAAATAGTGGGCTGGGCTAAGCATTGTGGGAAAGAAACTGTGAGATGTGACTCTGGAGAAAAGCCATGCCAACATTGCTGTAAAACGAGAGCATCAAATGAAAACACCATCCCTTTAGAAGGAATAAAACGGAGATAAACAGTCAGCAGAGCTTTAAGAGAAAAGTCTGCCTTCAATTTTCTACATGGCCGATTTCAGCATTGCGTTCAGTGTGTTTCTCTTTGGGAAAAGAAACAACAAATTGTTCAGACTCAAGAGTTGTCAAATGTCTGAGGAATCATTTCCTGAGGCTATTGAAAAATGGGCAACTATCAGACAACAAGCTACCAAAGGCTTTAAATTTTACACTGATGCTCAAGTTTTATTCTTCATGATAGATGTACTCTTCAGAAAAGGACAATATGTGACCACAGATCTTTGAAAAAAAACACTATTTTAAGAAATGTATACTTTAATTCAGCAAATGGGCAGTAAGTACTAAGTAAATTAAGTTTCATCCGATTCTTCACCCACTTAGACAGGAAGAGAAGCTTAATTGACATGTAGGCTACATGCTGTTTAGGGGGTTATCTGATAAATATTACACCACAAATTAATTTAAATAATGGGTATATTAGTCTCAAACAAAACTATTTTAAAGATTTGATGTCACTAATCTGATATATTTGACAAATCAGTGACAAATATGTATTTTCAGAAGCGCTGGCTGCCACCTTTATACTCCCAGAAATTGCATAAAACCTTCAGATTAGAAAGGTGTTTCTCAAACCTGTCCTCACACACCACACCACTGTATATTTCAGATGTTTGTATTTTCTCCTTTTCCTAACCAAATAATGTACAAATATCATATGTAATAAAGAACAATATATAGTAAAAATTAACAGTACTGTTCAATTCATGCATTGGTTAATTCAGTAGTTAGCATAAAATCATAAACAACACTTTTACAGCATTTTTTCTTGGTTGATGTAAATTTCTACATATTACTAATACAGTATAAGATTTCTGCTTGTTGATATCAGTTAACAATAAACAACATTTACATTAAGGCTATAAAAACATTAAAGGCTATAGATGTTTTATAGTTTATATATGTACTGCATTAAGGGACAGTTCGCCCAAAAATGAAAATGCTGTCCTCATTTACTCATGCTCATGTTGTTCCAGACCTAAATACATGTATTTCTACTCTGAAACAAAAAAGGGATATTATAAAAATAGTTTTCCCCATACAATGGAAGTAAAAACAGTTTGGTGTCCAACATTCTTCATATGAAATAAAAAAGAAAAGAAAAGTATCTCATACAGCTTTCGAATGACTTGAGGGTGAGTAATGAATGATGAATGACTGTTACATTTATATATGACTTTATTGTATGTTGCTGTACACCCAAAGTGCTTTACAATCAGGGGGGGGGGGGGCTCTCCTCAACCACCACCAGTGTGCAGCATCCACTTGAATGATCCCACACCAGCTACAGGTGGAGAGGAGAGAGAGGCCATTGACAAGGGCCAGTGGAGGGAATTTGGCCAAGACATCGGGATTGCACCCCTACTCTTTACGAGAAGTGACATGGGGTTTTTAATGACCACAGAGAGTCAGGACCTCGGTTTAACATCTCATCCGAAAGAGTAAATGATGACATAATGTCCATTTTTGGGTGAACTATCCTTTTAAGTGATATTAACAAATTGTATTATTATAATTATTATTTTGTTACATCTGTATGAAGTTTAAGGTCAAATACCATGTATCATCTTTTAAATAAAGTCCAGAAAACGTATTTCACAACAGCCACTATTGCTCTGAATAATAAAGCACATATTTTCATTTTCTGGCATCAGTGTCCATTTCATTTGGATTTGGGCCACTTGGGGCAGATTGCACTAGCTTTTTACCAGCATGTCAATTTGCACAAGACTACTATTGCCTGTGCTTATGTTTTCAGAGCATTTGGGGAATTTTTTACTTGACTCCTCAAAGCAAACGGCCCTGTATCAGCATGGCATGGTACAACGTGAGCTCTATGACTTTTGATATGATTGTCAAGTTTGGTTCATTGCTTGTGGAAATCATTAGCTCTCTGATAGATAGTGTGCATATATAGAGCTGTAGCCAGAAAACTAGAGGAAGCTGCCCACTCAGGTATTCACCCCTGACTGTGTCCAACACACGGATGGGATCCAGATGTGCAGTGTGTGTGCACTGTTTCACTGATGTTTCCTCATTGAGTTGAGTGAGATCAGTTTTGCCATCTGGAGCAGTGCAGGAGAGAAACCCGCATTTACATGTATCTACCCCACGACGATGCTGTCATAAGAAATCAAAGATTTAGTGATGCTATGAAACAGCCTACGGCTGAGACGACACATTTCAGTTTGAATACAAAATCTGATTAAAATAATACACTTGTGTCAGGACCGCAGAAAGAAACAGGTACCACACACACGTTGGTAACACAAGTTCAATACTTGAGTTAGTCTATATTTACATTTGATTTAAGGATGTGGTGCACACTTTTTCTGATTTTCTTTTCCGATAAAAATTAAAAATAAATAAATAATAACTGACTTACATTTTGCCCTAGACATGATCAGACAAGAGGCGCCCCACCAACACGAACACAATTACTCATGTTAACACTAGAGGTCAATCGATAAGGGTTTTTCTCTGGCCGATGCCGAGAAATAAGGGCTGCGATTATATGCCGTTTTTTTGCCAATTTCCTTTATTTTTTTTTTTTTTTTTATCTCATAAAATCTAACAGATACATAAAATTGCTTTAAATTAAAAATTTATTACAAAGCAAGCCTCTCTATCTGACTTGTATAATTTAAATAAAACATAATGTATGCATTAAATAATAAATACACACAGGTAATAAACAAAATCTAAGAAAAATAAGTTTTTTTGCACAGAATACATAAATATAATAAATAATATAATAAATAAATAAAAAGTGTTACACTAGGCACCCAGCAAAAAACACAAGCCAATAAAATACCCACACTTTTATTGAAAGAAAATGGACAGAAAATGTATTATTAGGGTGGGCATAGATTAATTTTTTTTAATCTAGATTAATCTAGATTAATCTTGGAATTAATTAAATCTAGATTAAAATGGCTCATTTGAATTCTGCCGAAGGCATTCAGAATAGTTGTGCTACCCAAATAATGACTAAAAGTAAGTCTTTGAGAACGGGTTTCTCAAGCCATGGTGCGCATTAGACCAGGGGCTCATCTCCTGTTCCAAAATGCATCACAAACTTTAATCTCTTCCGTCCCAATCCACAAAAAACTGGAGGAAAAATCCCGTTCCACTCCGGGAAGAATGACTCCCATTCCTCCCACTCCCGTGTGTTGTTGTTGTTTTTTTTGCCGATAACTGTCAATTACAGTAAAACTTATAGTACAGATCACAGCGCGTGCCCACCTTATTAGTTGAATAACAACCCAAAATGTCGTTTTTGTTATTATATTGAACTGAAAGCCATCTTATGCACAGTGTTGCACAGATTAAATTTCATGTAAATCATCCATGCTAACACACCGTCTTCTATTTTTTTTTTTTTGACATTTCACTCTCTATAGATATTTTTCTATGTACTGTATTTTTAGATATATTCGAGTTTCGAAGTTTCTCGTCAAGTTCACATGAGACCTAAAGCGCATCCTGTTTGCTTAAAAGCGCAACGTTTCGTTGTTATTCTGAGTGCACACAAATAATCGTAGAGTCTTTACAGATTCGAAAGATGTATTAGGCTACTTTTATCTGTAGACCAAGAATGACGGAGATTTTAAGATCAAGTGAGCACCGGAGCCTGTCCTGCGCAAACGCGCTTCCACAAACACTTCAATAGCGCACATTTCTCTAGGTTAACATCATATTGAGCGGCCATGTTAAAGTTGCTACTACATCCATCTTTTCAGATGAAAAGCCATATTTGAGGTTGATGAATGATAGGTGAGCGTTTGGATGTCCTGCCCGATTGTAGTACCACACAGACCACCCGTTAACATTCTGTCCATCACGGACTGCGAGCCTCTAGTTCGAAAGACTCGTTCTCGCCCCCTACAGTGCAATTCGGCTAGGTATACATCCGCGCTAAAATATCAGGGTGAAAGTCATCATAGCTTGCGTAGTATTACCCAGCTCCCAACCCAACTTTGAGAATAGATTAACGGCAATATTTTTTTTTATCGCGATAAGAGTCTCACGTTAACGCAGCACGTTAACCGATAACGGCCCACCACTAATTAATATCAATGTATTATTTTTATTCAGTTCTATGCAACATAATCAGCATAACTGTTGTTGTTGTTGTTTTTGTCGTTTTTGACTAATTATCCAAATAATATATAGTCCTGCAAACAGGGTTTTTCCTTTCTCAAAATGCGGCGCTTTATAGCAGCACTGAATTTTCAGCATCATTACATTAATAAATTGAATATGCTGATTTATTATGAGTATTATGATAGTTTTTTTGGAACCTGAATAAAAGTATTAATTTCTTTAAAAAAATTAATAAATAAAAAGAAAGAAAAAATACTGACCCAAAACTTTTAAATAGCATTGTATATCGATAACACACACACACACACACACACACACACACAACACACCACACACACACACACACACACACACACCACAACCCACACACACACACACACACACACACACCCACACACACACACACACACACACACACACACACACACACACACACACACACACACACACATATATATATATAATAAATGCTGTTCTTTTTAACTTTTATGAATCAAAGAATCATAAAAAAACACTGGTTCCAAATAAAAAAAATGAAGGAGCACAACATTTTCCAAAATGAATTATAAATCAGTATATTAGAATGATATCTGAAGGATCATGTGACACTGAAGACTGGAGCAATGATGCTGAAAAATCAGCTTTGATCACACAAATAAATTATATGGTAAAGTATATTAAAATATAAAACTATTATTTTAAATTGTAATAATATTTCACAAAATAACAGTTTTTCTTTTATATTTTTGATCAAATAGACCAAACTTTTAAACGGCTGTGTATATATATATATATATATATATATATATTAATGTTATAAAATGTATATAAAATGTTATGTTACTGAAGTGCACTTTCATTACTTTTTTAATGTGCACTTTGTAATATCAAATTAAGAGTTTAAAGCATGTTTTAAATTGTTATATTTAATAATGTAAAAATGTAAGAATGACACTTATTTTGATGTGTTGACTAACATATAAAGTACTTGATTATAATATTAACTGTAGTGTGTTATTCAGTATTACATTTAAAGTTAATATATTTGCAATGTCATCATTACAGATTTTAATAATAAATGTTAATGTTATTATACATTTAAATACATCACATATACGTTTCAATAGGGCTTAAAGTGTATTTTAGCTTACCATAAATTTGTATCAGTACATTTGACAGTACACTTTTACCATATATAAAAGACAATAGAAGTAATTATGAAATTGTACATAAAAATGTACTTACCTTTGACTTAAGTGGGTCATAAAACATTGTTAAGTTCAACTGATTGCGTTTAATATAAATGTAAACTATAATACATCTTCATTTAATTGTAAATTACATGTAATTAAGTGTCCTAAAACCTTTTGTATTTCACGCTTAAGTATGTTCTTTTAAAGTATATTATTGCTTTTAAAAAGTATGCTACTGTGTACTTTTTCACAAGAGC